>JARQZK010004350.1:112500-140000 GCA_030704885.1 Cynegetis impunctata
ATAAAACAACACAAGACGTAAAAACAAACATCGAGGAAGAAAGTCAAGAAGTGAGGGGGCGGAGCCTATGCAGCGAACCGGCCAATCAGGAAACGAGACCAGCCAATGCCAATAAAACCCAGACACAAGCAGAGGCGAACAGTAGTTGCCGTCGAGTCACCAGACGTACAGCAGCACTTGAAAATGCCAAATGAGATTTTGGCGAAACGTCGTGAAACAAACGGTGCTTCTCAGCGCCAACAAAACTTCCGAAATCGGATTGAACCCCGGAATCTCTCTCTTTTATATATATATATATATATATATATATATATATATATATATATATATATATATATATATATATATATATGTATATATATATATATATATTTATATTATGTATGTATATAAAACTTGATTTTCGTTCGTTCAGGATTTAAGAAATCTACTTTTCGAATTCTGTGGAGTAGCTATCTTCAGGGGTAATTGAAGATTCTACTCTTCAGAGTCAACTCTGTTCAAATACTCCGATGCCAACATACACATTTCAGTATATGCAATTCAGCGAACAATTTTATGAATATCGAATTTAAAACAACTCGACTCATCGGATGTTCTAAAGTTTGATTGGCACTGAAATAAATTGCCAAAGCGACGATATCGCATCATGATCAAGCCGTATCGCAGTTATTTCGAACTGTATACGAGGGTTAGAGATTTCCCAGTGGATCTCATGTACATTATAGATCGTGTTTTAACTTAGACGAACACAATTTCACGGTATACGTAGAATCCCAGAGCGTGAGCCACAAGTATTACGAAATCAGTGAACCCGCATAATATGCTCGCCACTCCCGAAACAACTTGCTATATATCATCAGGGAATTACAACCGTAAAATGTAACACATGTCGATGACTAGAAAGAATAGAGGAGATTAATCACGTTTACATGTTTCATGAGCAGTACTTTGATTGTAATGAAATAAGCAATGCATGAATTTTTCTTTTTAATTTACTAAGTAGAGAACAATATTTTTTTTTAGCAGTTGAGTTGGACAGAATTTAACGCATTGAACATAGGTCAGGTCTTCCGAAATAAGATACAAATAATATTCGACAAAAATAAAAACGAAAGGAGTAGTGGAACACCTGGTTGAAACGAAAATACTTCCACTATATAGTTACAATTTTTAGTCGTATTTTATCTCATAAAATACATAGGTACCATTGCAGTGTATCGAAGAGTATGTTTTTCATCCGTTTTAGACCTCCTCGATCACGATTTTCGAAAAATTTGTCATTTCTGATATATATATATATATATATATATATATATATATATATATATATATATATATATATATATATATATATATATATATATATATATATATATATGTATATATATATATATATATATATATATATATATATAGGTATATTGAAAAATTCTCACTTCACCTCATTTCCTGGTTATTTATATTATATTTGGTTTGATTTTGGTTGTTCCAGGTTTGTGAAAATACTTTTTTAGTTTATCAGAGATGAATTAAAAAAATCATTTTCAAAATATATATTATAATTGATTGACGATATTGTTTTCTACTCTAGATGTTTTAATTTTTATTTTCATTTTTAGTTTATTGTCTATACTAAGATTTTTATATTTATATTTTAGATACTGAGGAATGAAGCACTACTCTTGAAACGTTTATTAAACGAGTCAATCTAGTAATTTGAAGTATTTTTACAAACCTGGAACAACCAAAATCAAACCAAATCTATATATATATATATATATATATATATATATATATATATATATATATATATATATATATATATATATATATATATATAAAATGAAATTTACAGGATTTGTTTAATGCATAAAACTGCGTTTTTGACAAGTAACTCAACTTCATGCAACTTCCGGTTTCACCGGAAGTGACATAAACTTTCGATTTTTAAATGGGACATCTGGTATATTTTCAGTTTTTTCGTCTCCATATGACATTTGGAATACAACCATGTATCATTTGCTACTTTTTGTGACCGTTGTTCAATTTTTTTCTCGAAATAAGTTTTTATTGTAGAGGGCTATAGATGCGTTCAAATAAATAATTTCGGTCCTAAAATGGCCCTGTTTGCCGTCCAGGGACGTTGATTTGTGGGAGTGGCTTTGTTTCAGTTGTGTTGGTCACAGGCTACTCGATGATTTCAAATGTTATTTTAATCTCAATAAGATTCTTCATTTGAAGAAAGTTCTAAGGTAATGGGATTTCAGGTTTTTATCGAAAGTTTTCTTTCAACCTAATACCTAGAGTGCGGTATCAAATTAATCGTAATAAAATTATCGACGAGCCACCATGTCGCCATTTGAAAAAAAATAGTAATGAAAGTTTTAAAATTAAACTTCACATAACTGGAACATATTGATCGAAAGCAGTGAAGTTGTATTTTAACATACATTTTAGGACCGAAATTAGTTATTTGAACGCATCCATAGCCTTCTAGAATGAAAATTTATTTCGAAAGAAAAATAAAAAAAAAGTTACAAAAAGTAACAATTGATACATGGTTGTATTCTAAATGTCATATGGAGACATAACTTGGTTTCAACTCTTTTATCCAACCGCGCAGCATTTCAAATTTAAAAAAAAATTAGTTATTTTTCTTTTTTTCGATTCGATTTGCTAATGAAGAGTGATTTCTCGAAATATAATTCAATCCATTAGAATCGCATCTCAACACGATGTTCATACAACGAAAGTAGCGACTTAAACACCAACTATCGTGATAAAAACTCAGAGCCATTGTTACAATTCATTTTGGATGAATTAAATTCAAGACTTAACCAGCAACATCTACAGACAAAAAATTGCTTCGCAAATATATGAGAACTTCTGTAGTTACCACAAACCAATGAATACTAAGATTGAATGCACTGACTCATTTCATAATTAGTTAATTTTTTTATAATAACTAAAGATAAAATATTCATTCTCATAACTTTTTGCAAAAAATTATTAATTAAAATTTTTTTTTCGTTCCGACCCGGTGTCCTATGACACCTCTCGTCTTTTCATTCATTTCGAATATAAATCGAGTCGAATTTTCACTGATATATCCTTCATAATTCTAGTTACTTTATATTATCATACTCGCATCTTGATGAATAGAGAATCGTGAAGTTCAGAGGATTGCGCAAAACTAAATATTAATGCAAGGGCGATATATATCGTCAAGGCTGCATAGGTTATCTTTTTATTTGATCCCTCTGGCTATTATCGAAGTCTAAATTCTAAAGTGCAAAATGCATCTGTAAGGCATTAGATGAAAAGAAAATTGTTATAGCTGTTTTTGTCGATTTAAGCAAGGCGTTTGATGTGGTCAGTATAGACATATTGCTTAAAAAACTTTCTATCATGGGCTTTGGGGGACCTATATTTACGCTTATTAAATCATATTTGAGTAATAGATATCAATATGTGAAATTAAACAATGTGAATAGTGATTTGCTAACAAATTCCTATGGAGTTCCGCAAGGCTCTGTCCTTGGCCCTCTTTTATACTCCTTATATGTTTTAAGCCTTCAATGTGCAAACCTCAAAGCCCAATATTTTGCCTTTGCCGATGACACAGCATTAGTATACACGGGAGAAAATGTGAATAAACTTATACAAGAAGTTAATGTAGATCTCGACTTATATCTTAACTGGCTCTTCTGCAATAAGCTGAAAATCAATGCTGAAAAAACTAAATATATGCTCTTCAAGCAAAAAAATAAGCGGATCGATAGAGTAAATGTTATAATCAACAATACAAATCTAGAAAGGGTTACCAAAATCAGATATCTTGGGTTAATTATCGATGAATCGCTCAATTGGCAGAACCATTTGAACAAAATTAAAGACAAAATTATTCCAATGATTCCCATTATCTATAAATGTCGAAATTACCTATCAGTTAAAACAAAAATGAACGTTTATAATGCCTTCTTTCTGTCCCATTTGCGCTACCTACTGCCTGTGTGGGGTACGTGTTGTTTAACTAGATTTAATGAAATTAAAATTTTACAGAACAAAGTCCTAAAAATTTTATTCAATTATGATATACTTACAAGTACAGATACCCTATACAGTGAACTGTGTCTCTGTAGATTGGACAGGATATTGATGCTTGAGCAAGGTAAACTTATGCATAAAATAATTTTACGAAAACAAAAGAGTAATACAAATATAACATTTACCAACGAAATACATAGCCATAATACGCGTAACATAAATAATCTATATGTAAACTCTAATAGGATAAATCTGGGGCTTTATAGCCCAGTAAAATGTGCGTCTAAACTTTATAATTCTGCACCAGAAAATCTAAGATTGATAAGAAACTACAATGTATTCCTTAAAAACCTAAGAATTTTTCTGGAAATAGAATAAAGTAAAATGTGATATTTTTGCAATTAGCTGTCAAGTATACCTTAGTCATCTGTAAATTAATATTAAGAAAAAAACAAATGGAAAAATAGTATATTGTGGAATACTTATAATATTTTATCTCGAGGCCAGAGCTTTTGGCACTGATTTGGGATTGTTATAATAAATTGTTGTAAATTTTTATTGATGAAATAAAAGTTATTTTCAAAAAAAAAAAAAAAAAGATAACATGTTTATTTCATTTGGTCTAAATAATAAATTCCTAAATCAATATAATGATTCATTTAAAGCATTATAATTCCGTAGGTAGAGTATTTTATGTTACTCCTCTTCAAAATTACCCAAATATAAAATATGAGAGGTGTCGTGTTATAACGAAGATCCTTTTGTTATATATTATGTATTGAATAGCCGGCACAATTAAATAAATTAACAAAGATAGAGAGTAATGAAATGAAAAAATTGTAATTATTAATTTTTTTAGGTTACGAAAATAAACATTTCATTAATAATTATTAAGAAAATACGAAACAATTATGAACTTACTCAGTACATTCAGTATAAGTAATAATTGATTTTAATTGATTTTTGGTAACTAAAGTAGAAGACATATGTTTGTGATTTAATTCTATTTAAGTGTCTCGAAAAAAGTACATCGATATTAGTATTGTTTTTTGTTGTAGATTTTGCTGGATCATTGCTGATTCTTGAATCATATTAATTCAAAAGGAATAGAAATAATGGGTATTGATTTTTATCAGAAAATTTAATGTTGAAATCACAAACTTTTTGTAACAAAAATTAGAAAAAAAAATTTCAGGTAATTATTTATTATGGTCCCTGATTATCATTATACGCATAGATAGAAGATAATTTAAAAGAATTATAATCAACCCTCCACTTCTAGATCGTACGTCATCTATAGTAATACACAGATATTATACTTATATCTTTATGTTCATATAGAGTATCTAATTGAAACTTACAAACACTGATTACTTCAACATCGCTTTTTCCCAACTTCTACTGAAATACTTTTACAATTGATTCTCTATCAAAAAATGCCAACAATATGTAAATACGAATACAGCTCGTACACCTAGAAACGCAGTCTTGATGAGCACAGTTTTTGGACTCTGATTCGCAAAAAGTCTTGAGTGTGAGGTTCTATGAGAGACTTCGTTGGAAAAAAAACCATTTTCAACTATAACTGGTTATATTTCATCCAGTATATTCTCTACATATCTTTCGTGAAAAATATTCAAGAATTTTCATATTCGTTGAACTCAAATAGTTCAAATAGTTTTTCACAAATTCTAGTATTTTCTGCGATATATCATTGTTTATGGTGTTGCTAAAAACTATCCAGTAAAATGCGATAATAGGATAATCATTTTCACGATGAACGCAATTAATTAGTTTCTGCTTTGAAGCTTCAATGAACTGGTGAGCAAGTTTGTATGGCTCTCGCAGAATATAGTATTCATTCATATTCTTCTGATGTACATGCAATATTCCAAAGCATTTCAATATTTGTAAAATTAAACAAAAAACCTTAAATTCATTGCCCGTATTCGAACGATTCCTTTTAGCATTATTTCTCGAATATCAGGGTTCAAATTGGCGAAGCGAGAACTCCTTTGTTTCCTGGTTTGCGGAAAGAAAACAATGGGTTGAATTTCATTTCTCTTCCGCATCGGCCTGCTTCGATAAATTTGCCTAAAAAGTAAACTGGTTCCGAACTAATCTAATTTAACATGGCCGCCCGGTTGGTTTGCGACACAATATTCGAAGGAAAGTAAATTCGAAACTGTTCGTGAATCATTTCACGGTGGCTGGACCGAAGTTCATCAGACTCGTGTGTATGGGGTGACGATTCATTTTCGGATAGACACGTGCTGTATGGGGTATCCTCCAAATGAGCGAAGTTGGCCAAATAACCGCACCCCTTCTCGCCCAGAGAGAATACCCCTGCCCGTTGGCAAAGTTGTGATAAATATCAGAAAGGAGATTTGAGAAATAATGGGATCAAATAGTTGTGTGTTCAATTCACTACCAGTTTTTTAGTAGTAGTTTCTCCGTATCGAAAGTCAACAGTCAGGTGCAGAAGTAGTTTTTTTATCCGTTGTAGATTTTTATTTTCCGAAATTGTTTCATTACATAGATAGCAACAATACAATAAAAAAAACAAGTCAAAGTCAATAATTGAATTCATTTACAAAAAAAATTAAAATTCGCCAACATCATACGGCCAAAATAAATTCATAAATTTTAATATTCTGTTTAAATTTATTATAACTTAGATCAAAAAACTTAAATCTCCTAGGAAACGAGTTAAATAGCCTCATAAAATTATAAAGTGTCCCCGTTTCAGTGAGGTAAAGACTATGCACAGGATACAGAAATGGATCAATTCTACGTGTTCTATTTTTATTCAGGTATTCTTCAAAATAATGCATATTCCTATACATGAAAGTTAATGATTATTATATATATATATATATATATATATATATATATATATATATATATTTATATATATATATATATATATATATATTTATATATATATATATATATATATTTATTTATATATATATATATATATATATATATATAATATATATATATATATATATATATATATATATATATATATATATATATATATATATATATATATATATATATATATATATATATATATATATATATATATATATATATATATATATATATATATATATAATAATAATATTTATTCGTGTTTTACAACATATACATTGTTTACACATGTCAACAGTTTTACCTTACAATAACTAGTACGTAATATATAAATAAAAAACTTACGGTTAAATACAAAATAGTAAAAATGCTAATCTAAAATAATTTGCAGCATTACAGACATCAAGAAACAAAAAATTGGGGACAAAACATTTCTTAGCGATCATACATACATATATATCATTCTTCCTTTAAAAAAAAAGAAGAGCAACAAATCATTGGAGATCAAAACAATCTGAACTCAAAATCTCATTAACACTGTAAAATGGAAACTTAATCAAAAAAAATTTTATTTTATCTTTAAAATTTAGCAAAGACAAACCATGAAGTGACGAGGGTAACTTATTATAAAGCTTTATTGACATATAAAAAGGACCCCTGTGTGATAAATTGAGTCTATGAAAATCACTCCTCAAAAGATCCCTATTTCTGGTGGAATATGCATGGCAACCTCCATTCCAAGAAAATGCAGATCTATTCTTATGGACATAAATTAATGCTTCTAAGATATAGACACAAGGAAAAGTTAAAATGCCAAGTTTAATATATATATATATATATATATATATATATATATATATATATATATATATATATATATATGAAGAGTACACGGGAATAATGATCAGAGTCACAAAACATACAATTCGCAGGATTTCAAATTTAAGATTCACAGACTCAAAACTTACATTTAAATTACGCTTAAAATGTGGTTTTATACATTCAAGTGTTATGTATTTGACTATAATGTTGTTAAGCAAAAACTAAGTTGATATGATTTGTAGTATTCCCAAAATAAAATAATTCTTCATATTGTGCCAAAACATTGTATGGAAAAATGATCAGAGTCCTGTACTCTCTGTTCATTATTGAATGGAATAGCAAACACCAAAATAATGTTTAAATGATTCTATTTTATTTATTTTATTATATAACATACAATATTTTTAGAAAGAAAAAAATGATTATGTAGCAATTGCACTAATTGGGATCTTTTCTTCATAATTTTTCATCTTGTCAGAATTATTGTTTGAAAACAATAGGAGTTTTGAATAAAACTCTTGTGCAGGTGGTTCGCAAAATCGTTTGAGGTGTTGCAAATCTGCAATTTTTTCCGGTTTTAGATCAAATGGTCCAGGATAAAGTGCTTTCAGCATAGTTTCTGATGGTATCTGTTTCTTCTTTGATTTTGATGTGTTTCTCGAAGTCATTTTTAGACTGGTTATTTGAAACATGCCATTGTAAGTTGGTCGATGAGCAGTATTTGTGGTTTATCCTTGGTCACTTTCAAAGACAAAGCAGGTCGGGTTCCAATCGCACAAGTTTTCTTATACAGAGGTTGAAGAAACTTACTCCAGTTTGTAAACATTTCTTGCTGACAGTCGATTACACTGAATGGACTGGGTTTGACTCGACTGTTTCTTATAACAGCTCTCCAATCTTCCGGTATCTCAGCATGTAAATCTAAAGCACCTGAATAGGTGGTTGGACTCTGATCATTTTTGTGAAGTTGCGCGTGGACTATGATCGTTTTTGCGTAAACCAGTGAATTTTAAAACGTTTATAACTTGGACTGTGAGTATTATTTTATAAATCGGTAACGGCCAAACGAAAGCTCTTGTAAAACTTTACCAGATGGCACTGACAGTTTAGTTTCGACCAAAATTGGACCCTGAACATTATTCCCGTGTACTCTTCATATATAATCTCTTGATAATTATTAGCAATAAAATATATATATATATACATATATATATATATATATATATATATATTTATATATTAAGATACATATATATATATATATATATATATATATATATATATATATATATATATATATATATATTTCCAACTCCAGCGGATACCATCGAAACAAATCTGAAATTACCTTGGATTGTTTAAAAGGCAGAACGGAACTGTCAAAATTTGGGTGAACTTCTCCAACCGCCGCCATTTTTATGTCTTGTTTTCATACATATGTAATTTTTCCGGTACCTACATATTGGCATCTCGAGTGCCTTTCATCGAACCAAATGGGCTGAAATTTGGTATATATGGTTGTTTTCGAGGCATAAACGAAACTACCAACAATTGAGTAAATTTTTTCAACCGTCGCCATTTTACGTAGAGCTCTTTTGTTTTTTTCGTGTTTTTTGAAAATTTGCTCTACTCCACAGCTTCTACAGATTGAGTTAGAGGATTGAGGGTTCAAGTTCGTTATGTCTATGGAGTTCAAGTTGAAATACGATACTTTGTGGATCTCAAATATTTTCCTGTCACGCTGCACTTCGCGTACACTATTCCGTTCGAATCTCAACTCGATATACTTCGTGACATCATTACCTGATGCACTTCGCGAATTTTAATTTTTGTTTTGAGTCAAAAATATTTTCTCATTTTTATTAAAGTTTGCTATTAAAGCGTGGTTCTTCAATACGCAATGCACTTTTTATCAATTAAATAAATTAATTGCTAATTTACTTTTCAGTTCGCTAGTGAAGCATGGTTTTTTAAACCATAATTTATTCCATTTCAAATGCATCTCGTCGCTATGCACTTCGCTCAAGAAATAACACCTTTTTTTCAAAATGTTTTCATCTGGATATATATTGAAATAAATAAAATGCTTATGTTTTGATTGATCGGTAGAATAGATCAAATTGGAAAAAGAAATCACTCTGAAACTTTGAGAGTCTTTTGAAAGGTTTATGAGAATTTGATGAGAAGCCAGTGAAAGTTTGGGTGTGATATAGAAGTTCGATATCTAATTACCCGAAAGCCGGTTTTCTCTTCGAAAAAGAAATAAGGCTATTTCAGTCAAATTAAATTCTGCTTAAATCGCTGATTGAAAAAGAGATTTCGAATTGATTGTTAATATAAAGACTGAAAGATGAGAATTTCATTTCGAAACGTTGGTTACGTTCTACAATGTGATATATAGAACAGAGATTATAATAATCGCTTCTGCATGACTGATGATCCTTTGTTTACAGTAGATGAAGCGGGCATTCTAAATATGGACCATCATGCGTGTCACCGTGAAAACACTGATAAGAATCATGGTATATCTCTAGGGTGTGGTCAGAGGAAAGTCAAAGAAATGTATATGAATATTTTTTTGAAAGGCTACCACCATATTCCCATCAAATTAAAAATCAAAGGTGCGATTAACTTTCTGCAGTAATTGACAGTGATTTCAATGTTTAATCAAACTCTCAATTTAAGTATATTGATACACTGTAATTATTATCACTGCGGCTTCTATTTCAATATCATCTTTATGTAATTTAACAGAAATTTACACGTACAAAGGAAAAAACTCTTTCGCAGCGAGAATTACCAATTTTCAACTCTATTTCTTCAACATTGCGCAGTTAATCGTGTAAACAAGATTTATTTCCTTCCATGGGGTTTAACCCCCCAACTAATTCCTATCAAAACCAATATCATCCGAGATATCATACGAAACTACCTAATTGCAAACTTTCAACTATATGGCTTCAAAATTGTACTCTTTATCGTGTAAACACGATTTAATTCCTTCCCAGGGGGGGTTAACCCCCCAACCAATTTGTATCGAAAGCAATATTATCTAAGGTATCATACGAAACTATATACTTACAAACATTCAATCCTATTGACCCAAAATTACGCCCTTCATCGTGTAATTAAGATTTATTTCCTCCCCCGGGGGTCAACCCACCAACCAATTAGTACCAATCCCATCCAAGATATCATACAAAGTTACCTACTTAAAAACTTTGAACCCTTTTGCTCCAAAATTGCGCCTTTTATCGTGTAAACAATTTTAAAATACATAAGCACATGCATACATAGGGACATATATATATATATATATATATATATATATATATATATATATATATATATATATATATATATATATATATATATATATATATATATATATATATATATATATATATATATATATATATATATATATAAATATAAATATATGTGTATATATATATATATATAAATATATATATATATATATATATATAAATTTATTTATAAAAATATATATATATATATATATATATATGAAATTGAGTTTCACCCACTTTAATAAGCAGGTTCTCAAAGTGTTACCAAAAACAAGAGGTTAATTTTTTGTAGGTATTAGCAAATGAAACTCGAACCAAATGTGTATTTCACAATATTCAGATTCAGACGCTTATAGTGAGATGATGACCATCGAATAAAATGAATCGGTGCTTGAAAATTGCTTAGGGTCCACTCAATCTAATCAAATATGGCTTCCCAACCGCGGATAAAGGATCCGAATTAAAAGAAACCCCAAACTGGTCCGCCGTCATTTCACAGTGGCTGATTCTGATGCATGCACAGCATTCCATTCATCCAATTTTCGGCGGAACGCTTTCGGATAATCCGCAACACGAGCGCTCCGGACAGCTCATCAGAAACCAATTGCTAGAAATCAATTACCCATTAAAATAAAGCCATGCGAGTTACAAAAATCGACACTTCGCCGGACAACCCTACCAGAATTTGTGTGGTTCCAATTCTCTGTACATTGTGAAAGGTTTCTGGAAGACAGTTAGTAAAACTTGATGCTCGTAGAAACACCTTTCTTTCATAACCCTTTCACTTTCTCAATCCATCATTCTGCCATCTATCTGCTACCTTCTATGATTTATCTAGACCAATATGTTCAATGACGTTTTTCGTATCACTGAGCCTGATGATTCAATGTGAAAATATACTAAAAGAAAAATTAGAAGCTTCATTATACAAAAGCTCATTTTTATTCGAATACTACCTGACCTAGCATTCTGGAGTTCCCAGATTCAAACTCTATTATCTACTTGTCTGCCTTGGTGTTTTTCGCAGAGGTTTCCACATAGTGTAGGTATTTTAGTGCTTGCAAACTTACAAAGGCGAGTACTGGACCAGTAATCATCCTTTGAACCTCACCTCAGCACATCTCTCCCATGAATTACCTGGTCTCAAATATCATTAAAATATATGTATTCCCTCAGAATCAACTAGATCAGAGACAGGATAGGCCAAAACATTACAACTTCGAACGCGCCAAAAAATTCAAATATATATCGCTATCGGATGAAACTTATGGGACGTAGAAGTTTACTGTACAATACAAGCCGGCAACAAATGCCTTCATGCAACTCACAATCATTCAAAATCAATGCAAACATCAAAACATACAAAGTTTAAAATATTTAAAACAATAATAACACCGGTTGTGATGTATGGATGCGAGACATGAACGCTAACCTTGGCAAATAAAGAACAGCTCCGAGTTTTTGAGCAGAGAGTAATCAGGAAAGTATATGGTCCAATCATAAATACAGTACCCGGAAGATACAGAATCCGTCCAAATAGGGATCTGGAAGACCTGTATGGAGAGCCTAACATTTTCCGAGAAATAAAATCCAAATGTATGTGAGGAAGCACCAGCTGATAAAAGACCTCTATGCCGCCCAAAGCATCGATGGAGAGACAATATTGCCAAAGACCTAAGGGCAATGGACATTCAAAATCCACTTGATGCCAATAACAACATATCATACCGCAGTGGAGGACTATTGTGAAATCGGCAAAAACCCACCCTGGGTAGTAAGTCACGGAGACGAAGAAGAAGAAATTTCATTATTGAATTCGTCTATGGAAGTGAATCGTATGATCAGGCTGAAAAAGTTTCTTGATTGAGGCAATAACCACGTTGCCTTTCCTTTATTTCCTTTCTCCATGATTTATGATGTAGCCTTTGAAAAGCGCTATTATTAGTTGTTTTAATCCCGAAAATAATAGACTATTGCATCGTATCAAAAGTCAGATGCAGGAATAGATTTAGATCATTTTTAGACAACGATTTTTAAATTCTTTTGATGTCTGATATATATATATATAGACATAGTTTTTTCCCTGTTGAATATTGAGTTCTCCAGCGGGTCCTCCCATCGAAGAATATGAGCTAAAATTTAGTATCTACGATTGTTTTGGAGGCAGAACGAAACTATTAAAATTTTTGAAAATTTCTTCAACCGCTGCCGTTTTTACGTAGATATCTGTGTTTCCATTTTTATGTTTTTCCCGATACATATTGGCATCTTCAGCGACTCTTATCAAACCAAGTGAACTGGAATTTGGTGTCTGGAGTTGCTTTCGAGACAGAATTGAACTGTCAAAATTTGGTAAAATTTTTCGAACCGCTCTCATTTTTACGTAGATATTTTTTGTTTTTTCGTGGTTTTTGAAAATTTGCGCAACTCCACAGCTTCTACAGATTGGATTAGAGAGTTGAAATTTGATAGAAGGTTTATATTGCACCTCGACCTGCGTCGCACTCAGTACGCTGCTATGCACTTCGCAAATTTTGTTTCAAATAAACATTATTTTTATGTATTGTTCGTTCAGTAATGAGTTTTGATTTTGACTAATTTAGTCTATAGGATACATTAAGAAATTTTATTCAACATTATTAAATAAACCTCTTAGCTCTTCTATTTTCAATTTGCAACTTAAACGCTTCCTTATAATGAAATGTTTTGTTGAACTTATTACTCAGATCCGTTCGACGAATGAAAAAATAACACCCAAAGGAATGGGATTGAAAAAGCTTGCATATTAAACGCGGAAAATGTTAGAAAAATCGAGACATTATTATTCACAAAGGGAACAATATGGCATTATTATTCCATCGAGAATATAACGGTTGCTCGTGCATTAATTCTTGCTTTTTATTTGAAAACGTTAACGGGACCTTTTCAACACGAAGGATTTAAAACTCGGCATTCGCCGGAGAACTGCTGCAATATAAATGATTATGTTGATTGGTTTCATCCTTTCCTCCCTTGCGCACTTGTTATAAAATGAAACATGCCGGGTCGGGGCATTCCGTGAGAGCAAATACCGACGTTCTGAAAAGAGTAAACAAGTCATTGTGTACTTCGTCGAACTTGAAGCCGTAGGCTTTATTGGCTGTCGAATTTTAACGAATACCATAACATAAATTAAAAATAAGTTAGCAGAACCGTTCCAAAATTAATGAGTTGTTTACGAACAGGAAGAAGAGGGGAACAAATTCCTGCGATAGAAACGTGGTATTGATAAGTGGTAATTGATATTATGTCTATAATCCTTTATTTTATTGACTTTTTCTGACAACTTTTTAATCAGGGTGGCCCTATTTTATTCTTCTTGTGTTACTATGAAATTGAAAGGGCCAGTCAATCAAGTTCAGAAAACCTTCTGCCTCCGTCTCGTATTTTCCTCAATAATCATTGACTTTTGCACTGTATACATATATATATATATATATATATATATATATATATATATATATATATATATATATATATTAATATATTTTTTTATATATATATATATATATATATATATATATATATATATATATATATATAATTATTTATTTGAATTGTTGTTGCCTGTGAACTATTTTTAATTTTTTGATAATTATTAGCAATAACAGGCTTGGTGAATCTCAAAAAACTCGGTTTTATTAAAAAGTTAACGTTTCACGTGGCTTTTTCAAAACTTTTGAAATATTGAAATTTCTTTGACATTTATTGAGTTAAAAAAATTTGAATGTTAATATTGGACTGAATAGCACGTAATAAATAACAGAGAACAGCCACTGCCGAAAAATTTTTTGATGAAACATAGTAGTCTTTTTTAACTATTCAAATTTTTTCAAATCAATAAATGTTGAAGAAATTTCAATATTTCAAAAGTTTTGAAAAAGCCACGAATGTCGTGGCGAAACGTTAACTTTAGTAAAATCGAGTTTTTTGAGATTCACCAAGCCTGTTATTGCTAATAATTATCAAAAAATTGATTATATATATATATATATATATATATATATTCGCATCTCCAGCAGTCCCCATCACACCAAAGGAAATTATACCTAAAGTTGTTACTGAAGCAGAACAAAACTATCAAAGATTGTGTAAAAAGTCAAAATTATGACAATATCAAAGTTTTGGCAAGAAATTGGCGGGGAAGTAGATGAACAGAAATTTTTCTCTGGTAGATATGAATTATGAACATAATAACCAAATTTCAGCATTCTAGGTCTTTTTCGAGCGTTTAAGGATGTTTGCCTGCCAATTCCAGTCCAAATTAGGTTATAAGGATAAAAGTTTCTATCTAGATGAAGTTGATTTGAGAACTATCTTCTCCAAATGTGATTTTTATTTAGACATTTTAATTTTTCGTGTTTTTGAGCTACTCCGAATTGAGGTAGAGGTTTGATATTTCGTACATGGATTGAGGTGATATTAGAGAAGGATGTTTTGGCAGTTTCAATTAATTCTTCTCAAGTGCCGCCATTTTGAAATAGAGATTTCATGGTTTTTTGGGAGCTCTAAAATTTTGTTGACGTCCACAACCTCTCCAAACTGGGCTTGTATTTAAAAAAAAAAATATGTGGGGAAAATACGATGGAACTCTGCTGCCCACTTGATTTTTTTATTATATGACGATTTTCGTTCAATTCGAAATTTCTGATTTATCCTCGAAAATATAGGTGGCTTTGAACTCCGTAATTTAATTTATGTATAAATAACTAAGTATTAAGAATATTTGCGGTTCAGAACTGGAATTTAGTACAAAATCATGAGTATTTCATGCTTTGTCAATTTATTTATATAGGCGAAAAATTCCTCAAATAAACTGTCTGATAGTCCAGTCAATGACGGTAAAAAAAGTATAAACTGTGTATTTATCCCATACAGCACCGATTTGTATGAAAATTTAGATTAAGGTTCTACTTACCATCTAATTCAAAGTCTACACTGTGGCGGAGGTTGCTTTTTATCTGGGGGTGGATGCCACCCCTTATTGGGGATGAAAAAATTTCCATTGAAAATAAGTACGGAAATCGACGAACTGACTAATTCTAAGCAACTTTTGTTTTATGAAGTTTTTTCTGAAAGTTAATACTTTTCGACTTACTCGCGACTGAAATTGTCGGTTTTCAGGCAAAAAAAACACGTTTTCAGATTATTTTTCGCGAATAACTGGAAAAATATGCATTCTGTCGAAAAACCTGTAGAGAGCAAAATTATAGCTTATAGAAAAACAAAGTGAACGAAAAAACCGTGTATTTATGATGTATTCTGACCCAATACAAACGAAGTTATTGTTTGTCGAAAGTTGATTGGTATTTACCACAATGTGTACTCATCAATATACTAATACATATTCTAATTTCTACAAAAATGTGCTTTTGGTTTTTCCCCATAACTCGCTTAGGTTTCAAGCAATCAAGTCCTTCAAAAAAGCATTTTGTAGGTTTTTTTAAGAGCTATAAGCTCATCTAAATAAATTTTTTTTTTCAGATCTTATTTTTAAAAAGGTTCATGCTAAAAGGGCTAAAAAAGGTACTTTGCGCGAACACGCGCAAGCTTTGAATGACCATATCTTACTTAATTTTTATCCTATAAAAAAAAATTAAACGCCAGCATTTTCAAATAAGAAAAACATACAATTTCGTACTCTTCAAAATTTTGCATATCATTAATAAATTTTGAGTTATTTTGAAGAAAAGGCGATTTTTCGCTAAATTACGAAAATGATGTTCTCTCTTCAAACTCAATTTTTTTCAAAAAGAAATACTTTAAACTAGTCAAACACTCAGAACGTATTATAAAAACATAAAAACATAAAGTGGATTGTAAAGTGGCAACGATTTTTTTCAAATAGGGTGGAAGAGAGGGTGAGATATTCAGTATTTTTTTCCAACGAAAAAATAGGAATCGACATTATTCTCTTCATAGCACGCTTAGTTTTGATGCTAGGAACTTTTATGAAAAATGAAAATAAAGGTTTTTTAAAGAACTTTAAAAAAAGTTTCATGAGTTTTCGAAAATTGCGTTTGTTTGTGGTTATTGTACGTAGAAACTTTCCATTTTGGCGATTGAAAATACCAGTCAACTTTCAACCAGCAATAATTCCGTTTGTATTGGATCTGCATACATCACAAACACACAACTTTCTTTGTTTTTGTATAAGCTATAAATTTGCTTTCCACATTTTTTTCGATACAATGTATTTTTTTCCAGTTATTCGTGAAAAAGAATCTGAAAACGTGGTTTTTTCGCCTGAAAACCGACAATTTCACCTACGAATATGTGGAAAAGTGTTGACTTTCAGAAAAAACTTCATAGAACAAAAGTGGCTTAAAATTAGTCAATTTATCGATTTATGTACTTATTTTCAATGAAAAATTTTTCATCCCCAAGAAGGGGTGCCATCCACCCCCAGGAAAAAAAAGAACCCTTGCCAAGGGTAGACTTTGAGATAGATGGTAAGTAGAACCTAAATCCAATTTTTTATGAAAATCGGTGCTGTATTGCACAAATACACGGGAAAATGGTCATTGACTGGACTATGAGTGTATTATCAAGAGGGTTCGCTGTTTGGAAGTTTCTTGAGAAAATGGGCGATTGGGACCTGCCAGGAGGTTGATTCCTAATTCCTAAAAATTTCTCGAGATCCTCATAGCTAACCAAAAAAAAACATTCCCATGCCCCGACGTTTGAAATTTTCTAGGTGGTTTCAGAGTGTCTTGGCGAGAAGTACCCCAGGGGTTTCACTAAACCGTAGAGAAATTGTTTCGCTATAAAGCCGAGACCGTTTAAGTTATTCGAAGGGTTCACTCTCAGCCCTAAAAATAGAAATTCTGCAACATAACCGCGAATGGAAAGATTATGTATTGGTAAAAACATAATCGTCCCTTAACCATTGTCTCAATAGTTCCGTGAACTCAAAAAAATCACAATTCTGCCTTTGAAATTATTGAACACTAGGAATTCAGGGATGTTCTTTTAAATCCATGCCCAATTTCTAGTAACCAATTATAGGTCCATTGATTCTCATTGTTCAACAACAATAGAATCAAGCTTGCTTGCTTGAGCAATTTTAATTGAATTTCTCATATGTAAATTAAAACCATGACTATCTATCATTAAATATGCGACCATGAGTTCTTTAAAAAAAAAACAAATTACTTCTTCAACGGTAGCAGTAGTACTTCTGAAATAATTTGAGTTTACCAATTTCAACTCTAGGAAGATATCATCTCTTTGAAAACAGCTTCCGTTGCATGAGCCAAGGGCTCAGGATCCCATCTGCGCCCCTGTTGAATGTTGTCGAAGTTTTAGGGCGACAGGACACCGTCGAGAAGATTCGCCTTGTTTGTCGCCAGCAAATTGATCCTGAATTATGGAGCGCAATCAAATTAAACATGGCGCTCGAATGTTTCCGGATATTGCGACTAATTAAGGACAATATGAAATCAGGAAATTCGACGTTATTTGTTTTCATTATATACTGAAGAAGTCGAGTAGTCAAGATGTGCTACTTTTTATAATTCTACGTAAATGTACGTTAATTATCGTGTAGTAAGAATGATGATATTACTTCCTACTAGCAGTTTGTAAATTCACAAGAAGATAATTATTAACTTTTAGTTTGTCGAAAATTTAAAATGAAAATTTTTCAATCGAACAAGAAAAAATTTTTATCACCATAAATGTTATCATTCAATCAAGAATATATATAAATATATATATATATATATATATATATATAAATATATATATATTTATATATATATATATACATATATATATATATATATATATATATATATATATATATATATATACGACATGATAACCCATTTGTCTTTATTAATTTGTCATGATATTGCTAACGAAAGAAATGTATCGAAGGATCTGTAAGAATTTTTATGTATAAAATCAAATTAAGTGCTCCAGCGCACTTAAAATGTTGACTATGTCATTTGGCAATTCTACTTTTGAGAAAAATAATGTTTATAAGTGGTACAAAATCTTAACAGAAAGCCGACGATGCGCATATTAGTCGCCCTAGCACTAAGTACTAGGATTATGAATATTACCTTCAACTTATGCAGCGATTGCTTTTGAAGTAATATGAATACGAATTTGTGACAAAACAATTCATGCCTTTACATCACAACGAATGCACCTGCTCACACAACGTTGCTTGTTCAAGATTTGTTGGCCAAAAACAACACCGTAATCATGCCTTAGCCACTGTCTTCACCGGATTTAGCCCCATGCGATTTTTTCCTGTTTCCAAAACTGAAAAGACACATGAGGGGAAGGTGTTATATCACAATTCAGCAAATAAACTCCGGATCGCTATAAAAGCTCAAGGCCATAAGAAAAAGGCAAGTGTTTCGAGGATTGGAAAAATCGCTAGTATAACTATATAATATTTGAGGAAAGTAACTGTGGAGGAGGCAAATAGATATTGAAGAAGAATTAAATATTTTTCGAGAAGAATGGAAAGGCGGCTTCTTGTGTACAAACTTCTTTCATATATATATATATATATATATATATATATATATATATATATATATATATATATATATATATATATATATATATATATATATATATATATATATATATATATATATATATATATATATATATATATATATATATATATATATATATATATATATATATATTTTCCTTTTGATTTTTTTTCTTGGGTAATTAAGTCTATTTACAACTGATGGTATATCTATATTTACATCCACAGAAATATGTTTAACGTTTCAGCAATCACTGTTGCCTTCATCAGAAAATTTTGTTGTTGTCATCCATAGCTAAAATTTAAATTAACATAGTACAATACAGCAAATTAAGTCGACCTAAAACAAAAACAAAAATACACAAAAATAAAACAATCTATCTTTCTTCCGTACACAAGAGTGGCAAATTCATTTAAAATTACATTTAATTAGATATAAAACGGAAACATTGTTGAAAGACGGTGGAACAGTATACGTTTGAATTAAACTGAAATATAATGTGCAGTGAAATACATATATTTATCGAGCGATTTTGAAACAGCTGATTATTTTTTGTAACACAACTGAAATGGATAGTCGGTATATAACATGTGAGCTGGTTATAGGAATTATTTCTTTTGTTATGGTAAAATGTTTGTGTAGAATTTTTTCATAAGATTTGTATCAGCTTTGGCGTTAACAGTATTTTCACCTTTCTTTTGGATTTCAATCATTTTCATAATTTCACGTTTTTTGGTAGGTATTTCGTTGGCTTCTAAGAATTCTTGTTTCCGCGTAATTAAATTGATGTTGATATTCGATGATATGGTTAGTTAACGCCGTTTTATTCCTTCTATCATATTTGTGGCTGTTGAGTCGGGACTTCAAATATTGGCTAGTTTGACCTATATAAACTTTATCGTAATTAGAGCAAGGTATTTCGTAGACTACATGGCTTCTCTTTTCTTTTGGTATTTTCGTCTTAAGTTGACTGAATAGTTTCTTACTTAGATTGTGTCCTCTGTGACAAACTGTAATATCTTATCTCTTCAAGGTATTGTAGAAAATTTCTGACAGTCTCGGTACATATGGAAGGGAAACATACGCTTTTATTTCCTTCTTTTCATGATTGCTTGAATTGGTGTTGTAAAATTTATGTACACGTTTTTTGAAAATATTGTCCAACAAATATATGGGATAATTTTTTTTTTGTAATGCTTGTTTTGCTATATTAATTGCAAGTTCTCTGTATTCGGGGTCCGACAATTTAATTGCACGATCTGCGAGTCCTATAATAACAGTCTTTTTTTGTATATATATATATATATATATATATATATATATATATATATTGTAACCAACCTCCCTTTTAAAAGATATTTATGCCCTGGCTAGCAGGGAGATTGGTTAAACATATAAAGGTTCTGATTTGTTCACAGTAATAATAACAACTAGGTAAAATGAAAGGTATTTACTGTTCTCTTTTACATAAATTGATGAGACTTATCTTTATGTTTTATATATATTCTGTCGACGTTTTCCTTGGGTGGATTGTTGACTTCTGCCCTATCTTTGTCCCAAGTTCTTGGTAGCTCCAGCTGTGGGTTGCCAAGGTGGATGTTAGTCCCAGACGAGGTGGTTTCTTTTGTAAACTCCAAATAAGGTGAATTTCAATCTTCAAACAACTTGTCTTTTAGTTCTAATCAAGGTGAACTTCAAACCCAGACCAAGTGGCTAAAATAATTTGGGGCAAATCAACATACAATCTCAAACTTAATATGTTCCAAGAATATCTGTAGGGTATCGATGGCCAATTCAAACTATCATTTAGATTTATCTCAAGCAAAGATGCTAAGAAAGACAGTATATGTTCCAACATTGAACTGAACATAAGATATGACCATGTGAAATTTGCCATCGTTAACCTACAAAAATCTTTTGTTAAATTGAGAGAATGAAACAAGCAAATGAATTAGAAATATTTTAAATTAAGAAATGTGAGATGATTATTTCAATATAGAAAGATAAATAATTTTAATATAGATAAATGAAAAAAATATGAAATGGCGGAAAAATTAAATAAGTAATTAATTCAGATTTTCAAGATAATGCATTTATACGGAATAATTATATTTCTTCTCATAACTTACCGTCTATCAGACGCCACAGATACTTAATAATCTCAATAAACTTTAATAAACTTTCAATAGATATTGAACATAATTCTAATAATCAACGATGTTTTATCTACAAGAACCATTTGCTAAAAAGAAAGATCGATTGTTAATCCGACGCTACCTAGATACTCTCCTTCTTAATACGCGGGTCATTAATCATAGAAGAACAAAAGTGCGTATCGGTTGATAGCGTGGAATCACGGTACCTATTTCAGTGTAGAATGCAGTTGCTGCAGTTACGTGGAGAATTTACGTTACAATATATATATATATATATATATATATATATATATATATATATATATATATATATATATATATATATATATATATATATATATATATATATATATATATATATATATATATATTTTATATATATATATTTATATATAATATATATATATATTATATATATATATATATTTATATATATATATATCCATTCCGAAGCTATCGAATTGTTCAGATAAACTGAATGCAAGCCGTGGTGCATTGACTGCATCGATTCTAAAAAAAGGAAGAAACAATTTCATCTATTCCAATATAAACGTACAATTTCCAATTAATTTAAACTCTGTATGGAGTTTATAAATCAAATATAAAAAAATCTTCACGCATCAGCTACAATTTCCTATCAAAATCTCATTTTTATGAAACGATATATACGGACGCCCATTGTCCTCTAACTCCGCGAATACGTTCGTTGATCGGTCGAACGAAAATCGCAAAACGGCCGGAGATTTCGAAATAGATGGTAATTTGGTTATTCCAAATACATAGCCGGCAATTCGAATGTGAAGTTTACGTAGTCTGGTAACTTGTTTTAACAGTTGCTGATTCACATTTACAATACCATGGGGAGTTTTCATTTATGAATAATTTACATTTAATATAGCCTCGGAAAGTTCATTCTGAAGCGGAAACATTCAACTCTGGCTGTAATCGCCCTTCATCATTATTAGGGTACCCTGGGTTGAGATGTTTTTCTTGCCGTTCAATCCCGTTCGCACAATATTAATATTGCAATTATCTCGAGCGTACTTCAAATATTTACATTTCCCGTATTTTTCATACTATGTCAACTTGAATGTGTCTAGTTATTGATTGTAATCGATTTTTTTACGATAGCAAGTGTTTCGGTAGTAGTGTCTTAATTACGCATATTTTGAAACGAATTTCCGTATCTCACGTTACGCACCAGACACTTCGCGAATGAAAGGCCTGAAACTGTGTCCGACACGACTGGCATGCGACCGACATGACTAATGCGATAGAGTTGCTAGACGTGCTCATCAGCTGTATTCTTATATACGTATTGTTCTTATTTTAATAATCAAGAATTTTCTATTTATTATAAATATATATATATATATATATATATATAAATAATGTATATATATATATATATATTATATATATATATATATATATATATATATATGGTGGCGCTGTGTCATATTTATATGTCATGGAGTTACTAGAAGAAATATGTATGACCGTTTGAAATGTTGGTTTGGTTATCACTCTTGGTGGATGGATGATACTGATGAGCCCCGATAAGGGCGAAACAGTCTGTCTATCAATTTCCATCGATTGTGATAAACAAATTAACATTTCGAACAATTACCGTCTGGGGTAGATGTTGATATTTCGATGCTTCGTGAACTCTTATAACCAGCTTCGCTAGGAGATTTGTTTGATTAGTTTCAAAAAAATGTCCTAGTTCACTTAATTATATATATATATATATATATATATATATATATATATATATATATATATATATATATATATATATTAAATACAGGAGTTTGTTACACAAATAACAATAACTATTTAGACCAATTCCATTTATTGTTTCTCACGTTGACATTGACCACTTCACGATGACTCCTCGACTGTTCTCTCGTGCGCAGCAATTCCCTACCGCTACATTGGTAAGGAGCATGTCTGCTTCCTACCACTCGTCCGTCCTGACGTAACAAATGATGGGGTGCGTAGATGGATACCGTTAACATATAGCATATATATATATATATATATATATATATATATATATATATATATATATATATATATATATATATATATATATATATATATATATATATATATATATATATATATATATATATATATATATATATATATATATATATATATATATATATGAATCAGACAAAGATTCCGGGGTTCAATCCGATTTCGAAAGTTTTGTTGGCGCTGAGAAGCACCGTTTGTTTCACGACGTTTCGCCAAAATCTCATTTGGCATTTTCGAGTGCTGCTGTACGTCTGATGACTCGACGGCAACTACTGTTCGCCTCTACTTGTGTTCGGGTTTTATTGGCATTGGCTGGTCTCGTTTCCTGATTGGCCGGTTCGCTGCCTAGGCTCCGCCCCCTCACTTCTTGACTTTCTTCCTCGATGTTAGTTTTTACGTCTTGTGTTGTTTTATGCGTTTTCGTGTTTTTTAAAATTGTTTTCCAAGTCAGTGGAATATTTAGAGCATCGTCTCATTTGTTTAGGCGTCCTGATTTTTCTATTTCTAGAGCTTCTCTTATGGTACGGACCCTGTAGTTTTCTATGGATGCTATTTCTCTTAATCGGTCAAAATCGATTCTGTGGCCTGTTGCTTGATGATGTTGAAACAGGGCTGATGTTGTTTGTTTGTTTCTGACGCTATTTTTATGTTCTTGTATTCTTGCCGATATTGTTCTGTTCGTTTGTCCTATGTATGTTTGGCCGCAGTCTGCACACGGTATGCTGTAGACGCCGTGGTTTTCTAGTCCGATTTTATCTTTCGGGTTTCCAAGTATATTGGCTATTGTTTTCTGGGGTTTAAAAATTGGTGTTATGAAAAAATATACGATATATATATATATATATATATATATATATATATATATATATATATATATATATATATTTATATATTTGAAACACCAAACACAGCAAATGAAAAACAACAGCACTAATGTAAACAAGGTTGAAGAAAATTATCAATATCTGCCTGTACCATATATTCCAAGGTTGTCGGAAAACCTGGAAAAGCTTCTCAAAAAAGATGATATAAAAATGTGTCATAAGGGACATAACTTGTTGCAATCTAACTTCAGCAAATTGAAAAGCAGAATACCGGATAATAGTAAGACGCACACAATATATCAGATAACATGCCTTGACTGCTCGGGTGTATATATATTGGTCTCACTAGCCAGCATTTGAAAAACAGACTGAATGGACATAAATATGGTCGGAAGAACACCACCGCCTTGAAAAAACACGAACAAACATTAATTTGATTTCTTCACCACGAAAATTTTGAAATCATAATACCTCAAAAAAAAGCGTGAGTTTCATGAGATGATTTTTATAAAACAAACCACAGAAATCCATTAAAGACAAAACAGATATCAAGAGCCTCACTAGAATATATAACAACATCTTAAGCAAATAATAATCACGAAGGATCATTGAAATTATAATTAGGTGCTTTACTTTCTAACTCAAAACGAAACCTGACGTGTCTATGTAGACGGAAAAATTTTTAAATTTGTTACTGTGTTTCATTGTCAAGTTTTATTCTAGGTAGTATTTACGAATTGTCAATGTAATTATGTAATTTATGTGAAAAGTTTTTAATTGTGGTGAGTGGAGCCTGTTTTGATATTTACGATATGTTTTGTTGTCAAATCTCCTTTTATTTTAGTGATGGTAACATATTGATCCAGTCATTTTGATAAAGGTCAAAGTAACAGACCGAAACGTACATGAATATAGAAAAATATATAATCGTGAGATTGTTGAACTTAACCAAAGAATTCACTAACTTTGTTCTTAATATATATATATATATATATATATATATATATATATATATATATATATATATATATATATATATATATTGTATTTCCCACCCTAACAGTAAGTTTACAGTTATATATATATTATATATATATATATATATATATATATATATATATATATATAACTGTAAACTTACTGTTAGGGTGGGAAATACATGCTCTTCTGAATTGGAAATAGGACTCGGTGTCCCACAAGGTTCTGTACTAGGACCATTACTTTTTATTTTGTTCATAAATGATTTACCGAACCATATAAAGATGGATAAACTTGTAATTTTTTTAGATGATAATTCATTTTTCTTGAAGGCAAAGAGTGTAAGCGAGCTCATTGGTCTGGGCGAATTACTATTAAAAAGCTTCAGCTTGTGGTGTCGGGACAACAGACTCATACTGAATGTTGACAAAACTGAACTGATTAAATTTGGGCTGAGAGGATCCTCCTCGATAACTCTCAACTCTGGAATGGATGTTCTCCGCTCCAAAAACTCTACAAAGTTTTTGGGTGTAATTGTTGACAGTAACTTGAGATGGTGCGAACATATTGCATACATCAGCAAAAAACTTTCCTCCTCCTTTTACGCTATAAGCAAACTGAGGAGCTCGCTTCCACTCGATTCACTAGTGAATGTTTATTATGGACTAGTCTATTCTCACTTGTCCTATAATATTGAGGTCTGGGGTAATTCGACTGACTTTGGTAGACTGTTTGTTGCACAAAAGCGTATTTTGCGCATGATCTTTGGGCTTAACCCACGAACATCTTGTAAATCAATATTTCGAGGAAATAAAATATTGACTGCTCCATGCATTTACATTTATAAATGTCTTCTCTACACAAAAGACAATGAAAACCTGTACGTCAAGCTCTCTAGCTTCCATAATTACAGCACAAGGAATGCTAGCTTGTTGTCTATACCAAAGCATAACACCAGCAAGTTTGAAACATCCCCAATATATTCATGTATCAAGTTATTTAATAAACTACCAGACAATATAAAAATTCTGGAGAATTTTTTCGTTCAGCAGTTAAGGCTTTTTTGTTAACAAAGTGCTACTATAGTGTAGATGAATACTTATGTGATAGTTTTTAGAGGTTCTGTATTTCTTTTCCTTTAATTATAGATAAATGTGCTTATACTTATACTTACCTGACTTGTCCTATACGTTGTTAAATGTCAAACAGGATGAATAAAGATTATTATTATTATTATTATTATATATATATATATATATATATATATATATATATATATATATATATATATATATATATATATATATATATATATATATAAGTTGATGGAATCCGTCGTTACTACGTGATAATTTAACATGATGAACAAAAACAGAACTTGAATTTACTACGTTTATTATCTCAAAAATACATTGAAAAATATAACATTACTATTGCAATATCGGTCGCTAGACCATCATCGGGCAGATTGAGTAACTCAATATGCCCGATGATGGTCTAGTGACCGAAATTGCAATCGCAGTTTTATATTTTTCAAAGTATTTTTGTGATAATAAACGTAGTAAATTCCTTGAAAGTAGCTCCTCTGTGAGGACGATTTGATAAGGCTTTGATTTTTCGAACGCATATCCCAGTGTATTATTATTTTCATCAATACATCGCCACATTAAATAAATAAACATATCCAAAATCAATTATTTCAATGTCTTCTCTACTTTGAACTGTGGGAATTTAAAAATATTTCTAGAATCGCAAGAGTGCCTTCTTATTGACTGATTTATTTTCTTATTTTCTAATATTTTTAATTTACAATTCATTTGCAACTACAGGGTTATTAGCGGTAGTACCTAAAAATAGTTTACTCATTGATATAAT
>JARQZK010004350.1:145000-235000 GCA_030704885.1 Cynegetis impunctata
CAAAGAAAAGAGAAATTTTAGAAATGATACATATCCAGAAAAATCTACAAAATGTGATCAATAACCGTTCAGACGTGAATAATTTGAGCACCGTGTATTCTCAAATATTATAAAAGGCGCATAACGCGAAGACACGTGAAACGATTATGACTCGACACCTGTTTCGGATTCATAGACCAGTCGTTCACACGAGCTGGAACTTACCACAGCCAGAGAAAAGAAAACAAAACGATCCGTAGTGAGCTACATTTTTAATATCAACCTTTGTATTGTGAACTAGTTTTAAATTATATTTTATCTTACAGACTCTTGATGAAACTCTTGTAAAAGGCTCCAAAAATAGAGCCGAAACGTCGAGTAAATTAAATCCAACTTGATTAGTCATTTAATATCTGTTATCCTACGAAAAATCCCAACAATCTATAATATACAGATACAAAACCAATCCAAATGAATATATATATATATATATATATATATATATATATATATATATATATATATATATATATATATATGATATCATTTGCACGCCATACGCGTATATGAAGTATAGTGGAAAGGTGGGTGAATAAGTAAACAATCATAAATATAAATTCATTCGAAATTTTGTGTAAACGATTAATGAAATAATTGTCAATGTTTCCGAAGATAATTTAAACTAGTCCTTGAAAAAGGCTTTGTGAAGCCGAAACGTTGGAATAAAGGAATCAATGATTAAATAGCAAAGACAAATGAATCTCCATTTTTCCCAAGAAAAAGTGTGTATGATATTCAGCTGTGTAATTTCTGTAAAAATGAATTTTGTAGAATGGGTGGTCTAGTAGCTAGTCTGACGCATTCGCCAATCTGTATTTGAAAAATTGAACGCTGCAAAGCATGGATGGGCATTATTATAATGTAATGGTCGTTGCCAATCCGTGTTATCTTCGTGAAACACCTCGTACACTTCCTACATTTTCCAGGAAGCCACTCTCCATCCCTCTCGTTTCCAATTAATCTTTAATATCATCACATATGGGAACCCAATTTTCGTATACAAATCCCCAGGTGGTCATTTTCCCTATCCCAGATGAAATATTGTCGAGACGGGAGCAAGGAACGTCCAACTTTATGTAATATTCTGTGAATGTATTATCTATTTCAGCATGAAAAATGATAATTCAGAAATAATTTTCAAGTGTGAAATATTTAATAGTGTTGAAAATTGTTTGTTGAGGAAAGTTTAAGATGGATACTAACAATAAAGTGAGAATATGGTTTTCGTTCTACTAAATTTAGAACTTGCAGATTATCAGTAATTTATTTTAAGTATTTATACAATATCTTTTTTACATTCATTTAGTATTCAACTTAGACATTACATTTTTAACATGAATTTATTGCATTCAATTTCAATCGTCATCTGAAAACAGTGAGATATTCATTTAAAATTGGAATCTCATTTTCTTTCATTCCTTGAATTAAATTTCAATATATTAAATCTCACTTCGTAGTTGATAGTGTCATCTCTAAATTATCAAGTTGAACTCTTATATAATGAATTTATAGTAATCAATTAGAATTTTACCTCTTTATCCGAACAAAGCGTATATAAGTTAGACATCATCGACTTCAACAATACAGAACTATTGTACTTAGATAACGAAGATATTTAACTATTCATCAATCTATCTATCTATTTATCTATATATCTATCGATCAAACTGTCTTTCTATCTATTTATCTATCTTTCTATCTATCCATCTATCTATCTATATATTCATTTATCTTTCTAGCTATCTATCTATCTTTCCAGCTATCTATTTATCTTTGTATCTTTCTATTTATCTTTGTGTCTATTTATATATCTATCTATCTATTTATCTTTCTTCCTATCTATCCATCTATCTATCTATATTCATCTATGGTTCTAGCTATCTATCTATCTATATTTCTAGCTAACTATCTATCTATGTATCTTTCTATTGATCTTTGTATCTATTTATATATCTATCTATTCATATGTATTTCTATCTATCTAGGTATCAATCTATCTGTCTGTCTATTTATCCATCTTACCATCTATCTATGTATCTGTTTTATATATCAATCTATTTATTGATGTATCTATCTATCTATTTATCGATCTTTCTGTTTATATTTTCATCAGTTCAATTTGCCTATGCTATGAAAAAATAGATTTCACCTTTTTTCGTATATTGAATGCCTTTGTTACTTTTATTATCGTAGGTATTATTCTTGAGAGTATGCTCGAAACATACATAGAGTTTGCAATATGCTGATAAAACAAAGCGCAAGTGTATTTTTATTTTATTTCTTCAAAATCGAGTCTTTATCGATTATTAAATAGATCCCACTCGAAATATCAGTTGTAAGGACCCTATTAAATTATGTTCAATTAACTGAGATTGAATTCTCGCACATCACTTGGTGAAACATCATAAAGAATAAAGTATAAACTTTAAAATAAAAACACTTGGCTTATGTTTCACAATATAAAAGTCGACATGTTTCGAGTTATGAACTCATTATCAAGACTGACTACAGGAGAGTATTGCATCGTAATTTATAAAACAGACAAAAACAAAGGTGATACCTGAAAATCAATTTGTTCGTTTACAAGGAGTAATTGACTATTATGGGCGGAACTTATTTCGAGAATTTCAAGGTCAAGGCGTTTTCCTTTGTTACCTGAATGTAACAATTTGGTTTTGTTGAAATCCAGGAAGTGATTGAATTTTATAGAATGTTTAGAGAAGCCAGTGGTATTTTTGTTTTGTAAAATTGACTTTTTATGTTCTTCAACACGAATATTTATATTCCTTCCTGTCTGTCCAATATAGAAAGCAGGACATTCGTCGCAAAATATTTTGTAAATACCACTGTTTTCTCCGATGTTAGATTTTTCTTTATTATTGACCAAGAATGACTTCAAGTTTCTTTTGAAGTCAGTATCTAAATATTTTTTATATTGTGAAACATAAGCCAAGTGTTTTTATTTTAAAGTTTATACTTTATTCTTTATGTTCAATTGCCTTCCCCCAAAGCTTAACTGATACTTCGAAATTGTGTATTTGATTTTTCATCGTCTGTGTGTATATACCCAATGAAAATATTGCTTAATTTCAGGCTGGCAGCCGCGGGTATCCAGCAGACACAGCTCTCCCAGCAAATCGCACCGGGCGGGGGAGGAACGCTTCAAGGATCCCATCAACAGGCGCCGCTCGTCATGCCTGTATTTCCGCTGAGGCCAGCTCCCACGTCTGCCGCATCGCACTACTCTCCGTACTCGCCGTCCAGGTTCCACATCGATAAGCGCTGCCAGCACCGTTGCTCGTGGAGATGCCTCAGCATCGGTCTGATTTTATTGGCCGTGGCGCTCACTGCCATGGTCGCTTATTTTGCTGGTAAGTGGAACACTCGTACTCGTGAAATTCCGAAAAAACTCGTGAGCAGCGAAGCTCCATCATTGAGGTCGTATTTTTCGTGTGAAATACATCGCGTCGAGATACGATTACAATGAATAGATTTATATTTTGAACAACCAGGCTTATGGCAAACTGAATTGAAGAGTAGAAAATAAATTCGCGAATAGTTGAAACCAACGAAAAACTGCACCTGAACATGAACACAATCCACATACCAAATTTCAACACTCCATCTTAAAAAAAAAAAAATTGCGAAGTGCAAAAAATTCGCGTATCTACTGATAGCGAAAAGTATCGAGATGCAATTTGAAAGGAATAGTGACCACGAAATGCAGCGCGGTTGGGAGAAAGAGTTGAATCTAAAAAAGGGTCTTAAGTCAACATTAACTCAGTGTACTTACCAAACTTCAATCCTCTAACTCAAGTTTGCCCAACCCCAGGCCCGCGGGCCACGATGTGGCCCACGAACGAATTTCAAATGGCCCGTAACCCACGTGAGGGTGTCACAAACTTTTTTTCAACTTTAATATAGGAATTTTTGGATCCATTTAACACTCAATTCAAGAAGAAAAATTTGTATTTCAAAAAATGTTTATTTTATTTTGTCAAAATTAGTCTGTCCAACACGTCTCACAGAATCAATAGAACAACTAGGATAATCCCAACTTCTGTAAGTCAAAACACCTTTATTTTAAAAAAAGTACAGGAACTGTTATCAATGAAACAATGTCTTTCAGGTCTCCTGATGAAGGCAATGAGACATTACCGAAAGCTCGAGAATTAAAAAGAAAAAAGGGTTATTTCATTTTCCTTATTGCTGCGATCCCAAATAAATAAATATTCGTTCATATTAGTATACAGCAAATAAAAACACTCGTCTATATATATATATATATATATATATATATATATATATATATATATATATATATATATATATATATATATATATATATATATATATAATATATTATATATATATATATATATATATATATATATATATATATATATATATATATATATATATATATATATATATATATATATATACTATATATATATATATATATATATATATATATATATATACATATATATATATATACATATATATATATATATATATACATATATATATATATATATATATATATATATATATATATATAATGTGGAAATTATTTATTCACAATGTATCTGAAATTCAGTTTTCCAGGTTTTTTCAGGAGAAATATGTTGCTAAAAACCCTATTTTTGAAGGATTTTTTCACCCCGAAATTCCCTAAATTGGGTAAGAGGGTTGAAAATGTTCACTTGGTTTCAGTTAATCCTAAGAAACTGATTTTTGAAGTCATAAATTTCTTTCCAACCTCTGCTATTTTCCTTTTTTTTTCATTGTTTGAAAAAAAAAGGGTTCTGCTGATTAAGTTGGAGAATGGAAATTGTTTCGGATGAGTAAAATCTAAAATAGTATATTCAAATTGATTGGATTAAGATGAAAATTCTCATTATTCAAATAAAGTGATTAATTGAATAGAAGGCTAGAACTTTTTATGATACGTAGTTTGAATTGATAATCAATTTGTGGGTTTCAACTTTTTTCTTCAATCGCCGCCATTAAGAGATTCCTTGAATTTTTTTACACTCGCTGCACTCAATATGCAATGTATTAGACGGTAGGTCTAACCATAATGATTTTCTCTACTTCATCCTCAATCCACGTATATTTTCTCTGAGGGAAATACACGACCTTATTGACGGAGCTCTGTTGTTCACGCTTTTTTTTTGTTATTTACGTGATAATTAATACTCAAACTATTAGGGGGGTTGCTGCACGTTTCATATACATTTGCCCGTATAAGAGATTAAATTTCCAAGAAGAAGGTGCATTACTTTGTTATATAAACCAGACCGTGTTCAAGACTAGTAGTATTTCCTTTCGTAACTCTCCAGAAACAATGCGCTTTATTGTGTTTATTCAAGAACCCAAGATTCAACATACTATGAGGGCATCTCTGAAGGTATTCACTTCATTTACCTCATTCGCGATTCGCTCACATCTTGTCCGTAAATGTTAACTCAACAAAAGAGTGAATAATAACTAACTGCGCATCTTCACTTCAACTCAAGTATCTTTATGTGTTAATTTATTTATGTATCAGTCTGACACTGAGCTATCAAGCCAAAAATGCGCATCATTTCGTCGAGTGGTTGATTTAGGAACTTCTTTAAGGCCCGGTTTTTCAATGCTCGGTTAAAGTGATAAAGCTTTCGGCTAATCGATAACCTTTAGCTAAACCGTTTTTCCACCTCTCATCTTGCGCTAACCTACTGCTATTCTATCGGGTATAGTAACTATCACCTGAAAGTCTTTGTCAAATGGCTAACTGTAAGCTATCTTGCACACGCATGCGCTCCGTAAGTTAACTACCCCGAACAGTCGAGTTTGTTCAACTGCTTTGTAACCAGTAACCTCATTTTGTATTTCGTTATTACTACGAAAAAAGGAAGCATTTGATTTTTTAAGTGATGATGATTAAGAATTAATAGACTTATTATAAATAGATAGAAACCATAACACATAGGTAAATTATTTCAAACTCCATAAATCTTCTTCCAAGTCTCCATTTACTCCCTCCAAGTAGTAGAATCTGTTTTTTTAAATTCAATTATTGCTTTGAAACCATTTGGAATTTTTAACAGCAACGATCTATCAGAAGGACTAAAGTTTGCCAATCTTTTCTTTTTCAATGCTATTGTTTCACTCATTTTATTATAAAATAATCAACAATAACAAAACATCTATTTCCGAAATTGACAGCGGAGTAAGTGTGGTTAGGATTAATAGTATCAAGTGCAAAGGGGAACGACCAATCAGAAGTGCTCCCTGAAACATCAGTACTGCCAACGTTAATAAAAATATCGCTAGCTGACGGTTTGCTAGCCTAAAGTTAAACATTCGAAGGAGAAACGCAATAGTTCTTAGTTGGAACTTTAGCTGATGGTTAAGCTTAACCTAGAGTCAGCTAACTGTGAGTTTTAACCGAGCATTGAAAAACCGGGCCTAAATAATACAATATTCAAATATCGCGTTTAAATATATATTTCATGTTATCCCTTAGCAAGAAACTGAAGGCTTTCTAGAGTGCTGTGAATGACTCGTCGTGGTCAAATTTGTCACAGTTTCAAATGAACTGGTGGGGGTACCGCTCGCCATTGCACGCCGAAATTCCTAGCTGATCATCATAGTACAAGGCTGCCCAACCTTTTTAACAGTCGGGCAAAAAGGACGATTCAAAAATCACAGGCGGGCCACTGACCACTGACAGTTCAATTAAAATAATAACATAAACAGCATATTCTGCTATTTAAAGAGATACAATTAACAAAATTTAAAATCAAACTTAAAAATTGGCACAATCAATGTGATTTCTGAATTTTTTTTGTTTCAATAATTTTCCTATATTAGGCGTCAAATCAGATGTTGACAGACACAAAAAAAAATTTATTTTTTATTGCAGAATGATTTTGACGATTTGTGAGTTCCAACTGAATTTTAGCAGGATGACTTATTATTTCAGTCAAACTGTTCGTAAAAAGATTCACAAAAATTTGTCAATTTGTTTTTATACTTCGAACTCCTGGAATCTGCTCTGAAACGACATTAATAAGCATCAAATTTTAGATCCCTACTTAGTACAATGGATAGTGTCGATATTGAACTTCTCTTTCATTTCTTTGAGTGTAGGAAAGTGGGCAATATTTTCATTGGCTTAATTCATTGAAAACAGATTTAATTCAGCTTTGAATCCTCTTATCAAAGTAAGCATAATCAGAAGCGCGGTCGGAAGTGAACAACTTTTTCCTTGTAATTTGAGATTTAAAATATTGAGGTAATTGATAATGTCAACAGTAGATGCAAAATCACTCAACCAGGATTCTTTTTTCAGTAAATCAGTTTCCAAATGAAACACCCTTTCTTCTTCTAAAATTACAACACCTGCTCTCTCAAGGTGAAGAAATTTTTCAACATGATTCTCTTTGAAAACCATCTCACAACGCAGTACAGTTGTAACTCTACATATTCGCTGATATATTCTTCAAATAAAACCCTGAATTGACGTATGTGTCCATAATATCATCCAACTGCATGTACTTTAGACAGGCAATTTTTAAACTTGCTCACGCGGGCGGCGGGCCATTCAAAATTCGTTCGCGGGCCTGAGGTTGGGCAGCCTTGTCATAGTAGAAGATCCGAATCTAAATCGACATTCATCGGGTTGACAAGAGAATCAAACTTATTTTATAATAAATTTCGTATATAAGAAAATATATTAAGAATAGGTAGACAACAAAAATCCTGGACAGAATAATTTTAATTATTTTAAAAAAAAATTATTTTTCATAAAATTTTGCAAAATAAAGATAATAATAAAATTTTGTACTGGACTTAAAGTATAAAACATATAGAATATGCAGACGTAGGGTTGACTATTATTTACCTGGACGAACTACTCGGTTGACAGGTATAAACAGGTATGTCAATACTAGTTACTTTCACTAATAGGATAATAGAAAAAAATTTATATCAGCATAAGCGCTGTTTTATTCTGAACACGATGATATAGGGGGGTTGACTGCAAAAATCCCGGTCCTAATAGGGGTATACAAATTTTAAAGATTTAAATTTCAACGCGTAGGGAAACGAGTGACAGAGAGATCCAAGGTAAGTATACCGTGTGATAATAAAGGACCGAACATTGCAGTTGTGTCTGATGGGATCGTGAATATAAGAAAGTGCGCATGCTCGGTATGTAAACTATATGGAAAGTTAAAAATATTTGTTAATATTTAACAAATCATTTATTAGAGACCACTTTTTAGTTCCTAATAAATATTTCTTAGTATTTAAAAAGATTTGTTAATATTTAATAATATTAAATACAAATAAATCATTTTAAATACTAAGAAATATTTGTTTAATACTAAAAAGTGGTCTCTAATAAATGATTTCTTAACTATTAACAGATATTTTTTAATACAAATAAATCCTTCTATCAGTGTATATATATATATATATATATATATATATATACACTGATAGAAGGATTTATTTGTATTAAAAAATATTTGTCAATAGTTAAGAAATCATTTATTAGAGACCACTTTTTAGTATTAAACAAATATTTCTTAGTACCTATTTAAAATGATTTATTTGTATTTAATAAATCTGATATATTCATTAAATATTAATTATATAGAATCATAAATTGCCAGAAATGTATTATAAGGTGATATGTAATTGGTAATCAGGCAAACTTTTCTAAAAGAAATTTATTCACGCTACAGTTTCGAGGTTAGGATTTTCCTCTTCTTCAGGCTAAAAAGACATGGTTAAACATATAAGCATCACAAAAAACTTTCAAAACTTACCAGAATGAACAACAATCAATTGTAAACTAAAAAGCATATAGTATGAACACTAAAAACTTTTCTTAAAAATCTTTCTTTATACATTCAACAATTAAAGAACCTCTATCTGAATTAAAATATCAATTGTCAAAGTAATACGTAACTGTAGCGTGAATAAATTTCTTTTAGAAAAGTTTGCACACTTTCAATTGACTCTTCTCCCCACAGCAATTTTCATGTTGAAATTTCAAACATTTTGGAGGATTTGGAGCATTGCGCACCTCCAAATTTCATGCGTTTTTGTAGCACCTCCAACTTTAGTTTAGGGGTTATGAATCTGATTGTAAAAAGGAAAAAAACTGAGGAAAAATACGTGCGAGTCGGACTAACGCACGTAGCGTTCCGTACCATTGACTATCCCCCCTTAAATATTTATTTGATTTTAATTTCATTATTTATTATTGAAGTGAATATACAATTAAGTATTTTATGAATATTTCAAGTGCCTACCTGTTACCTTTTATTGATATCCAGCAAAAATAGGCAAAAACGGCGTTTTTGTATGGGAGTCCCACTTTAATATTTATTTTATTTTAATTTTATTATTTCTTTTCAAATTAAAAATACAACTGAGTATTTTGTGAATATTTCAAGTGCCTACCTGTTACCTTTTATTGATATCCAGCTAAAATAGGCAAAAACGGTGTTTTTGTATGGGAGTCCCACTTTAATATTTATTTTATTTTAGTTTTATTATTTCTTTTCAAATTAAAAATACAACTGAGTATTTTGTAAATATTTCAAGTGCCTACCTGTTACCTTTTATTGATATCCAGCAAAAATAGGCAAAAACGGCGTTTTTGTATAGGAGTCCCACTTTAATATTTATTTTATTTTAATTTCATTATTTCTTTTCAAATTAAAAATACAACTGAGTATTTTGTGAATATTTCAAGTGCCTACCTGTTACCTTTTATTGATATCCAGCAAAAATAGGCAAAAAACGGCGTTTTTGTATGGGAGTCCCACTTTAATATTTATTTTATTTTAATTTTATTATTTCTTTTCAAATTAAAAATACAACTGAGTATTTTGTGAATATTTCAAGTGCCTACCTGTTACCTTTTATTGATATCCAGGAAAAATAGGCAAAAACGGCGTTTTTGTATGGGAGTCCCACTTTAATATTTATTTTATTTTAATTTCATTATTTCTTTTCAAATTGAAAATACAACTGAGTATTTTGTGAATATTTCAAGTGCCTACCTGTCACCTTTTATTGATATCCAGCAAAAATAGGCAAAAACGGCGTTTTTGTATGGGAGTCCCACTTTAATATTTATTTTATTTTAATTTTATTATTTCTTTTCAAATTAAAAATACAACTGAGTATTTTGTGAATATTTCAAGTGCCTACCTGTTACCTTTTATTGATATCCAGCTAAAATAGGCAAAAACGGCGTTTTTGTATGGGAGTCCCACTTTAATATTTATTTTATTTTAATTTTATTATTTCTTTTCAAATTAAAAATACAACTGAGTATTTTGTGAATATTTCAAGTGCCTACCTGTTACCTTTTATTGATATCCAGCAAAAATAGGCAAAAAACGGCGTTTTTGTATGGGAGTCCCACTTTAATATTTATTTTATTTTAATTTTATTATTTCTTTTCAAATTAAAAATACAACTGAGTATTTTGTGAATATTTCAAGTGCCTACCTGTTACCTTTTATTGATATCCAGGAAAAATAGGCAAAAACGGCGTTTTTGTATGGGAGTCCCACTTTAATATTTATTTTATTTTAATTTCATTATTTCTTTTCAAATTAAAAATACAACTGAGTATTTTGTGAATATTTCAAGTGCCTACCTGTTACCTTTTATTGATATCCAGCAAAAATAGGCAAAAAAATTGCGTTTTTTGTATGGGAGCCCCCCTTGAATACTTATTCTATTTTAATTTTACAAAAAAAAATTTTACAAAATTCAACTGAGTATTTTGTGAATTATGCAAGTGCCTACCTGTTACCTTTTATTGATATCGAACAAAATTAGGCAAAAAATGGAGTTTTTTGTATGGGAGCCCTTTAAATATTTATTTTATTTTAATTTTATTATTTATTTTTGAAGTTAAAATACAACTGAGTATTTTGTGAATATTTCAAGTGCCTACCTGTTACCATTTATTGATATTCAGTGAAAATAGGCAAAAAACTGCGTTTTTTGTATGGGAGCCCCCCTTGAAATTTATTTTATTTTAATTTTATTATTTATTTTTGAAGTTAAAATACAACTGAGTATTTTGTGAATATTTCAAGTGCCTACCTGTTACCATTCATTGATATTCAGTGAAAATAGGCAAAAAACTGCGTTTTTTGTATGGGAGCCCCACTTGAAATTTATTTTATTTTAATTTTATTATTTATTTTTGAAGTTAAAATACAACTGAGTATTTTGTGAATATTTCAAGTGCCTACCTGTTACCTTTTATTGATATCCAGGAAAAATAGGCAAAAACGGCGTTTTTGTATGGGAGTCCCACTTTAATATTTATTTTATTTTAATTTCATTATTTCTTTTCAAATTAAAAATACAACTGAGTATTTTGTGAATATTTCAAGTGCCTACCTGTTACCTTTTATTGATATCCAGCAAAAATAGGCAAAAACGGCGTTTTTGTATGGGAGTCCCACTTCAATATTTATTTTATTTTAATTTTATTATTTCTTTTCAAATTAAAAATACAACTGAGTATTTTGTGAATATTTCAAGTGCCTACCTGTTACCTTTTATTGATATCCAGCTAAAATAGGCAAAAACGGCGTTTTTGTATGGGAGTCCCACTTTAATATTTATTTTATTTTAATTTTATTATTTCTTTTCAAGTTAAAAATACAACTGATTATTTTGTGAATATTTCAAGTGCCTACCTGTTACCTTTTATTGATATCCAGCAAAAATAGGCAAAAAACGGCGTTTTTGTATGGGAGTCCCCCTTTAATATTTATTTCATTTTAATTTTATTATTTCTAAGAAAAGACTTATTGGGACTTTTGGATACTTTATTCTATTGACTCTTTACAACAATGCCGACGTTTCGAAACAGTTTGTTTCTTTTTCTAGGCTAAAAATTAAAAAATTAAAAAATAGTAATTAACCTACAAAACAAATACTCTCAACAACAAATAAACATTTTAAAAACATCTATGTAATAATTACCTAGTTGTGGCAGTCAATATCGTACGCAAATATAATAATTCTATTCATAAATAAAATTCGAGAGATCATTAATTATTAAGGGATTGAAATGTATGGTACCGGTATGTCATTATAGAAGAGGGAAGACAATCCGACATGGTTGTCAATACTTAATGTTGAGTTTTACTCTCTATGTGCGGTCGTATCAAAACGTGAAGAATATTTATAATTATAATAAAACAGCACTAACATTTCATCAAATGTCTATGGGTCATAAATTCGATATTGATAGGGTTGAGATTTTAGATAGAGAAAAAGTGTCTTATAGACGAAATATCAGTGAAATGATCCACATAATTAGAAATGATACTGTCAACCATAGAGAGGATGTTCAGCAACTTAGCATCGTTTATAACATCCTACTCAGAAGTCCTCCTTTTTAGTTTACTCTTCCTGTTTCATAACACGGTTTTTTTTTTTTTTGGTCGTTTCTTAACGTTGTTACTGGTGTAGAATGATCGTTGGTTTGTGTTTTTCTGAATATATTTGTGATGTGTTGTTTTCTGTTTTTTTTGAATACTGTGTGCTCTCTTGTTGTTGTTGTCTGGGTTGTCACCAGGTTGTCTTTTGGTTTTATTGTACCGGTAATGATCGTTTCTGGGTGGATTGAGCGTTTTGATACGACTGCACATAGAGAGTAAAACTCAACATTAAGTATTGACAACCATGTCGGATTGTTTTCCCTCTTCTATAATGACATACCGGTACCATGCATTTCAATCCCTTAATAATTAATGATCTCTCGAATTTTATTTCTGAATAGAATTATTATATTTGCGTACGATATTGACTGCCACAACTAGGTAATTATTACATAGATGTTTTTAAAATGTTTATTTGTTGTTGAGAGTATTTGTTTTGTAGGTTAATTACTATTTTTCAATTTTTAGCCTAGAAAAAGAAACAAACTGTTTCGAAACGTCGGCATTGTTGTAAAGAGTCAATAGAATGAAGTATCCAAAAGTCCCAATAAGTCTTTCCTTAGTATTTACGATGGATGAGAACACAATAACTACATTTTATTATTTCTTTTCAAATTAAAAATACAACAGAGTATTTTGTGAATGTTTCAAGTGCCTACCTGTTGCCAATATTGATATCGAGCAAAAAAGTGCACATAAATCGCGTGTGTTTTATGGGAGCCGCCCTTAAATATTTATTTTATTTTGTTTTTAGTATTTTTTGTTATAGCGGCAACAGAAATATATAATATTTGAAAATTTCAAGTGTCCAGCTATCGCGCTTCTTGAGATATAGCCGGGTGACAGACAGACGGACAGACAGCGAAGTCTTAGGAATAGGGTTCCGTTTTTAACCTTTGGGTACGACTCTAAAAAAAATTTCACATAAATCCTTATTTATTGTTGGTATTCACTTGGAAAATTTTATAAGCTATAAACTTTGTGAAGGCAATAGGGAGCATGCGTTTACGGGGTTTCTTAGTTAGGCCAAGCTACAGAGATTTTTTCATGTAAAAACTGTTAGAAGAAAACCAGCTGCGTCATTGTTTGTAAAATAGTTCCATATGATATAGTGATATGTTTTTCACTCGACTTTATTATTTATAACTTTGTTATTAACAATTTTATGCAAAAAATAGCTAATTGTAGAAAATGAAAAGACGAAGAAAATGAGAAGTGGGACGACTCGATCATACCCTTAGTTCGAGAGGAAATCGGAAAAAACCGGCCAAAATGCAGTTTTTTCAAAAATTCTTAACTCGCTAATTTTTCAAGTTGTAGCTTAGATCCTCCGGCCAGTATTAGCTATTGATATAAACTTCATTTGTGCGAAGATCAGAAACTGTCCGATGCATAGTTTTTGATCTGTGGCCATTTGATTATGTTACTATGCAATTTTCCAGCAGACCTGAATGCGACAGGTATGGTCTGATTTCAATTTAATAAAAAAATTTTGAAAGTAGAATTCTCATAGTTCAAAACGATCATCTTGGTTTTTCATAAAAACGCTGAGAAATATGTTAAAAATAAAGCTGAACATGACGAAAAACGGCCGAGCGCGTGAGAGTAGTTGAAGAGTGGGGGTAGAGCAGCAGGCAAGGAGAAGTATGACATTCGAAAGCGTCGGCATTTTGAACATGACATTAATTTCTAAACGTTGTCAGATAATAATTGTAAACCCCCACTCTTCAACTACTCTCACGCGCTCGGCCGTTTTTTGTCATGTTCAGCTTTATTTTTAACATATTTTTCAGCGTTTTTATGAAAATCTAAGATGAACGTTTTGAACTATGAGAATTCTACTTTCAAAATCTTTTTAGTAAATTGAAATCGGACCATACCTGTCGCATTCAGGTCTGCTGGAAAATTGCATAGTAACATAATCAAATGACCACAGATCAAAAACTATGCAGGACAGTTCCTGATCTTCGCACAAATGAAGTTTATATCAATAACTAGTACTGGCCGAAGGATCTACGGTACAACTCAAAAAATAACCGAGTCAAGTGCATTTTGGACCTCTCATTTTCTTTGTCTTTTCATTTTCTATAATTAGTCTATTGACACCATCACGATTACTCTGATAGTTTCAATTTTAAAAGCAAAAAACTGAAAAAAATGCGATTTTTAGCTTAAAATTGTTAATAACAAAGTTATAAATAATAAAGTCGAGTGAAAAGCATATCACTATATTATATGGAACTATTTTACAAACAATGGCGCAGCTGGTTTTCTTCTAACACTTTTTACACAAAATGCTGCCTACAAATCTCTGTAGCTTGGCCTAAGTAGGATTACATTCTGAACTCCTCAACTAAAAACCATGATTTTTAGAATATTAAATGAGATATTGATTAGGCAGTCATGAACAACATGTTTTTTGTTTATTAGTAGATCGTATCAAGTGGTGAAGTTATGTGATAAACAAGTTCATTCGGGATTTCCAGACTCGCAATCTCCATTGAATGTGTTGATTAATTTCTTCTTATGGCTTTATCTCTTGTTTCCAAGAAAGCATTTACTTCATTTAATAATGAATTTCTTTTCGAAAAATAATGTTACATAGAAATAAGTCTTCTGAAATTCATCCTTGCAATTTGGAGTTCTCACTGAGATTTGTATCATTGAGATACACTACAAAAATACTTCTTAATTGCCTCGAAATGATCCATATTTAATTCAATTCTGCGTTACGAAGAAGCAATGTTTTTTGTTGGAGTTCCAAATCTCATTCTTCTACATTATTAAACAGTTCATAAGTATTTGTTTTATGTCTGGGCGTTATCTGAAATCTTCCGGAGAATTTATATTCCTAGAGGAGGGACTCGGATTCTCGAGGGAAAAGCCGTCGTTGTATACTGTATTAATGCTGAAAGAATAAAGGAGTCGTCCCCAGAAATATTTAAAATATTCAATTTAAAATTAGGATTTAAACTGATGTTCATTTCTGACGATGCAGGTTTTTATATTCGAGTGAGAGTCAGGCTACGACAAATATAGATAACTTATAGTAACTAATTAAAAGTGGATAAATATTGTGACTCTTTGAATTTAGTATAAAAATGTGTCAGCATAAATTGTTTTAACATGCATCTATTTAGAAGCCTTTTGGAACCAACTCCAAGAAAGGAAAAAACTCAGATCTATAGTTTGACAGTTATCAGACTTGCAATGTTCATGATCAAGCAACAAAAAATTATTAATTAACTATTTCATAACTAATATAAAAATCGCGAAGAAAGTTTTTTGCTTTCGAATTATTGTTCATTCAGTTAGCCAGTAAGTGCATACATTTTTTCTTCTCTTAATTTTCTTATTTAATATGGTAAAATAATGTCAGTTTTTCAAGTGTCCAAACTTGGACAAGCCAGATTACCCGTTTTCGGCCGTATTTTTACCTCACTGAGAAAATTATAAATACTAATCCTATAGTTCCGTGAGTTGGAATTCTCTTCTAGGAAATTTTATTGAATCTTTTTTTAGATATCAAAAATCTCGATTAGTTTTTGAGATATTTGCAAAAAACCAAATCCTTCTCTTTTCTTTCAGTAAATTGTTTATAACTTTTACAATTATTGCGAGCGGAATTCAATTTTTTTGAAAAACCATTTGCCTGCTATTCCGAATCGAATGACATATTCTTCATATTTTTCCGATACCACTGAAAAATGAAACAAAAGGTACTTGTTGACTATACCAAAAATGCCTCTTCACAGTTTAAGCTTTTTTCACTAACAGCGGCCATTTCGTTATAGATACTTCTTGTTTTTCTTCTTTTCTTACACACTTCCATAGCACCTCAGGGAATGAGTTATATGCAGTGGTTTCATTTTTTTTTCGGGTTTCAAAGGATTTTCTCACCTACACAGGCTCGCCAAATTTACCTAGAGGGTTAAGAATTTGAATGTACAAAAGATGAAAATTGATTTTTTTTATCGAGGTGAAAACTTCAAAAGCGATACCGGTTACTAACCCGGCCTGTGTGGGATTCAGCTGTTGCTATGCAACATTGCCTACCCACTAAAAAGACCTCTGTTCTTTCGGTTTCCGGGTTTAGCCTACTAAACCTCCAGTGTCGCACTTAGATTAGGACTCTTGTGCTGTGGTCAGCACTAGAACCTGTTCCCTTCCTTGCGTCTATTATTCAAGACCCAATTGTATATTTCTCTGCATCGCGTCGCATTAATTTTGAAATCAAGTAAACATACCTGACCACTGCCCGTGGCATTCTCTGTCGACATAAAGTATGTACGCTTCATCCCAGGTCGGTTCGCTGTTGAACAATGCTCATCACTCCGACATCGAGATCCAACATCCGTCTTCATACTCGTCGTCCAAAAAAAAATAGTGACAACTTCTGCTGTTCACACAGTCCATTTGATTGTACAGCAGTAACACCAAAAGTACTGACACTGTCGTCATATTTAACATTGCTGTTAGTCTTGCTTACATTACTTAAATAACAAAAATCGCAAGAAAAGGGGATAATTAAATCGCGATCCTCTAAATAAGGTAAATGTAGTTATAGTCCAAGATCCCAGAGCATCCAGACGTTACATATTTTTTCAGCAATAATATGTATGGGATGAAGTATTGTTCTTATGTACATTCAGTGTATGGATACCTGCTACTTTGTGCCGACGGCCAAATTCCAGGTATCAGGTGCTGAAGATGGAAAAAACTCAACTCACTTTTCTTATTTTTTCAATCTTGATTTTCATATATGATACTTAGGAAACTATTTCAATACCTTATGCAAGAAGCCAGACCGATCGTATGGGCCAAACATCCCGCCTGACACAAATAAAGTGTCCCTATGAGTATGACAGTATGAGCGAAATGTCATGACAGTAAGTATAGAAGGGAGATCGATGCGCATAGATAATCACTATCGCGCTCAAATGAGCAAATCATGATATTTCGCTCATAATGTCATACTCATAGGGACACTCTATTTGTGTTTGGCGGGATGTTTTGTCCATACGAACGGCCTGGCTGCTTGTATAAGGTATTGAAATAGTTCCCTGAGTATCGTATTAAGCAATCAAGACTGAGAAAATAAGAAAAGTGAGTTGAGTTTTTTCCCTCTTTAGCACCTGATACCTGGAAATTGGCCGTCGGCACAAGATAGCAGGTATCCATACTCTGAAAGTACATACGAGCACTACTTCATCCCACAAATATTATTACTGAGAAAATAAGTAACGTCGGGCAGCTCTGGGATCTTGCTCTATTATAATAATTATACTGTCTATCACGTCTGAAAATCTGCCCCCTATTCGTAAGACATGAGTATCATGTCAGGATATTGCGACACGCGAGGACAACTTCATGCGAAGAATTCACAATCTGCCTGGTATTATCATTCCGAAGGGAAAAAGGAACATCGTGGAAAGGAAAATATCGCCAGATGAATACTAAAATACTGCAAATGGTATTCATTTAAATGCAAAAGTAGAACATTTGGACTTTTATAATAAATATATGCCCACGAATGCATGTATAATGAATCCAGATATATATTGTAATGTACGAGAAAATACATTTTACATGACATGTTTCCCGTTTTCGTAGCAGGCCGCACTAAACGACGGGATGTTTCCTTATTAGTATGGCGTGCGATGTCACAGAACCCTAACTTTATTTATGTGCCTGCGTTTTGAAATTCGTGGAGACGGCGGCGGCGGCGGCCGGTCGCGAAAATAACGCCCAACTTTACTACGAAGGATCGTTCGGCCTGTACAGATGTTATAAAATTCCTGGAGTTTTCATTGATATTATTTTATTTGTCACTTGTATATTATTCGTTGATTTTACCTTAGATACGGTTGCTATAAACACACTCACTATGTCCTAGGGCATTGATTCCCAAAGTGGTCCAGGTGGACCCCCATGGGTCCACGGGAGACTTGACGGGGGTCTACGTTGGCGTGATAAAAATTGGGGTTCACAATTCGTAAGCGGGGGTCCACGAAAATTTATCTGGTTTCGATATTGAAGAACTAAAATGTTGGCTTGACTTCACCTATCAATGTAGGCCGATAATATTTTTAGAAATTCAGCGACTGTTACTTGTCCAAACTAGCATATTCCATATTCAGTAAAACGTGTCGAGACTTGCAAAGCACCACTGTCCGTCGTCCGCAACTCTTGTTCAGACTTGTAAAAGAACAAATACGACTTGTTGTGTTTGTGTTTGCAATGTTGCATGAACTATGTAATATAAGTACGAATGCCAAGGATAAACGTTACTCATTTGAATTTCTAGAAGAAAAATAAAGTGAAGCGATGATAGTGTTTGCCAGTGTCGGAAAAAGTGAGTTCGTTGTCACAGGTAGAATGCCTTGATGAGAATATTGAGACATACGCTCAAAATTTAATTGCTCTGCATGATTATTTCAAAATCACTTTCGACGATATTCTAACGATGCAGATACCACCATGCATCATAAATCCATTTAATGAAACGAAAGTGGAGAATGTGATATTACAAGAGAAGCTACTCTAGCTTAGCACTAACAGTGCTGAAGGTGAAATTTAAAATATGGTATCAAACATTTTGCCTGCAGGCAGAAATACCCGAAAAATATCCTGGACTGTGGGGAATTGCGAAAAACCTTTTGATAGCGTTTCCCTCGTCATATCTTGTCGAAAAAAGTTTCAGTATCTTTTTTCCAAGAAAAAAAAATAAGTAGATTTGCGGTTATTTCTAACAAAACTGAAGCCAAAAATTGATTATTTGCTGTCAATCCATCAAGTACATCCCTGCCATCAAAATAATGACTATTTTGTGATTGTCATTATAGAAGTTACGTTAGGTACGTTATCAATGTTTAATTTCAATTATATCACGACTGTTATCATATTACTATATAATGTAAACTTTACAATGTAATATGATAACAATTATAATTACTAGTGTATTAATTACATACTTATTTGAATAAATACACAAAAAAATATACTATTTATCTTTTTATTTTTACCACTTCGAATGGGAGGGGGGGAATTTTCTAAATAAAATAAGTGGGAGTTGATTGGTTTCTTGTGCTTTGCTTTGAGTAGATGTCATAAAGGTGAAGTTGGATCCAACTTTACTTTTTTGACATCTAGTCACAGCCCAATCAATTTATTAATTAACCAATAAAATCTCACTTTTCTTTCGAAGACTGTTAATTCGTTATTGGAACTCAGCCGCAACACAAATTTCCATAGTTAGATCTAATCTTCAAATTTTTTGTCGAGTTTTGGGAATATGGTAGAAATGTAGCTGCAGGGGGTCCAGCAAAATTTTCAAAGTAGTCTATGAGAAAAAAAAGTTTGGGAACCTCTGTCCTAGGGCGTAATGAGTGGGCGTTATGGATGGATCATAACGCCCGCTAATTGTACGAGGAGAAATGAAGCAACTTTCATTGATTAAATACTTCATAATCCTTGTCGTATAAGACTCTGGATTTCTCCGGCAATGAATTATTCGCAGCTTTGGCAACTTTTCTATGATATTCTTGGGTAAACTCATTTTCATTTCCATTATTTCTATAAGACTACACAAAGAAAGCAGCAATGACACTCACTAAATATGATGACAAAAATATTCACAAACGTCAATATATCAACAAATGACATGCCTACTATGAGAAGGAAAATGGAAAGTATAGGAGCATTGAACCGATTTTAAAATCAATTTTATAACTATTAATAACGTCATCATGCTATTTGATGAGATTCACTATGTGAAACGTACTCGTGATGAAGAAAAAACGTTTGTTACAATTAACGAACAAGAAGTATTTTAAAAAGTAGCGGAAGCCGTCCTGTATATATGATAGCTAGTGGTTGTTACCCAGCAGGTCGAATTTCCACCGTAATTCATTAAATTTTAATGTTGTTGAGGTTCTTCTCAACTCATTCATCATTTAATATGGAACTGTATTTCTGAGAATGAGAGTAAAGAAATGATAAAACGTTCCTGAGTAATTGAATGGAATTGAAATAATAATTAGTCATATTTGGATTTATATATTATTATATATTACTTCCAGAGTAAATGGAAAGTATTTAAAATAATCTTTTCAGAAGCAAAGTTCATTGAGAATTTAGTAGATTAAAATCAATATTCTCATTAAGTCCATGTTCAATGTAACATACTTTTTTAATAACAATATTAACATGAACACACATAATGATAATAATGAGAATTATACTATCACAATAAGTTTTGGAAAAAAAAAAGATATATGTATATATATATATATATATATATACATATTTATATATATATATATATATATAAATATATATATATATATATATATAAATTAATATATATATATATATATATACATATTATATATATATATATATATATTTACATATTTATATATATATATATATATACATATTTATATAAATATATATATATATATATATATATATATATATATATTTATATATATATATATATATATATATATATATATATATATATATATATATTTATATATATATATATATATATATATATAACTATATATTATATATAAAGTTATATACATATATATAATATATATATATATATTATATATATAACATATATATATAATATAATATATATATATATATATATATATAATATATATATATATATATATATACATATATATATTATATAGATATGTATATATATATATATATATAGATCTATATATATATATATATATATATATATATATATATATATATATATATATATATATAATGTATGGTTTTAAGGGATATGTTGGACGGAGTTCGTGTTTATTTTCTCTTCATCAGGGCTTCTGAAATTGTGAACAGTAGTAGGAGAGATTTGGTATATTATTGAATATTCTACTTAGAGAAATTGAGGTTATTTATATTAATATAGTTACCATGAATATCTTTGCAGTAAGTTGTACTTCTACTCTTTGGAGATGATTGAATATCATCCCAACTATCTGAATAATTATGTTGTTCTTCTTCTTTATGTTTTGGTGGTCTGATCTGTGTCCCAAATTTTGACCTACTGTTTTATGCCAACTTTGAGACATCCAGATATGTGTAGATATTGCTCAATCCGTCTATGTATTACTAATGTAATACATTTGTAGGAATTTTCTAATTTTGTAATTTTTTCTGTATAATTACACCTCAGCTTCATCAAAGTTATTAAGGTGGTCTAGCTCACTACTTTGAAAATACAAATTAAACAAAGTAAAATTCCTACTACAAAATCTGTATATATACAATTTCAAAATCTCTGATGAAGAGTCAAATATAAAACTGTTAATTAGTCAAATGTATATATATATATATATATATATATATATATATATATATATATATATATATATATATATATATATATATATATATATATATATATATATATATATATATATATATATATATATATATATATATATATATATATATAAATTTGTTTCCTCTGATAATTCATTCTGATACCTTCCATAAAATATGCAGATCCTCTGTAAAATGTAATGGGAATGTCATATCTGTGATAACTAAAATACGCAAAACAAACAGCTGATGCTAGGAATATAACTCATGTGAAAGAATTAGATAAGTCGATGCTCAATCAAGTCGTGCAGGTTATCGTCAACTATCTATTTTTGTGAATATAAGTCATCATAAAATAAGCAAACCATGTTTACACTCAAGCTTGCTCCGAGAAAGTACCTATGTGAACGAATAGTTTCATCGTATTCGCCAACTGAAATAACAAATGATTTGATTGTTAAAAATAAAAAAAGATCCATGTTAATTTTTATCATTTCCGATAAATTAATATACTGTATTGGATACACTAATTTTATAACTCGTGAAAAATGTAATAAATACTTCAATACCCTCAAACGTTTATTTGTCATTTAATATTTTCTTGATGTGAAATAATTCATGTGTTGAACTACCGAGTTACACCCTTTCTGATATGAGTTATCAGATTCAATAATTTGTTGAGTGATTTTGGTTGCTTTCCGTTTTAAATTTTTTGTGAACGTCTTGTAGTTTGTCCCAAATTACTAGACTCAATACTGTATGAGGTCCCAATCTTATATAACTAGGTCCTAAGCCTTTATAGAAACCGAAAATTCCTTCCGATTTCCATATTTTCACCACGCAGTCGCAAAAACTTCCGTACAGCATTTTTTTTCCGGAACTATCTACACCTGAAAAGAAAACTATAAAATTGATACGAAAAATATTCACCACGTCCAAACCTTGATTGTAAAGTCGTGTGAGAATCAGATCAAACGGAGTCATTGCCAGACATAATACTATTCCGCCGATCATACTTGCAGCGAAAGCTGCTAAAATAGGATTATTTAGTAACATTTTAGCATCATTCATGTACTGCTTCACGTATGTAAACGACATCAACTGAGATGTAGATCCCACTATTGCACAAATGACAGCTGCATAACTTCCCCTATATAGTCCTTTCACCTGGAAATAACTCATTGTTAAATACAAAATTTAGAGATGCGATATTAGACTTTAGATACAAATTCTTGCTCCCGGTATGAATATTTTATAATTTGAAGGACAATAATTCAAGCTATTCGTTCAGAGTTATTGGTAGGTATATTGAACAGATTAAGGAGAGGAGAAGGGTTTAATTCAATCTGGTTGTTAACTAGGTTTCCAGAATTATTATATTTATTGATGTATAGGAATTCCTAACAGTTGGTTTTGTGGAGACTATTTTCTAACTGTAATATATTATAATTGTGGTTGTAGGTATGGTTTTCTTGAATAAGATGGCAAACATAATTAGAGTCAGTTTTCTGCTTAATATAGCTAGGTACGTCTATACATCAATAAATATAAAAATTCCGGAAACCTAGTGAACGACCAGATTGAAGTAAACCCTTCTCCTCTCCTCAATCTGTTCAATATACCTACCAATAACTCTGAATGAATCTATTATTGTTATTTAGTTTCTCTAATAGCCCCTCTGTTATGTCCAATTTTTCGTATAAATAGATTGTTTCGTAATATCATTATTTAGTACGAGATGAAGTCAATGATATGACGAAACGCGTTTACTCAATATATTTTATTTTTATTATTTTTTATTTTTTTTAAAAAAGAGGTGGAACGTGTGCCCTCTCACACGCGCCCGACCTCCGTACAATTTTGGCTTCGTCAACTTGGACATTTAGCCATCAATTTAATAAATGAGGGGAACCACTTAAATCGGACGCATACAAACACCCAGGAATACGGTGGGAATCGAACCCACCAACTCCGTCAACGAAGACGGCATAGCGCTACCTATAACCTCTCAGCCACGGAGCCTCCCTCAATATATTTTATTTCAACCTGTGAAGAGTAAGTTTTTATTTCTTTATAAAGTTATGATTATAAATAATCAAATGAATATTAACTTTGATTTAAATCTTGCATCGTGGTCCCTGCTTTTTTATTTTGTTGCTTGATTTATGCCGCTTCAAGTCGTAGCAACAGTTCTGAGGGTAGAGCGTTCCATAGATTTATTCATTCTGAAACGCTTTTTGATAGATTGATATTCTGATGGTTGAGATATGCACGGCTAATCTATCGGTGTATTATCTGCATACCTAATAGAGGCAATGGCTGCGAAACCTGCTGTGGTAATATCTTTGAAAGAGACATAATTCGGCAACCTTCCTCCGATGTTCGAGTGTATAAAGATGGGAAGTTAATCATGGGTCCTCTATTAGCCTAGATACACTTTTTCAAATTAAGATAAGTAGTTAATGCCGGACGAACTTGAGCCTTATGAAGCAGCAATAGCTGATTTGGTGTCAAAATTTTTGAGCACCCAATAGGTAACTAAGCTTCTGTGGAGTTTACTTGGCAATGATGGTGTGGTGTTCGTGCCAGCTTAAATTTGAGTTAGCGCTAATTCCTAGAAGATGTAGATTAGTGGTATATTTATTCATCATTTGATTTGCCAATAATAATTCAGAAGTTAGTTTAAAGCAACTAAATTATCAAATTTCCAGTAACGATTTATCTTTAGATCGGTATCTGTGGACTCAGTTTGCGCAACACGCTGATGGTCAGATATAGATGCATTGGTACGCCCCTAATCGGTGGTGGAACCTATTAGAGCACTGTCAATACTAGATAAGGAAAAATGACGATGACAAGATAGACCCTTGGGTCATAAATTTCACCACGAAAAAACTGCAAATCAGCTCAGCGCTAAAAAAAACCGTGCAAATCTTGCAACATGATTCATACAATTCAACATAAAATAATAGCTAGATAATGCACCTTATAATCTCTCTTGGGGCCATGGCATCGGCAAGAAATAACACTGATGAGATCGAATAAAATCGAACCACGTATCTGTTGTTGTAAAACTGTCATGAACTGTCATATTCCTATTAATAGTAGGGTAATGATGTGGGGGTAGGTTTTCTTGAAAATTTAATTTCTCTTTTAGGATCACATCTGTAGTCAATTGACTCTAATTTCAAATATGATCATTTCAGGATTTGCATAATCAATTAAAGCAGTACTTTTCTCAATTGAATACTCACTCCTTCGTTCCTATAAATGGTCCTAAATGCCGACCATGTTCCTGAATGCTTGTGTTGATGTCCAAGTGAAATTCTTTCAGATGCCCTAGCTTGTAGATGTGTCTTCACAAGGATGAGAGGACTGCTGAAATATATCGCAAATGCACCACAGAGTCCACTCACAACTAAATTTTTGTGAAATGAGATATTTCCATTAGCGTCTCTGGTATAGCCATTTTCTTGGAGTAGTTGGTAAGTTCCTGGATGAAATATAAAAACATGAAATATGTTTGTCTAAACGGATGCAATGATCGATTCGTTTACTAGCAGAAAGTCGGAGGGGTTAGTTGTTGCAATTGGAAAATAAATGAGTTGTCCAGTCCATCGAATAGTGAATGGACCATCTGAAGATTTTTTTAAATTTTTTTTCTTAAATTGCTATTAAAACTACCTTTGATTATTTTAGAGTGTATTTCTTTCGGTTATCTATGGAAAACAATTTCAGTTAAATGGTCTTCATGGCTAGCTTTCAAAGGAAGATTGTAACAGCGTTATGGTAAATGGAGTGCGCTGCAAACACATGTTGATTGATTTTTTGTGATTAGACGATTTCGACTTGGACGAACTTCAATTCCAGCACGAGAGAGAACTATGCCACAGCAGCCGTGAAACACCAGATCATTTTACTCTATGTTTAGTAACTTCGTGATCAGTCATTAGGCACTTCAATTGGCCATCGTGGATCTGCGATTTGTCACCCTTGTACTTTTTTGTCGCGATATGTTAAGGACAGTTGATCATTCAACGAACAATTGAATAGAAGGAAAACATTTTTCGAACTATCCGTTAAATAGAGCCACGAACAATCGGAAAAATACTCAGCAAAATTAAGTAAAAAGTATGGACTACTGTCTTAAATGAAGCAACAATCATTTGAAGATATTCAACTGTGTAGCTTTAATAGCAATTTTAGAAAGAATCCATCAAATGGCCCCATTCCCCCCATATAATTTAAACCCCGTTTACGTTCAAGACTCAATGGCTAATTCCAAAGTGATATGTATTTGTCTAATATTTTGATTCTATATTTCTTTGGATCAATATAATTCATGAAACGTGAGTAAAAACGAATTTTCCAGATGTTATGTAGCATTAGCTTTATATGAAATGATCTATGGGAGAATATAGATTTTCTTCTATAAATTGAATTGTACCTTATACTAATTTTTGTATTTAGATCTGAACAGTCCCCATGTACCTGAAAATTTAATAGATAGACATTTAAGCCTTATTAATGAAAGAAAAACACACCTAACCTGCATCCATTGAAGGCAAATTGAAACAGCAGCGTTGGTACGAGTCCTTTCTGCAAAGCCAATATGCCTTCGTGTTTCGTAATAACTAAGGCTGCGTGTGTAAAATTTCTGAAATATATAGCGTGAGTACCCCTTTTTTTCAATTCACCTTGTAGCTGCATCCTAGTCTTCATGACCTCTAGAGGATTTGTGAAGAAGCCAGCGATCGCGGAGGATGTCCCTCCTAATACAAATTCCATTTTCAGACTAATTTCAGCCGGAAATAATTTGATCGTTCTGAAATCGTAGATAACAAACTGGAATCTAATTATGTTGCAAGATTTCTTTTATATGATTATAGTTCCCATATTCAGAAAATGAAATGTGTTACACACACACACACACACACATATATATATATATATATATATATATATATATATATATATATATATATATATATATATATATATATATATATATATAAATATATATATATATATATATATATATATATATATATATATATATATATATATATATATATATATATATATATATATATATATATATATATATATATATATATATACAGGGTGATTTTTAAGTTGGTACTTTCTTTTCAGGACTGTATAAAAATAAGAGAATTTTTCAAATAAAATTATGTCCGAAAATGCTTCGTTTCCGAGATACAAGGTGTTAAAGTTTTAAAACCTAAATGCCTTTTTTTATCATAACTTTCCTACCACTCCAGATATTTTTATTTTGTAGTAATGTAAGTAATCGACTTTACTTAAATACAAATTAGACAAAAACGAATTTTACAAATTAGAATTTAGCGATTTTGCCATGCATCAAAATGGCTAAATTATTTCTTTGAACGAAAACCGTTCGTCGTGCGAAAAAATATCTGGAGATCAAATTAACTCCAAATTGAATGAGTAATTCAAAAATAATATCTGATTATAGCAAAGAGCAACGGAATACTATTTTTTTCTTCAAAAAAATTCAATATAAATCCTGTTCGAACGCCACTGGTAGAAATTTCTCAGAAACTTTCACATCAAATAATGTAATATAATGGTCAAAAGAACTGTATTAAATTTTGTAGAAATATCTGGAGTGGTAAGAAAGCTATGATGAAAAAGGAATTTTTTTCTTGAAACTTTAACACCCTGTATCTCAGAAAAGAAGAATTTTCGAATATAATAAAATTAAAGAATTTTTCTTATTTTCTTGCATTATATACAGTGTTAAAAGGAAAGTACCAACTTAAAAATCATCCGGTATATATATATATATATATATATATATATATATATATATATATATATATATATATATATATATATATATATATATATATATATATATATATATAATATCATCAAAATATAGATATTTTCAATAACTTTGTTTCATTCTTCTGAAGTGGGTATGATAATCCCCCCGAGTTCATTATATGTGAATTGCACTATATATATTATAGATATTTAAATCATATGCTTATAGAATTTACTATCGGTGAGTCTTAGTGTTTAGTAGCGTTGAACTATGAACAAACGAAGATAAAAAATTTCGAACTTACATAATTACAGTTTTTTAGCACTTAATACAAAGGCGATATAAGAGTAAATCTACTTACAATTTAATACTGGAAGAATATATTCATCGTGCCTACACTTTCCTATATATAGGCTTTCAATTTAATACATTGAACATTCTGTTACAAATAACAGTTCACTGAATAAATGAATTCACATTAATACATATAGCTGGGAAGTAGTTTCTCAAAATATATTACTGATAAAGATTATTTTATCTCTATTTATTCATAATATATTATAAATTTGAACTTAAGGCATTCATGAGATATATTTTGCAATCATATGCATGAATAATAGCCTATCAATAAAATACCTATTAAAGAAAACCTGTAAAAGTAATGATAGCATTACTCAGGATTTGTTTTCTCATGCGAGCCTTAATTACTTACTATCTATATACAATTTAATACATTGTATGATTCAATTGATAATTGCCCCCAGATAATTTTGAACACGAATAAAAATCACATGTGAGATGAAGTGAACGTTTCACCCATTAGGATGAATGTTTCAAAATAATTAAATGTCAGTCACCCTACATCACTTCAGGAAGCTGATGCACGAGAGCGTGTTGTTCTCTTGTGAATATGTCAACAGTTGTTAACAGTACATTAGTTTACTCTCACCTGTCATAGATCACTGTCGTATAATATTCCTTAGAATGTCCTCTCTTGGATATATTTCGAGTTTTGAATACTATGTCAGTGTGCACTAGGGTAGCAGTTACCAACCTGGGGTATGCCGCAAATAAACTGTAACGACAGACGGTATGTTTCCACCTTTGTGGTCGTGATATGTTCACCTTGCCTTCTCACTCACGTATGTCTAGGTCAATTCTCCCCCTAGCCAGCTAATCTTAAAATATATTCTTAATCTTATTGAAATCGAGTTGACATTTAAAACAATATATAAACTGTACAATATTATAAGAATATAAAATAAGAAGTAATTTACATATGTATATTGTATTTTTGTAGCTAGCTTTATGAAAAGTTTCATTTTTCAATTATTACAGAAGCAGTGTGGTAAAAGTGGAGGAAAAAAAAGTTTTATTTAAGTAAGAGATGTGATAAGGGGTACGCGAGGAAATGAAGGTTGGAAACTGTTGCCATAAAGTATCGAAGGCTATTGTTATGTCATTAGGGCACAAAAACCTTTAGTGAAGCTTGTTTTCTTGAATGTCTGATTTTCAAACGTTATTGCTCTCCTAGTCTAACATGAGCTACTGCAATAAATTTCTATTAAGAGTGTTAATAAAGACATGATGTTTTAACTGCAGCATGTTACCTCATTTAGAAAACTACGTAAATATGCTGAGATCCCCTAGGTCCCTGTCATTAGAACATTTAAAATTTTTCTGAAGAATATTCTGGATATATTTTTTAGAAATGTAATTCAATTTATGACGGAAATATGATAATATTTGACTATTTATTAGGTCCATTCTAAATTATTTTGCCCTTGTCATGCATCCTCATTGTTATATATGTAGCTTTCTTTAGGTAAATAGCGACGGAAATATGTATTCATTATGCAACAGTGAATATCAGAAAATGTTTAGTCACCCCGACTCAAAATCTGCATACAGCTTTTTCGATTTTATTAGATTTCATCAGTGTAACTTATTTGACACGGTGTGAATTAACAAATTTCCAATTTTCCCCCAATACAGATCATGGTCGGGCTACTATCTGGATAACAACCCAGAGCACCCTCCGCGACAGATATTAGAAACCAACATTTCACCACTTACTTAGATCAAAAATACAGAATCCCTTCGTAAGATTGCATGTCTCCTGAGATGAAATGTCTACTCTGCAACTATAGCGTATGCGATAACATAGCGTTTTTGAAGACTTTGGACATACTCATGAGAGTGCGCTCCGTAAATACTTGTTGGAATTTTCGAAATATTCAAAATCAAATCATGAAAAATATACAAGTTGGCCATGGTGAATTTAATATATTACATGAAGAAGTGAACAAGGAAAATGTTTCAATAATTAAAAAAATTATCAAACAATTTTTCAAGTAAACTAGTTATTTGTATTTCGCGACTAGAATTCTATATTCACAATCCAACAGTCATCTATAGAAAATTTCAAGTCACCCCGACTCAAAATCAGCATACAGCTGTTTCGATCTTTTTCGATCTCAGCAGTGCAGCGTATTTGACTCGGAGTGAATTAAGAAAATTTCTAATTGTTCCCCTTATACAGATCGCGGTCTAACTACTATCCGGATAACAACCCAGAGCGCCCTCCACCAAGGATATTGGAAACCAACAATTCACCGTTTAGATCGAAACTGCAGAATCTACTTACACGAAAGGTCTATTCTGCAAGTGTGGCGTATAAGTTGTTCGATAATTTTTTAAATTATTGAGGAATTTTACTTGTTCACTTTATGTAATATATTAAATTGACCAATATCTGCTTATATATTCTTCATGATATGATATAGCTTTTTCATTCAAGAGATCCATCCCAGTAGAATTAATAGAAAATGGACATGAGCTTAGTCATTAGTCAGCATCTGATTATAATGAAAAATTCAAACTATTATATTCCAAGTTCTTTTGAAAGGAAATAACAACGACATATGACGCCAGAGATCTCATAAGTACGTTCACTTCTTATTTAATTAAGACATAGGCTTCGGAGATAATGGAATACGATTAGGAAATAACAGAAATGATGGGCGAATAAAAATTAATAACTGAGATTGCCTTCTCGCACATCACTTGGTGAAACATCATAAAGAATAAAGTATAAACTTTAAAATAAAAACACTTGGCTTATGTTTCACAATATAAAAAATATTTAGATACTGTATTTAGCAGTAACGAAAAGTCGACATGTTTCGAGTTATGAACTCATTATCAAGACTGACTACAGGAGAGTATTACATCCTAATTTATAAGACAGACAAAAGCAAAGGTGATACCTGAAAATCAATTTGTTCGTTTACAAGGTGTAATTGACTATTATGAGCGGAACTTATTTCGAGAATTTCAAGAAGGTCAAGGCGTTTTCCTTTGTTACCTGAATGTAACAGTTTGGTTTTGTTGAAATCCAGGAAGTGATTGAATTTTATACAATGTTCAGAGAAGCCAGTGGTATTTTTGTTTTGTAAAATTGACTTTTTATGTTCTTCAACACGAATATTTATATTCCTTCCTGTCTGTCCAATATAGAAAGCAGGACATTCGTCGCAAAATATTTTGTAAATACCACTGTTTTCTCCGATGTTAGTATTTTCTTTATTATTGACCAAGAATGACTTCAAGTTTCTTTTATTTGTACAAATTGTTTTAACGTTATTTTTCGATAGTCTGTTACAAATTTTGCTACTCAAATTAGGCACATAATTTATTGGGAAGTATTTTTGTTCTTCATTACTAGTTTGCGTGGGGTATATTGAATGCAACAGATTCTTTATTCGTTTTTTCCCAATGAGCTTGTCGATAAGACTTTCATTGTAACCGTATTGATAGCTAATAATTTAATTGTATAAACTTCAGTTTGAAAATTTGTTTCCGATAATAGAATCGTGGACAATCTATGTATGAACGAATGAAAAGCACTGAGTTTTATTTTAATGTGTTGGTTACTGTCACTGTGAATTAAAGTATCTGTGAAGGTTGGTTTTCTATAAATGTTGAAAGTAAGAGAATTCAAATTCCTAGCAATCTGAACGTCTAAGAAATTCAAGGTACCGTTTTCGTTTTCTACTTCTTTTGTAAATTGAATCGAGTTGTAGAAAGTATTTCTGAATAAAAATTACATGTTTACATTTATGTATCTTCAGTTCTGACGATTTGTTGTGACCGTGAATACAATGTATCATTTCAACATAAGGCCCCTACACACAGGCATCGATGTCTTAAGACATCAACGTGCATCCAAGAACGTGCAACCAATAACGTTAATATGGATGCAGAAAAAGCACAGGTGAATGCACAACCCGGATGAATTCCGCGTTGATGTTTTCAGGAATCGCTTGAATTTTTGAATGCGCATTCAAGTCTCTACGTGTGGATGCAAATTACCGAGGAGTGTGCGTTTTTAAAGCAGTAGCGGCGGTTAAGTTTATGAAATAATTTGTTACTGCAGTAGGTATTTAAAATAATAAGTTAAATATTTCATGAATTTGTATAATATTTACTTAAAATGTTTGCTGATAGTTTCACCATCATGTCTGACTGCAGAAAAATTTCCAGGGAATTTCTACGGGAATTCGTGGAGTTATACAGGTACCTACCCTGCTTGTGGCAGAAAAAATAAAGCTCTATTTAGACCGAAATAAAAAAAATAAGCATACAAAATAAGGATATAGAAGCTGCAAATCATTCAACCAAATGCTACAAAAAGTACAGTTGTCGCTGAAATCAATATTCTTCGTGGTGGGTTTCGGAGATAAAATGATAAAGTTTTTATCTCGGAGATATTAAAGTAATGAATTTTAAATCTTGGTAATTTCTGGCAGTAATTTCTGCAGTTATTGCCAATCTAATCATTGTGTCTTGACATTTCATTAATGGAATAACCATATCCAATAGTTACAAATAGGTTTCTTCGTCCATCCTTACGTAATTACGAGAGTCCTCTAGTTCTAACCGCCATTTCTCTAACAGGTGAATGTGTGAAAAATGTGTGAATGTGTGATAAATCATTTTAGAAACCAACCTTTAGACCACATTCGGCGACGATTTTCATTTTCCTTTTCCTTTGTACACGCCACTGCCACCAGAGCTAAATATTCCTTCTGCTCAGACATCTGACCAACATTTTAGCAGACTGGACAAAACTATGGTTTTGTATGTACGTGTGTATGCAATCAGGTTGCACGTTATTGGTTGCACGTTTTTGGATGTACGTCGATGTATTGAGAATCGACGTCCGTGTGTAGTCCGCCATAGGATATTCAAGTTGATTTCTAATCAATTTAATTTTTAAAGAAATTATCTTCAAATATATATCAGATGACGCTCAAACAGATTCGCCAATTCCTAGAAGACAATTTCTCAAAGCATCGAGGCAAATCTACAAGGAAGGTAAATATAGAAGACGGGTCGAGTTCATAAACAATTCGCCATCTGTTCGGCGCTATTTGTGTCTTTCAAAAAAGAGGAAGCAACACTGCAGCTGGACGACGACTCATTTCATTCATTAAGAATTCACATCCTCCACTGATCAAATTTAGCCTACTCTGGAACACGTAGCTGTTTATCTTTATTTTCATCCGGAATCGAAATTTAGGTATTAAGAATTCAACGGTTTGGCGAACTTTTCTACAGGGAAAATCACTAATTCGCTCGACTTCTGCTTCTTTTCGAGCTCGGTGAAATATTCAAGAGAAGTTCGGTTGTTTTGCTCGAGATGTCGAAAAATTCAGATGTCGAAACTTGGTTAAATGAAAAACTTTCAGGTTAAATCGAATTCAGATGAGCTGTTCTGCCAGTCGAACTTTAGTAAACTCGATTAAAACTTATTTAGCGAACTTGTTTAGTGTTTGCAACGTTTCTACGTTTGTAATAGGTGTGGACTATGAAGATTCGCATGTGCACCACCGTGGGATAATAATTGAGTTGAATTTGCGAATTTTTTTTTCCGCGAATCATCCTCGTTTATACCATATTGATAAATTCATGGGCCGCAAGAACAACGAATATAAATTTCGGTCTTACTAAACATTATCAGTAACTATATTCGGACCCTAGTCCACACCACTAGTTTATCTTAAAAAGCTGATTGAATCGATTGGGTTATGCGGAAGTATACCAAAGACCAAATTGTCTTCATTTATACCATAACGGTGAATTCGTGGATCGCAAAACAAGGAATATATATTTCGATCCTAATATACATTATTGATTCGTCTTTTACTAATGTTTACCGATGATATACATTTTGTGAAAAATTAATCAGCCTAGTTGATATGAAGATAGGTTTCGAGTAGGTACCTATATTTTACCTATTTTCATTCTATTAAGTTATTTTTGATCAATAGGGGTCTGTATTTCATTGGTGAATATCTGCAGGTCTGGCAGTACTGGGAGGATTCTATTTAAAAATCAAATCATGAAAAACATACTTGTTGACCATAGTCAATTTCATGCATTATATCACTGATTCCCAAAGGGGTCCACGAGAGACTTGACGGGGGTCTACGTTGGCGTGACAAAAAAATGGGGGTTCACAATTCGTAAGCGGGGGCCCACGAAAATTTATCTGGTTTCGATATTAAAGAACTAAAATGTTGGCTTGACTTCACCTATCAATGTAGATAATATTTTAGGAAGTTCAGCGACTGTTACTTGTTCAAACCAGCATATTCCATATTCAGTACAACGTGTCGAGACTTGCAAAGCACCACTGTCCGTCGTCCGCAACTCTTGTTCAGACTTGTAAAGGAACGAAATACGACTTGTGGTGTGTGTGCTTGAAATCTTGCATGAACTTGTTTGATTTTTTACCAATATAAATACGAATGCCAAGGATAAACGTTACTCATTTGTTTCCTGAATTTCGAGAAGAAAAATAAAGTGAAGCGATGATAATGTTTGCCAGTGTCGGAAAAAGTGAGTACGTTGTCACAGGTAGAATGCCTTGATGAGAATATTCAGACATACGTTCAAAATTTAATTGCCCTGCATGATGACTTCAAAATCAGTTTTGAAGATATTCTGACGATGCAAATACCACCATGTATCATAAATTCTTTTAATGAAAAGGAAGTGGAGAATGTGATATTACAAGAGAAGCTACTCTGGCTCAGCACTAAAAGTGCCCAAGATGAAATTTAAAAAATGGTATCAAACATTTTGGCTGCAGGCAGAAATATCCAAAAAATATCGAATCGAATATTGCGAAAAAGGTTTTGATAGCGTTTCCCTCGTCATATCTTGTCGAAAAAAGTATTAGTGTCGTTACCAAAAATTTAGCAAAACAAGGAGCCGATTTGCGGTTATTTCTAAAAAAACTGATGCCAAATATTGATTATTTGCTGTCAATCCATCAAGTACATCCCTCCCATTAAAATAATTTGGCCGGCCAACTTTACTTTTTTGACATCTACTCACAGCCCAATCAATTAATTAATTAACCAATAAATACCCACTTTTCTTTCGAAGACTGTTAATTTGTTTGTTGGAACTCAACCGCAACACAAATTTCCATAGTTAGATCTAATCTTCAAATTATTTGTCGAATTTTGGGAATATGGTAGAAATGTAGCTGCAGGGGGTCCACCGGAACCAGCAAAATTTTCAAAGTGGTCTATGAGAAAAAAAAGTTTGGGAACCTCTGCATTACATAAAGTGAACAAGAAAAATTCTTCAACTTTCCAAGACAGCTGTTATATCCCACTGTTACGGAAGAGATATCTTCATGTCAGGCAGTACGTATTCTTGCGACGGAATTCTGCATTTTCGATCTAAGCGGTGAATTGTTGGTTTTCAATGTCATTGGTAGAGGGCGCTATAGGTTATTATCCAGACAGTGTTACCGACCACGATTTGTACTGGGGAACAATTAGAAATTTGTTAATTCACTGCGGGTCAAATAAGCTGCACTGATGAGATCTAACAAGATCGAAACATCTCTATGTATATTTTGAGTCGTGATGACTTGACGTTTTTTATAATTCATCGTTGGATTGTGAATGTAGAATTCGCGTTGCAGAATACATATAACCAGCTCCCTGTGAAAGTTGTTTTTCGAATTATTGAAGAATTTTCCTTATTTACTTCATGCATGTTATTTATTTAATTGGATTTGGTTATATTAGATCTTAATACTGTGTAGCCTATGTAACTGATCCTATATCATTTTGTAATGATCTCTTGGACTAATAAAAAAAATAATTGTTATTATTATTATAGAGCAAATTGATTAGTAAACAAATTTGTGGTAGAATTTCGTCAATTTTTGTTGAGCTTTTAAAAAAAAATTTAGTTTACTAGAGGTTACCTACTCCTCGGGTTTGTGCAGATACGAAACCAAACGATATGTTTCACTATTTATGATTTAATACTTGAAAGAAACGAATTTATCATGTTCCTTCTGATCTGTTACAAGTTATGCTGAAAGTGTGATATTTCGTTTTGTCAATTTGTCGAGTCTATTTTATTTCATCGAAAATTATTTTTATTGCAGCCGTGAATTCCATGAAGCCAAACATGGATCCCTCCAATTGCATCTTAGTTCAGGATGTAAAGGATGTCACACACGATCACATCACCCAAGGATCGATGTCCACGCAAATGCCAACTGAAGGTGAGAAATAACATTCATCAACTTTCATAAGCTTATTATAAATTTATTTCATTTTACTATGAAAATAATGTCTTATCAACACTCAACGTACTCATGTGTGAAACTAGAATAGCATCATCAGCACCCAACAAAATTTTAAAGAGTTTTATTCCTCAAATTTTTACAAAAAAATTATAAAATAACGATGAGATTCGAATGATTATTACATCTAGGTAGAGTTCAAAAGAAATGTTTCAACAATTATGTGAAAGAGAACATTAATAAAACATGAAGGATATAAAATAACAAACTTCTTTTCAGTATTCAAATGATTATGCTATTTTTTATAATTTTTATGTGCAGCCGATTTAGAAAATGCGGTTTTACTATCTAATTTATGTTCGATAAACTCGTTGGTACTAATCTAAATCACTGAATTGCTGGGTAAACTGTTATAAGAGCTTAGTGAAATATGTTTGTCTGAGTCATATACCAAAAATTACATCAAAAACAAAGAAGGTTTGTCAAAAATTACTGTCTGTCAGTGGGTTCTTCTTACTTGTGTATTCAATAGAGGATATTCCTTTCTAAAAAAAGCTACATATCTAAAATTGCTCAACTCGTAGAAAAACATTAGCTACATTACATATTGATGGAAGTAGAAATTTCACAAATTTTATGCGTCACGTGGGATCAGAATCTTCTAACGTGGATGAAAGTTATATCGAAAATCCAATTCGGAACAAATTATGAAGAGCAAATCAAATTCTTGACGTAGAAAATATATAAAAGAATACATTATTATCATTGATTGAGATAAAAATTTAAGCATCACGTGGGATGAGAATCTTTTACCGTAGCTAGAAGTTCTATCGAAAATTTAATTTAGAACAAAGTTATACAGCAATTGAAATTCTTGACATGGAAAATAAATAAAACTAACCCAAAACTTCGATTACACTAATGTTATGATTCTTAAATTCACCGGAATTTTCCCATTTAGTAATTTTCCGCATAACTACATTTCCTACATAAATATTGATATCGAGTGAACTTAATGCTTCTCATGAATTATTGACCAATTAATTTCCCATTGTAGATTTGTTATTGTCCAATTCTAACGACTGCACAAACAATGTTGTACTTGCTACACTGGAATAGTGTATTTAAAGGACTCACGAAGTGGCTAAGTGTGGGTAGCAAAAATTTCTGTTGCAAAATTTCTTTCTTTTTCTAAAACATTATAAGACTGATCTAAACTCAAGGTTTATTTGCATGGCGTTGAGTGTATATATGTTTGACAATGATGAGAACTTTTCTGGACTATTCCAGATTGAATTCAGATGTGATTATGTTTTCTAGAAAGTTCTGAAACTTGAAATTTCGAAGGTTGAAGGTATATAGCCTGATAGTCCGGGAGGCCGTGACAGTTTTCGTGACTGATCTTCACTACACTTTTAATTGTTTTTTTCTCATTCTACTACTGGTGTACACTAACGGAACAGCAGTCTGCCAGCCGAAAACCTCAACAGGGAAAATTGGGAAACTCGCAAATTTTTTAAAATTTTGACTCATTTCGCTATGGATAAAACTTTGTAGAAATATTGTTTATAACATGTAAGAAGCTATTTTGACAGTCTGCCAATCAATATGTACAACGTAACCAGTCTGCCACCCCCTTAAATACGACAAAATTAAGAAAAAATAAACTACACTTGTAAATTGGATATTTTGTAGTTGAATATATTTAAAAGCTAGTGATAACAGTCTGCCAAGATTTTTTTCAACGAAACCCGTCTGCCGAGCCGATAAAGGTCCGACGCGCGCGCAGGCATCAGTAGCGGCGCGTCACCTTTATTGGCCTGACAGACTGTTTTTGTTGTGCCGGATTTTTGTCAGACTGGCAGTTTTGTTATTTACATTAAATAAATAATTAGTGGTAGTAATTTTATCCCTAGCGTTATGAGTCTAGGTATGTTATATAATCAAATTAACTGTAAAAATTGTTTGAATTGTATTGAAATCCATTATATTTCATCGAAATTGGTACTCTCGTCAAACTATAAAATTGTTGTTAATTAAAACTAGGGTTTTTTTTAAATAGTAATGCGTTTTACTTCCATGCACTTGGGCTATAGCTTTTCTTGGTGTCAAAAAAGTTTATATAAATTATGATAAATGTTATAAATACGAAGTTATTAATGAAAAAATTGTAAAGTCGCTCTGTGAACAATATACTTGTTCATCGCATGAAGAAGCTGACACAAAAATTGTACATAATGTATGCGCGATCGCTGTTGATGCCAACGTAGTCATTCGTTGTTCTGATACCGATATTTTAGCATAACAAAAACAGTCTGTCAGGCCAATAAAAGTGACGCGCCGCTACTGATGCCTGCGCGCGCGTCGGACCTTTATCGGCTCGGCAGACGGGTTTCGTTGAACAAAAATCTTGGCAGACTGTTATCACTAGCTTTTAAATATATTCAACTACAAAATATTCAATTTACAAGTGTAGCGAAATGAGTTTATTTTTTCTTAATTTTGTCGTATTTAAGGGGGTGGCAGACTGGTTACGTTGTACATATTGATTGGCAGACTGTCAAAATAGCTTCTTACATGTTCTAAACAATATTTCTACAAAGTTTTATCCATAGCGAAATGAGTCAAAATTTTTTTAATTTTGCAAGTTTTGCAAAATTCCTATCGCTTGTTGTTGTACAGGTGCGCCGGCAGACTTGCACCATTAATGTATGTACATAGTGAACATTGAAAGGCCAAAGTATGAAGTCTAGCGAAATTAGTCATGTTTGACTGTCACGGCCTCCTGGACTATGAGTCCCTTGCTTTTTTGGCAGTCAGGTCTCAGTTATGGTCAACAGATCATTAACAAGCGATGTGTACAATGTATTTCGACCCAGATTTTTTCGCTAGTTCTATATATTAAAGAAGGAGTTCTGAAAACTAAAATTGAGAAATAATATGTATTACAAATGATGCATTACATTAAATTTGTGAAATTTATTTTCATACTACGGCTTTTTCGCCTTTTTATATAATTATTGTCTACTATCATTTTAACAATATCAAACACAGAATATTCAAACTTCAAAATTTAATAAATTATGGTCAAAGCTCGAACACTGGGTGATCAATCTTAACTATAGTTCCATTAGTAGCACTGTAAAATGTATCTTGAAAATCTGATCAAATTTCTAGAAGTTAGGGGAGAAATATCTTTGAAATTTCACTGTGTATTAGTAGTATCAGATTCTGTCGAAGCATAGCTGAATTTCGTTTAAATATTGTCTAGTTTTTCACGAAAAGTTGGTGTTGAAATAAAGTTTGACGAATCCGCTTACTGCCTCCATGATTTTCCAGTCTTACGAAACCAGAGAACCTAAAAGTTGGAAATACTTTCGGTCGTCCAGAGAGCAGGGACTGTTTGAATTGTCCTTTTTAATTAAAAGTTAAATGAATTTAGTTGTGCGCAATTAGAATGTTTGATGGAGATAATTCATTACAGAGAGCGTACCCTCTGCCCAACCATAAGAAGACAACCGAATGAAAATAGTCGTAAAATCACCCGAATCCTGATACATAAATGAGCTCTTTTTTTTGTCTATTAATAAAATTCCTACTGAATGGCTATGAAATCGAAATAACGACAATTTAATTAGATTAAGGTGTGATAATTCATATTTTTACAATTCAGTCCATGGATTTTTTTAGAAGATAAATGCAAACAATTTCCTTAGTGGATTTTTATTTGAAGAACTATAAAATATACAGATAAAAAATAATTCAATCAAGTAGTATATGTATGTATCGAAAAATTGTTTGTTTCAATATAGTATATAATATTCAACTAAAATTGTTTCTATAAAATAATTTGACAGATTTGTTTTTTTTCTGTGATATTCATGTCAACATATAATATAAAACTATTGGGGAGTTTTAAAGAATCTTGAAATCGCATCGCTTTCAGAAATAAATTTCAAAAAATATATATATACCGAGTGTAAATGAGTGATGGGCCACCCCTATAACTTTTCAATGGATTCTTCGATTTTATTGAAATTTGGGTGGTTTATCTCTGACATAATTTTGAATATTTTCACATACGAAATCAATATGGCTGACTTCCGGTTTCACAGAAAACGATATAAAAATTAAAAATTAAAATGGTACCCCTTGTATATTTTTACATATTTCAATTCTGAGGCTTTAAATACATACATTCCATCTGTCAAAAAATTTTTTCATATTACGTAAAGAGGGTCAGTCTCAGGAGCAAAGGGAACTAATAAGAATAAGATTTTTAATAATTACTTCGTCATTTAGGAATTGAGAAAACTGTTGTGTGAATAATTTTGAAGAAATTTAAAGGAGCTTTTTGATATACAGGGTGGCCGAAGTATTTATATATATATATATATATATATATATATATATATATATATATATATATATATATATATATATATATATATATATATATATATATATATATATATGTCTTGCAGCCTATTCAGCTAAAATATTTTCATTTATTGGGCATTTCCGGTTATACCGGAAAGTTACCTATTTTAAATGGGACAACCTATATATTATTACATTTTTGAATTCTACCTAAGGTTTTAGGAAGATTTTATGCATTATGTCCTATACCTATTTCTAAGCATGTGTATGACATATTTAAGTTTTTATGTCAAAAATGACGATTACAAGTCCCAATATAATTATCAATTGTTCCTATAAGGAAGCCCTTATTGCTCACTTTGGGTTAGATTTCTTGTTGAAAAGGACTTACCTTAAGAGATTTCGTATGATATTTGGATAACTAATCATACAGGGTGTTCAAAAAATAAGATATAAAATGAGATTGAGAGAACTGATGAAAATCAATTTTTTCAAACGGAAAGTCCCCATTTTTCTAATTTTGTAGTATTAAGCATCAAAAATTAAGGTACTTTTATATCAGGTTATCTATACCTAAAATTTTTCGAAATATTGCCGATTTAATATTTTTATATGTCGAATTTGCAGTTATTTATTTAACAATTACTAGTTCTAATATAGCAACGATCGTATTTGACATTTCAAATCATCGTAATGGCATCCCGGTTATATTATACAAACGAAGATTATTCAAACTTATTTGTTATTTATGGACAATATGATAAAGTTATTTCAAGAACATGTGATACATTTATGACACGATATCCTCAAAAACAGAAACAATCACCAAATGCTATAAGACGAATCATAGAAAACTTGAAGAACTTTGCACCCGCAAAGGAAAAATGTACAGAAATGAACCAGTTATTAACAATGAAATTATTGATATCGTAAACTGGAAATTAAAAAAAAATTATGTAAGTGAATGTTCGAATTGGTGTCTGTGAACTAGACATTTTGCGCATCTGAGCCGCAATTTTTCATGAGTCGCTCTTCTTTTTGACTGGTGATACACGTCATCAAATGCTGTACTTACTCGCCTCATGCAGTATTCCATGGTGGTCAATGCAGTGTTATACACGTTATTTTTCACTGTTCCCCATGACTACAAATCTAGTACTGATAGGTCTTAGGAGCGAGGAGGCCAAAAATTTGGCCCATTGTTGACTATTCATTGATCATAAAATAAGTTTTCCAGATAATTATTTACTAAATGGGCATTATGTGGAGGTACCCCCATAATGTTGATAGAAAAGGTTTCGAAGATCAGCCAGGGGCAAGTTGTCTAAATAGTCAACTTCAAAATTCATGTGATCCTGTTTTTGAGGATATGGTATCACAAATGTATCACATGTTCTTGAAATAACTTTATCACATTATCCATAAATAATAAATATGTTCAAATAATCTTCGTTTGTATAATATAATCGGGGTGCCATTACGATGATTTGAAATGTCAAATACGATCGTGGCTATCCTAGTTCTATATGTTTATTGTTGATTAAATGCAAAATCGTCATATAAAAATATAAAATTGGTAATATTTCGAACTCTAAAAATTTTAGGTATAAATAACTTTTTACAAAGTTACCTTAATTTTTAATGCTTAATACTACCAAATAATAAAAATGGGGGGTTTCTATTTGAAAAAATTGATTTTTATCAGTTTTCTCAATCTCAATTAAGATCTAATTTTTTGAACACCCTGTATGATTAGTTATCCAAATATTATACGACATCTATTGAAGTAAGTCGTTCTCAACAAGGAATTCATTCCAAAGTAAGCAATAAGGGCTTCCTTATAGGAACAATTGATAATTTATTTTAGGACTAAACTACCGTCATTTTTCACATAAAAACTTAAATATGTCATAAACGCTTAGACTTAGGTATAGGACATAATGCATAAAATCTGCCTAGAATTTTAGGTAGCATTCAAAAATGTAATAATATAAAGGGTATCCCGATTAAAATAAGCAACTTGGGGTCTATTCCAAATGAATGAAAATATTTTAGCTGAATAGGCCCCAATATTTTAGCCAGTTTTCAAAATTTCAAATTTTTCCTACATTCAGTTACTCTGAGATATCGATCAATGCAGTTCCTGGTGGTCCACACTGTACGTATATATATATATATATATATATATATATATATATATATATATATATATATATATATATATATATATATATATATATATATATATATATATATATATATATATATATATATATATATATATATATATATATATATATATATATATATATATATATATATATATATATATACATATACATATATATATATTATATATATAAATATATATATATATATAGTATTATATATATATATATATATATATATATATTAATATATATATATATATATATATATATATATATATATATATATATATATATATATATATATATGTGTATATATATATATATATATATATATAAGAAATGTTCCGTATTTGGAACGTCTACTAGAATGAAATAAAGTAAATATTAAAGTTATATATACTCCCCAAATCATTTTATTCACGACTTGATTACTAATTATTATTCAAATATTTCCAGAATCCATCGCAACGAGCACCGCTGAGCATTTTAGTGCAACGACGCAATATAACTCGCTCCAGTCGCCGCAACAGCGCAGCAGTCAACCTCAGACGCAATGGCCCCCGCTTCCCTTGCTCGAACAACGGGAATTGGACACCCTCCATACAGCCACAATCCCGCCCTACCAATTTTGGAACTCCGAATTTCGAAACAAACAACCCGCGTTTATCAGGTTCAACTTTACACTACCCTGGGGCGCTAATTTCGCCGTCTACGGGAGAAGAAACGTCGCCCCGAGCGTGACGCAATACGATTTCGTTAAGTTCATAAAAGGAGGAAGACTGGATCATCGATTACGCAAAAGGGAAGCGGCTCTAGACGAGGAGGGTAAGTTCAGGGCTTCCTTCGAGAATCGCAGAAAGAAAACGGACGTGTTGGACAGCATATCGAGTTCTTACGAGGGCACGAGAAAGATCCTGGCGGACTCGGAGCCCCCCAAGGGTCCGTTTTACGTGCCCCATCACATCGCGTGGAACGTTGGGAGAGATTCCTCGACCGACCTGCCTCACCCGACTGTTGATCTCGGAGTGGAGATCGATAAGCACGTCATCTCCAAACGGGAGACGGAACTCTCCGATGCTAATCTGGTGAACATTAGCCTGTTGCAGTATTTGGACACCGGTCGATGGTTTCTGTCCGTGTATAACGATGAACTTCAAGCGCACACCGTTTCGCTGATTATTTCCGAGGCCGAGGGTGTGAGCACCACCTGTCCGAATGAGTGTTCCGGTCGTGGTTCCTGTTATCTGGGCAAGTGCGACTGCATAGATGGATTCCAGGGTATCGATTGTTCAAAGAGTAAGTATTTTCAGTAGTATTTTCCTCGAAAATAATAGACTGTTGCAGCGTACCAATTTTTTTTTGACTTCTAAACCACGATTTTCGAATTGTTTTTGATGCTATATATACATATATATATATATATATATATATATATATATATATATATATATATATATATTATATATATATATATATATATATATATATATATATATATATATATATATATATATATATATATATATATATATATAGATATATATATGTATATATATATATATATATATATATATATATATATATATATATATATATATATATATATATATATATAAATGAAGGAGTCTTTGCTGAAGATTATGAATCCAATTAATATTTCTTGGGATATACAGCTACAATACAAAATGGCTAAATGTGTATTACTTTTTAACCTCACTGCTGTCTCTTTTGTTCCAGATTACCTTTCAAAAAAGTAAAAAAATTGATATTCCTCGAAATTCTTCTTTCAGTAAAACTTAATATTCTAACCTTGATGAAGAAGTGAAATGACTTCGAAAGCTAGGCATTGAATAAATAAGTAATACACATTTAGCCTTCATGTATTGGTGCTGCATATCCTAAGAAACTTTATTTTCATACATACATATATATATATATATATATATATATATATATATATCTATATATATATATATATATATATATCTATATATATATATATATATATATATATATATATATATATATATATATATATATATATATATATATATATAAATATATATATATATATATATATATATCTAAATATATATATATATATATATATATATATATATATATATTAAATATATATATATATAATATATATATATATATATATATATATATATATATATATATATATATATATATATATATATATATATATATATATATATCTAAATATATATATATATATATATATATACATAAAGAAGAAATTTATCGCGAGGAAATAGTAAATATAACAAGCAAATTTATCGGTCTAGCCCGCATATGTCGAAGCAGTCGTTGACACGTGTTTCGGACTCTTTGGTCCTTATCAGAACGGCGTAGCCAAATATGCGATGTGAAACCTGGATATGAAAATAGCAATAACAAACAGAATCCCTTGCTTCGGAAGACAATCACACATTTGTGGTACATTGTTCGAACTCTCCGGTTTGAGAGATTTGTTCAAACTCCGACCACGGAGGCGATTAATGCCATCCGTGAGATTCCGGACCGTGGAAATAAGCTACAAAGAAGAAATTTATCGCGGGGAAATAGTAAATAATGTTTTATTTACTATTATATATAGTTATTTTCAATATAGGTTCGCCGATTAGATTTTTTGTTTTTTCATCGAGGTGAAAACTTCAAAAGCGATACCGGTTGCTAACCCGGCCTGTGTGGGATTCAATTGTTGATATATGTATATATATTCAACATTGCCTGCCCACTAAAAACACTTCTGTTACTTCGGTTTCCGAACTACTAAACCTCCAGTCTCGCACTTAGATTAGGACTCATGTGATGCGGTCAGCACTAGAACCTGTTCTCTTCCTTGTGTCTATATTTTAAGACCCAAGTGTATGTCTCTTTGCGTCGCGGCGCATTGGGTCGCCGATTAGATGCTTGCCTACGGCGCTCTGAACGTTTAAACCGCCTCTGCGTTAAACATAAACTAATTGACGTACAAATTACTTATGAACTATTTTAAATAAAAGGTACTTAAATTTTCTGTGTGCTGCAGTCAATCTATTACAACATCTTCATTTTAGTATGTGAAGAGAAAACTAGCTATACCATACGGAGAAGTGTGAGGTTTGGCATAGTTAAAGTTGAGATAGTAGTAGAGCAAAGAATTGGAATTTAACATTGATATGTGTTAATTTTTAAGAAAATTATTTTCGTAGAAAAACTATTGCGGATGACGAATTCAAAATTTTATATAACCTTTGTTTACGTTTGTACTGCCAATGTCACGACACATAACATTGATTTTTGTAATTTTTATGAAATATGGTGAAATCTCGACAACTAGAATTTATTATTATACTACTTACTCTTTATTAACCAGATATCAATCTTCTACTCCGTCACATTCACATAATATAACGTAATTCACTCTTCTCAAATGGGAAGCTAAGTGGCCAAACAATTTCTCGCTGATGGGTTAAATAGGATATGAATTGAATGCCACATGCGAACGATATCGTACACCAGGAGGTTTATATCTCCGATTCAGTTCTCTAAGGCGCCAACCCTTTCATTGACGTACATCTGGCATCATCATCGTACCTTTATCTATCTCATTCAGGACTAGTACGGAGACTCAGTTGAGCGATTTCGGAAACCCCATGAGAAATTCCAAGGCCTCGCGATATTAAATTCGATCCTTTCGAAGATATCTTAACATTCCGGTTCCATAAACAATGCAACAGTACATGACCCTTCCGTAATTTAATATTCCAAAGGTTGAGGATGTGATAATGACATCTATTCTTCGTAGATTTCAGGAATAAGACTATTGGAAAAGTTTTCCAGTAAAATATGCTGGGTTTTAATGAACGTATGTCCATCATCTTCTTTTTACTAGCCGAATTTTTGTTTTACATTCAACTTCATTTGAATATCTTTTATCTTCTGCTATTATGAACCGAGGAGGATCAGAAGATTTCTGCTTAAGTAGCATAATGAGCTTTTTTCTCGACAAAATACGCACATACATTAAAACAGAAATAAAGCATCTGAAAATATTAACTTCTTTTTAACTCACTTTATTATGCTTTTCCAGCATTACTTCCGGAAACTTGAGTACATCTAAACAAACAATTTGATAATTTATTTCATAATTAAAAAATTATCGTCGGTGCATATTCATGAGACGTGTTTCGGTAAACTTGACCATCGTCAGATACAGAGAGTAACTATTGTATGTAGCAATCTGACTACAAGGTATTACCAAACTTACTTACTGGCTACTGAACTATCTTGCTTTCTTTGTGTAATTCATATTATAACAATCCTACAACAACATTCAAAACTTTGTAATTTTATCAATCTATTCACAAAAAACAACACAAGAATTATCTAATATAGTTGTAAGTGAGATTGAATTCTCGCACATCACTTGCTGAAACATCATAAAGAATAAAGTATAAACTTTAAAATAAAAACACTTGGCTTATGTTTCACAATATAACGGTACCTTGAATTTCTTAGACGTTCAGATTGCTAGGAATTTGAATTCTCTTACTTTCAACATTTATAGAAAACCAACCTTCACAGATACTTTAATTCACAGCGACAATAACCAACACATTAAAATAAAACTCAGTGCTTTTCATTCGTTCATACATAGGTTGTTCACGATTCCATTATCGGAAACAAATTTTCAAACGGAAGTTAATACAATTGAATTATTAGCCATCAATAACGGTTACAATGAAAGTCTTATCGACAAGCTCATTGGGAAAAAACGAATTAAGTATCTGTTGCATTCAATATACCCCACGCAAACTATTAATGAAGAACAAAAATACTTCCCAATAAATTATGTGCCGAATTTGAGTAGCAAAATTTGTAACAGACTATCGAAAAATAACGTTAAAACAATTTGTACAAATAAAAGAAACTTGAAGTCATTCTTGGTCAATAATAAAGAAAAATCTAACATCGGAGAAAACAGTGGTATTTACAAAATATTTTGCGACGAATGTCCTGCATTCTATATTGAACAGACAGGAAGGAATATAAATATTCGTATTGAAGATCATAAAAAGTCAATTTACCACTGGCTTCTCTGAACATTGTATAAAATTCAATCACTTCCTGGATTTCAACAAAACCAAATTGTTACATTCAGGTAACAAGGGTAAACGCCTTGACCTTCTCGAAATTCTCGAAATAAGTTCCGCCCATAATAGTCAATTACCCCTTGTAAACGAACAAATTGATTTTCAGGTATCACCTTTCTTTTGTCTGTTTTATAAATTACGATGCAATACTCTCCTGTAGTCAGTCTTGATAATGAGTTCATAACTCGAAACATGTCGACTTTTCATTACTGCTAAATACAGTAACTAAATATTTTTCATATTGTGAAACATAAGCCAAGTGTTTTTATTTTAAAGTTTATACTTTATTCTAATATAGTTGTATTTAAATTAAAATCGCCGAATATCGCAAGCAGGTTTTGCTACAATAATATATATTTCGAAAACCGTTACAAATAATTTTCGTGCAATGTACATGGCGTTCCATATAAAATTATCCACCTCAATATTTCGTTCAATATGAAGTTTTTGAAGAATTCCAAAATCATGTCAATTTTATATTGGAGGGGGCATCGATCTTTTAGTTTTAGTTTATCAATTAGCAGTTTTAGTTATCAATTAGCATGTGCTACATCGTATGAAATATTTTTTGACACTAACTCTGAACTCGCGAAAAATGTAAAATTTTTGTTCAGAAAAAAGCTGAATTTTCTTAAATTTAGTATTTTGAAATTGACAATTGTTTAATGAATTGGAATACAATTGATCTCGATGAATGCTCAATCTGTGCAACCACTAGTTCCTGGAAAATTTAGAGGTTATCTATGGATCATCCATATATAGAAAAATATTCTGTTGAAAAGTTAAATCTGAAACACCCTTTATGATATCTGGGATTTGAAGTCCAAATGTAAATTTCATACGATTAGACCTTCAATTGAAATCGTGGCAGCCTATATACCTTAAACTTTATGTGTGTAATGAGTAGAGGATATGTTGAAATATTATACGACCAAATATATATATATATATATATATATATATATATATATATATATATATATATATATATATATATATATATATATATATATATATATATATATATATATATATAAATTCGATGGACGATGAATCAACTCTATGGTAGTTCAGATTTAAATGAAAAATAAAATAATAAGTAAAAAAAACTTGTCTAAAAACCACAAACTGAAAATAACTTTTTCTCCGACTAGTTTCGCCTGTAAAAAGGGAAGTTTTTTTACTTAATATTTTATTTTTCATTCAAATATATATATATATATATATATATATATATATATATATATATATATATATATATATTTATATATATATATATATATATATATATATGTATATATATATATATATATATATATATTATATTTTCACTCTTTTTACCTCATTTTGCAGGTTTTGAATGTATATATCCATGTACAAAAATTGTAGGATATATTCATTATGGTGTTTTCTAGATATATGGATATTTGTGCACTCACCTACAATGTGTTTGAATAAAGTTACCACTCAGATCACATAGCGATTTCGATTATTTGACGTTGACTTGATCAATAAACAGAAATCTCCATGAATTCTAGATATAATTAAACTGTAATTGTATTCCACATTCAACGTGTAGCAAAAAATAATCCAGTGAACAGCCACGTAGGCTTTCTCACCACTGTTTGAACAGTAGGTTATGTTCGGCATTTCTGATCCAGCCAGCCTAGAACCCGATATTGCGTATCAAAACAATAAAATACACATTTCGGAGTATTTGAAAAGCCCATGGGAAATTTCGCGCAGGTAGCCTATCATATTAAATTTGATCTGGCAGACGATATTCTCACTATTTTCATCCCGTATCTGGCTCAGGAGAGATATACAAACAAGCAGTTCGAGGGTCCCCTCTGTATCAACTTGCAGCAGTCCTCTTTGGACACGGGTCGTTGGTTTTCTTCAACAGCGAGAACGTTTTACTGATAATTCGAAGTATATATGGGGGGGGGGGGAGACGAAAGACAAGGACTTGCGTTCGAGATTCAAATCCCGCCCTCATCGTTCTGTCTTTGCTGCTGTCCTTGAATTTTTTATGGAAAAAAATCGTTACTCATTTCTCTCACTCGTTGAATATGCAGCAAGATATATTGGAACTGAACTATTCTGACAAATTTCATTTTTCTTCAATAGGTCCTTAAAAACACACGCTATTAGGTATATTTTTTTATTTCCATTATCGATATAGATCTTCCGAATAAAAAAAAATATTTCAAATTAAAAGATGACCAAGAGACTTTCAATGTAGTTGAGTTCAAAAAACGAATTGGATAAATTATTACCCTCCACGTATTTGGGCCTCTAAATTAAAGAAGCAAATAGACGTTATCACAAAAACTATCATTTTAGTATACCAGAAAAGGAGCAAGCCCGTATAGAAATTTGTTTAGACAAATTCCAGTCAGATGACTTCTAAACTACAACGAAGCGGAAAAACAATACAAAAGTTTGACTTCAAAACGAATTTACTCTCAAACTTTTCCAAGTATAAAGATAACCAATTCCTCTTTTAAAACTACGTTCAACAATACTCATTTTGTACCGGAAGTACAATAACTTAAAAACCGGAAGTTGTCATATATATTTTTAAACCAACGACCGAAAATAAACCAGGAAAAATTCGCCAGGCAATTGAGAAGTCATAAATCGAATGCCGTTGTCCATTTTATTTACTACGAAATGTTTCGGAGCAGTTTGGAGGATTCTAGTTGAGAAAAAAATTCTGATCTGATCCAAAATCACTCTATGAAGGATACTCAAGAATTTTCCCTTCTGATATTGTTGATAAAAAACAAATAATACGGTATAATGAACATATCACAATAAGAACTAGAGTATAAAGGAAAACCCCATTCTAAACTGCTAGTCAGGTAGTTCCGTAATTTTGAGTATAATAAATTGGGCTATTCAATAGGATACCTGAAGGTCTCCAAATTGTAACCATCTTTGTATCTACCCTTTTTACACAATTGTCATTTATTAGTAGGTTTTCACTTTGAAAACCTGCTTATTAAAATGGGTGCGATTAGCAAAGTTGGACCTAGGACCACGATAGTTTTTCGTTTCATGACTTTTTATGATGCTTGGCACCAAATTTGTTCATATGTATGTATGTATAAGCTCATGTATTTTAGCGTTGTTTACACGATAAAGGGCGCAATTTTGAAGCAATAGAGTTGATAGTTTGTAAATAGGTAGTTTCGTATAATATCTTGGATGGGATTGTTTTTGGTTCGAATTGGTTGGGGGGTTGGCCCCCTGGGGAAAGAAATAAATCTTGTTTATACGATAAAGGGCGCAATTTTGAAGCAATGAGGTTGAAAGTTTGTAAATAAGTAGTTTCGTATGATATCTTGGATGGGATTGGTTTGGTTTGAATTGAATTGAACCCCTGGAGGAGGAAATAAACCTTGTTTACACGTATTTTCGAAAGCTATCTTGGATGGAATTGGTTTTGGTTCAAATCGGTTGGTAAGATGACCCCCTGAGGGAAGAAATAAATAATGTTTACATGATAGGGCGTAATTTTGGAGCAATAGGATTGAAAGTTTGTGAGTAGGTAGTTTCGTATGATATATTGGATGGGATTGGTTTTGGTAAGAATTGCTTGGGGGTTGACCCCCAGGAGAGGAAATAAATCTTGTTCACACGATAGAAGGTGCAATTTTGGGACTATAGGGTTGAAATTCTGTATGTAGATAGTTTCGTATGATATCTTGGATGGTACTTATTTATTTCGATATAATTTGATTATGGGGTTGACCCCCCGGAGTAGGAAGTACATATTGTTTACACGATAGAAGGCGCATTGTTTGCATTTTGGATTTGGAACAAAAATCATAATGGAATGAATAGATTTTTTAAACTGAATACGTTTTGACAACCTGCTTTTCTAATGCAGCTCGCTGCGATAGACTTTTTCATTTCTAATGTTGGATATATCGGAGAAAAATATTCATTTTGCATTCAGCATCTGAAGAAGGTGAAGTTTCACCGAAACGTCCGTCAAGCGTATTTTATCTGATAACATGTAAATTGTTTTTTCCGTCGACCTCTAAATAAAAGCTTACTTTAACGTACACGAAATTGATCATTAATGACCCATTTTAATGTGCAATTTCTCCTATTTTAATGTATGATTGTCATGGGCAACCAAACACAGAAGTATTCAGCACGGAATAGTTGAATTATTCTGTGTCTGTACTGTTATTCCACAGAGAAAAGGAATTCATAATTCAAATCGAAAAATTTAACTCTATACAAAATAAAGTAGAAACTGCGGAAAAAATTTTATGTAATAATCGTTTGAAAGTAAATAACACTTCAGCTTCCACCAGTTCCACATATTCCTTATCGGATTTTGTAGGTAATGTTAACTATTCAGAATGTCACATGTCTAATATTCCATCTATGAATTTCTCAAATTGTTCCATCGGGAGCATAAATATAAATATATCGAAATGAACATAGAAATTTATATTGTGTCAAGTGTATCTGTCATGCAAAATAAAAATTTATTTCAATCAAGAATTTATACTCAATTCATGATGAGGTCGACGGAAAAATCTTGTAATAAACTCGTTTATTAATGTAGCGATTAATGGTCTCGAACTATTAACGCGCTCGCTCCGCTCACGCGTTAAAATATCTCAACCATTAATCGCTGTCATTAATAAACTAGTTTATTAAATAACTATTATTAACCGTTGTTTCAATATATTTCAATTATTTTCTAATTTTCAATTCGGCTAAGGTATTAAGTGTGATTCTTCAAAATGTAATTAAATCCGTTAGAATCGCATCCCGACTCGATGCATTTCGCGAGAAAAATACGACGTTAGTAAAAGAGTTCTGCTGCTCACGAGTTTTTTTACACACAATGGAATTACATGAAGATTGCATGTAAATAGCAGTACAAGTTATGAAATTCAAAAGCGGTAATTTTCTCACAACTAATATAACATATAGGATTAAAGTCGCTTAGAAATTCTACCGCTTCAAGAGTGTGTACGGGCTCAGTTCCGGTATTGCTTGAAATCTACGGATAGGGAGTTGAATATTTACTTTATATCTTCCCGTTCCGCGTCTTGCCCTTCGGCCTCGTCGCTTCTGTTTCCAATTCCATTAAGAAACTGTTCCCTGAGTCTTCGAACGTACAAACAGACCGGCCCATTAATAACCTACCGGTTGTCGCTTTTCAGTCATCGATCGGTCAGAAGGTGTGCTGGATGAAAATTCAGCTCTACTATTTGTTCCATTGCGAAGACGCTGAAAGTTATTTATCGTCATTTACTCTCCACTAGATGGAAGACCTGTCGTTTATCACTTCTGAAATTAATGCAGTTTTAGGCGCGGAAGCCACAATCGTGTTGACGCAAAGCGTAAATTCTATATAGGATTAGTGAGCAGTGAAAACTATTATATGTATATATTCATATATATATATATATATATATATATATATATATATATATATATATATATATATATATATATATATATATATATATATACGAGGTCTGTTCAAAAAATAAGGGGAATTTTCATTTTTCTCAAATAATATTTATTTATTCATCAATTTCTATTTTGTCCCCTTCAAAGTAGTCCCCCTCAGATATAATACACTTGTGCCAGCGTTTTTTCCAATCCTTGAAGCAGTTCTGATATGCACTTTTTGGTATGCTCTTGAGCTCTCTCAGCGATTCGGTTTGTATCTCCTCAATCGTCTCAAATCGACGTCCTTTCATGGGTCTCTTTATTTTTGTGAACAGGAAAAAGTAGCAGGGGGCTAAATCTGGTGAAAACGGTAGCTGAGGCATGATAACGGAGTTGTTTTTGACCAAAAAAAGCGATGATTTTTTTTGTCAAAATTCAGCAATTTTGGAAGAAACTTCGCTGCCACACGTTTCATGCCCAAAATTTCCGAAAAAATTGCATGGCATGAGCCAACCGATATGCCGACATCCTCAGCAACTTCTAGTAGTGATTCGACGATTCTCCATAACAATTTTCTTCACTTCCTCAACATTTTCATCGGTTGTTGATGTGCTGAGGCGTCCAGGGCGAGCGTCGTCATTCACATCTTCTCGACCTTCTGTGAAAAGCTTGTACCACTTGTAAACATTTTTTTGGCTTAAATTAGACTCACCTTATGCCACTTTCAACAAACGTGTTTGGAGCACTTGATTCCATTTTTCACATCAAAATCTTTGACCCATTTTTTCTCGACAGCAGAAGATCGCCGAACACGCAAAACACTTCTAACTTTTATGCCTCTCACAAACAAACTAAATGTGCTATATAGCTGAAACTGTGAACATATGTTCGGGACATATATACCTATATTATTATTCTTTATTTGTGTGTATGTGTGAAATTTGTGGAGCATGTATGATCTATCAAGCAGATCAACGAATTCTTGATCATTCACAAATATATAATAGAAGCGACACCCCCTTGAAAGGGGGTGCTTTGGGAATACAACTTTTGTTATGAGCGTTATACCTATTTGCTACCATTCAAATAATATACTTCACGTCAGTAGAATAGTTTCACTGTTCGTAATCCGAATAATCAAAGGAAAGGCCCTACATGCGTGCAATATCAGCCAATAGCTGTAAGCGCTTATTGTTACAGTAAACAATTGAATGTTCAGCTGTTCATTCCCCGATTCAAAAAACAAACAGCACCAACTTTCAGGGAGGTATAGAGATCAAGATTCAGATTATATAGTAGGTATTATATTATTTCAACTGAAGTTCATCAATATGGTAATCATCTTTATATATTACATATAGTGAACAAGGAAAATTCTACAATAATTCGAAAATTATCGAACAATTTTCCAAGGAGCTGATTATATGTATTCCGGGACTCGAAATCTGCGTTCAGAATGTAACAGTGAAACGTAGAAAACGTAAAGTTACCCCGACTCAAAATCTGCATACAGCAGTTTCGATCTTATTAGATCTCTTCAGTGCAGCTTATTTGACTCGGAGTGAATTAACATATTTCTGATGGTTTCCCAATATAAATAGCCGCTGAACTACGTTATGGATACTTCAAGATTAAATATCGGTTCCTACATATTTATTTTTCGAACAGAAATCGAGATAACGTGAAAATTTTTGTTCACTTTTCTTTTTCGAAAAGTTAAGTTCGATCCTTTGTTGCTTGGAATTTCGATTGTGAATATATTTCAGAAAACTGTTCACACGAGTTCGAAGAATTATTTCGAAAATTGTGGTTGAAAAATATAGAAAAATAAATTTTCAGTTACCTCAACGAATACATTCACAAAAGAAAATTCGGTTTATCGATTAAACTATCGTGAAACAAAAGGCCTGAGCTTGAAAAAGAAGCGCACTAAGTATAACAGCTAGGCATTGTTAAAATATGGTTCGTCGATTCCAGTTGCGATTTTCTTCTATTCGCCTTTCCTTACCCTCCATCGAATTACTTTTTTTCATGCTATGCTCACAATTCTTGTGTAATTGTTAGAAAAAATAAAGTGCGAGCTTTCGCAAACTTAGTTCATTGTAATGGTCACGCTATACTCGTCCTCAAATTCAAAGTAATCTTCACGATTTCAATTTTACATTTCTGTTTCAGGTATTTGTCCAATCCTGTGTTCCGGCCACGGACAATATGGCGGCGGCCTTTGCCACTGCGAAGAAGGCTGGAAGGGCCCCGAATGCGACATTCCAGAAACGGACTGCCGCATAGCTGATTGTTCCGGACACGGACAGTGCGTCCGTGGCTCCTGTCATTGTAGACCGGGCTGGAAAGGTGAGGTCTGTGACGAACCTGACTGCGAAGATCCCACCTGCTCAGAGCACGGCGCCTGCGTACACGGCCAGTGCTACTGTAAAGCTGGATGGAAAGGACTTCAATGTGATGTCATCGACGAACAAGTGCACAAATGTTTACCAACGTGCTCCGATCACGGGGTGTATGACTTGGAGAGCTCCAAATGCATTTGCAACAGGCACTGGAGTGGAACTGACTGTTCTCAAGGTAAACATACAATTTTTCAGAAAATGTGAAGTTGAAAATGTGCCGCTTCGCCAAAGGCTTTTTTCATACTCGAATTTAGTGCAGTCGATTAATCTAATACTCTACCTTTCCTATTAATATAATAACTGTGAGGCCTATCAAAAAATCAAACTGATCATCACTATAAAATTATAAAATGGGCTAAGAAGAATTGGCGTTCTATCTTTAACTTATTTCTTGATTCCACCATTTCAATACATATACATTCGTACCTATTCATTTTTGAGGTATTCATATCTGTAGTATGACCTTGATTGAATAGAATGTAAAATTTTGTTATGTTTTGAATACAATTATATCATCTGTTAGTTATAAATCAATTTAATCGTGATTATGCTACCAAGTTGATTTGGAATGGGGATTTAACTAACTTTAAAAAGCCATATATTATTGAAATTTTTCTTACCAAGGATTTGAGTGAATTCAAGTTCCTATATTAGGTAAACGCCATGGCTACTCTCCAGCCAAGACCGTGAACAGTATGCTGGTTAAAATTGGAAGATCTGATATTGAACATCTAGCTGTAGCGAGAAGTTCTTTGTTTTCTAAAAAACAACAAGAATCATTAATGAACTGCCATACTTGGTGGTCAGGCCCTTCCCTTTTTGTGTCTTTGTCGATATGCATCATGATATGGACACTTTATTATGAAGCCTTTGTTGTCGTCTAGATGAATGGAAATAGGACCGCTTGGTTCGGCCTTAAAGTCCAAAAACCTATGGGTTCATTTCCTGAAAAATTTGTGTTTTCGGATCTTAGAGGCTTGTAACTTGGCCATATGGATTCCTCACATATTGTCCAGCAGCTGTGAGAGTTTTACCTACCTAAAGTGGCCAAAGGAACCATTGAAAATTGGTCATTTTGGTTCAATATTTCTCTTATATAAAACTAAATTTGAGAGGGTAAGAGAGCTTGTGGGTGAGATGAATAAGACTTGAAGCACAATTCCCCTTTTTTAATTCATAACTTGAGCATTTTATTTCATTCTTACAATATCTTTCGATTGGAATATTCCTTCGACCATAATATTTACTGATGATTCGCTCCATATTAATCTATTATAATTCATTCTAATGGAAGTCAGAATTCATCTAATTCGGAATAGGCAATTGAAAAAAGGACCAAAAGATGTTCACATGCCTTCCTTCAACCATACTGTAACACAAATAGTTTCAACACATCGAGTATTTCAACATTACATGGCCTGTTTATATTCATATCAACCGACTGTCGAAGCTCAATCAAAATATATTCTGCCACTTGCGTTTTATCAGAAGTCTGACTTCATTAGCACAGACCAGATGTTGGCACATTTATCCGAAGCATCGCCACCAACTCAGAACAAAAAAAAAACGATTCCGATATTTGGAACTTGCGGGTTAGGCTGATAATAATATTTTTTCAGCTCTCTGTAACCTAGACTGCGGACGACATGGTCGCTGCGACTCTGGCAAATGCCGTTGCGATGCCGGTTGGACGGGGGCACGATGCGATCAGCTACCTTGCGATCCGAGATGTCAAGAGCACGGGGGTTGCCGGAACGGCACTTGCGTATGCTCCCAAGGATGGAACGGACGCCACTGTACACTACGTAAGTTCTATCACCTTCGAAAAATGTGAAAATTTACTAAAACTGAATGTAATTTTAGAGCAGAGTAAATGGTTTACATCCACCGATTAAAAAAGATATACTTTCTTTATATATTTTACTAGCTACGAAATCCGGGATTACGCATTTTATATACATTGTACGCTCAATAGTAAAAGGATCAGCTTTTCTATATCTTAAAATGAGCTAATTTTATTAAAAAAATTATATTTTGTTGAATATAAATATATAATTTTTTTTGAATGTTTGCTTTCTCAATACTTGCTTCTATATTATATATTTATAGTTTTAATCTTTTGGCTATTGAACAAAGCTGAAACTTGACTGACAAAAAAATAATGGCCTTCGGCTAATATCGAAATTTCATGTTTTACAACATTCTAGAACACCGAATTACAGTCGAATATAATCTAGAGAATTCCAGAGAGGTCCTCATCATTGTCACATACATATACACCGAACTTCATTCGGCACAAGTTCGATTTTGGATAAGTCATTTAGTGTGTTCAAAAAGGAAAAAAAATTTTCCAACAGAAATTTTTTGCCACCAACACACATATCCTCCCACTTCTACCCACCAAGACCCAACTCCCTGACTTACAAATGCAGGACTATCTACCACTACAACTATGAGTGTGGGTCACAGTAGGTAGTTATAGAGAAAATGCAGAACAAATGCAGAAATATTGTGAACCATTTTTAATCGAAATTGTAAAATTTGAAGCTGTGAAACGATTTCAACCATGTTTTTTTTTAATTGTCCAGTGCTGAAAGGTCTACCTTGTCACAAAATTTGAAATGTTTATTCCAATTTTAAGGGCATACTACGATATTATTTTTAGTAGTAATTTGGGATTTTTTTATTAGCGATTTTTTATTGAAAAAATTACAACCGCTGAATTCAGCGTGTCCCTAAAAAGGTATGACCAAAATTTCATGAAAAAATATTCATTCATAACAAAGTTATGAGAACTCAAAATTCGAAATTTCACACTTGACAGTCACAAAAAAAACACCCAATATGAACAGATAGTCATTGAAAAATTTTTTTTTATGATTCTACAGACCTCTCCAGCACTTCTAAAGTCATCTCCCAAAAGGCGTATAATTTAAATTTTCTCGCTTACGCTCAATCTTGCAACCTTGACACAAAATAATTCGAACTGTAAACTGAATATTGTTGAATCTTTCACACAGTGTCAAACCGTAATATAATTTTCATGGCAACTACGATTTAAATAAATTGAAAAATCTATTAGGTCTTAGTTTCAGTTGATTTGCGTGAAAACTTGAATGTAATTCCGTTATGTTCATTAAAAATATTTACGCTATCTAATTTTTTTATCTGGTGGCACTTTATTGTTGGAATCAAAAAAAGAATATTTCCATGGCTATCTGTTGATATTGTGTGTTTGTTTTGTGATTGTTAAGTGTCAGTTTCCGAATTTTGAATTCTCTTAACTTTGTTATGAATGAATGTTTTTTTATGAAATTTTGGTCATACCTATTTAGGACCACGCTGAATCCATTGGCGTAGTAATTTTTTCAATGAAAAAATTGTTAATAAAAAATCCTGAATTTCGACTAAGAAAAATATCATAGTATGCTCTGAAAATTGGAATTAACATTTCAAATTTTGTCCCAAGGTAGACCGTTTAGTACATTAAAAAAAAAAGTGGTTGAAATCGGTTTACAACTTCAAATTTCACAGAAGTGTTTCCATTATATATATATATATATATATATATATATATATATATATATATATATATATATATATATATATATATATATAGGGTGTACCAATCTTACGATAAACTTCGGTGTATGGGTTATTTTAAGAGATATCAAAAAATGTTATCGACAAAGAGGGTATATGTCTTTAAGGTCCATATTTTGAAATTATCTCTAACTATACAGAGTGTTGCACAACTCTGTTACAAACTAAACATATGATTTTTTAAATGAGATCTCCTGTATATTATACCGAATTCGAATTACTCACATTTTTTTGAAGCTTTTGATATAAGGTTTTGCTATGTTATACAGAGTACTTCAAAAGATATGGACATCTTTATATGAAAATCGTAGGTAAATTAACGCTCTGTAGATTATTGTGCGTTGAAGAACAAAATTTTATTTTGCCTAACAGAATTTCGTTATATGATGCAATATCTCCGTATTATATTATAATTCAATTATTCTTCATTTTGTATACAGGGCGGACGGAAACTCGAACCTTTCATTTTCTCTCTTATTTCAAATAGAAGACCCTGTATTTGATAGCACAAATAGAATATTCTATTATGTAACTTCAATTTTTTTCAAGCATTCCCTATACCCAAAGTTAATAAAAACAGAGTTATTTTGTAATATTTATTGTGAACCATAATTATTAACCTTATATGTGAAAGCAATAAATGTTGAATGTAAAAAAAAATCCTAAATAATAATAAATTTTAATAAACAATTTATTCTTAACAAAACAAGTCACCAAAAGTATAATTCTAACCGTAATATTAAACTAAATGTTCAAAGTGTTCATCGTTAACATCAATGTCAACGCTAACTGAGAAGATGTAATGGTTTCCAGATTTGCATTGATGTTAACGGGAACTCTTTGAACATTTAGTTTAATATTACGGTTAGAATTATACTTTTTGTGACTTGTTTTGTTAAGAATAAATTGTTTATTAAAATTTATTATTATATAGGATTTTTTGTTACATTCAACGTTTATTGCTTTCACATATAAGGTTTATAATTATAGTTCACAATAAATATTACAAAATAACTCTGTTTTTATTAACTTTGGGTATAGGGAATGCTTGACAAAAATTAAAGTTACATAATAGAAGATTCTATTTGTGCTATTAAATACAGGGTGTTTCATTTGAAATAAGAGAGAAAATGAAAGGTTCGAGTTTCCGTCCACCCTGTATACAAAATGAAAAATAATTAAAATTTAATATAATACGGAGATATTGCATCATATTACGAAACTCTGTTAGGCAAAATAAAATTTTTTTCTTCAACGCACAATAAGCTTCAGAGCGTTGATTTACCTACGATTTTCATATAAACATGTCCATATCTTTTGAAGTACTCTGTATAACATAGCAAAATCTTAAATGAAAAGCTACAAAAAAAAGTGAGTAATCCGAATTCGGTATAATATACAGGGCTTCTCATTTAAAAAACCATATGTTTAGTTTGTAACGAAGTTACGCAACACTCTGTATAGTTCGAGATAATTTCAAAATATGGACCTCAAAGACGTCTACCATTTTCGTTATTAACATTTTTTGATATCTCCTAAAATAACCCATATACCGAAGTTTGTCGTAAGATTGGTACACCCTATATATATATATATATATATATAATATATATATATATATATATATATATATATATATATATATATATATATATATATAATCCCATCATATTATGGGATAATTGATTTCTCAAATGATTATTAACAACTTATTAAATGTTAATCGCTCTCAAATTAATATTAAGTATCACCTTGTTATTTCATTCCTCTAAACCTTACTGAGTTCACCTCTGAGAAAAGGGAATTTGTTTACCACCCTGAACCCGCTTAGTTGAATTAAGTATAGTGAGAAAAACATGTGTCCAATCTTCGATTATTGATTAATACAAAACTTTGGATGTGCCCACAGCGGGATGCGAAAACGGTTGTTCCGGCCACGGTCAATGCACCCTCGAAGATGGGATGTACAAGTGCGTCTGCATACAGGGATGGGCTGGATCAGATTGCAGCATAGCCCTGGAAATGAGCTGCAATGATGACCTGGACAACGACCATGGTGAGCAGTAAATTTTACATTACTCTTATTCTATTTATCATCTTGCAAATCTGAGTCTTTCGCGACTATTGGAAATGTGTAATTTTTTGAGGGTCATTAAGTATGTCCTTGTAAGTTTATTTAAATATGCGATACGCGTTTCGCTGATACTACAGCTTCTTCAGGTACGAATTTTAAACTAAAACTAAAATATCTATTTGAAGTTTTTCGAAGTAGGTACCTACATTTGTAAATTTGGGAAATCTATTCTGGGATTCTAAGAACATACTAGCTTTATTCATTGAAAAGGCTAAGAAGAGAGGAGCTGTTCACATCCACTTGGTTGTAAAGTTACTTCTGGGAATTTTTGTGCCTATTAATTTCTAAAGTTTCCATAACATTTAATTTTGAAACTTCTTTTCCGAAATGTAGAATTTCGAAATCCGAATTTAAATCATGTTTGCTTTAAAGAAGCGAAAAAGTAAGTTAGCACATCATACATATGATGAACAAAACTAAATTTGAATTTACTACGTTTATTATCACAAAATATTTTGAAAAATATAACACTGCGATTGCAATTTCGGTCTCTAGACCATCATCGGGCAGATTGAGTTAAGAACTGACTACAGTATAATTATAGATTTGCGCTTACGGCATCATACATATTATGAAATGTTAGTATATATACTGATAGTTCATTCCTTACTTTGCATAAATCATTCTTATATTTAGAATAATTCGATGGAATGTATGATGCTAACTAGTCTCTTCAATATGTAATAGGCAGTATTTGCGAAGGAATAATCTATTGGTTATATTATTATATGAATATTGTTTCATCAAAATTATCCGACCGAATCTCATTATATATGCAGGCGTTGCTAAATATTATGTTCATACGGAAGAGTTTTATTTCTTGGCTTATTGCATGACTAACAATGATATAAACAGGGATTCAGGAAAGCTCCGTTACCGGTCTATATATATATATATATATATATATATATATATATATATATATATATATATATATATATATATATATATATATATATATATATATATATATATTAAAAATTAAATAATAAGAAAACAACTTGTCTAAAAACCACAAAATGAAAATAACTTTTTATTCGACTAGTTTCGCCTGTTACAGCATTATCAAGACTGTAACAGGCGAAACTAGTCGAATAAAAAGTTATTTTCATTTTGTGGTTTTTAGACAAGTTGTTTTCTTATTATTTAATTTTTAATATAAATATGAACTACCACAGAGTTGATTCATCGTCCATCGAATTTATATATATATATATATATATATATATATATATATATATATATATATATATATATATTATATATATATATATATATATATATATATATATATATATATATATATATATATATATATATATATATATATATATATATATATATAATTATACATTATTATATATAACAATCTGATCTGTTTCGCCTGCGCTGGAGTTTGAGTCATTTCTCATTTTTTATCAAATAGGTAATTGAGAGGAAAAATATAATAAATGACCTATAAATCTCTGAAAAGTTAAAAGGATTTCAAATTTGGAGATATTGATCATTCACAAAACTCTTACGACTTTGTTGCATATATTGTTGCGAAAGAATAAGAATTTTGTAGTAAAATATTTTCACAGTATAGACTTCTGATATATTCATATCTTTTTTTTATGAAGTTTTCGATTATGATCCATAAAATAAAAAACGATCAGGGGAAAATCAGAGACGTTCGAAAATTCTCAAATTAGTAGAAATAGTTTTTATTGACCGGTCTATATATATATATATATATATATATATATATATATATATATATATATATATATATAAAAAATTAAATAATAAGAAAACAACTTGTCTAAAAACCACAAAATGAAAATAACTTTTTATTCGACTAGTTCGACTAGATAATGCTGTAACAGGCGAAACTAGTCGAATAAAAAGTTATTTTCATTTTGTGGTTTTTAGACAAGTTGTTTTCTTATTATTTAATTTTTAATATAAATATGAACTACCACAGAGTTGATTCATCGTCCATCGAATTTATTATATATATATATATATATATATATATATATATATATATATATATATATATATATATATATATATATATATATATATATATATATATATATATATATATATATATATATATATATATATATATATATATATATATATATATATATATAAACATACATTATTATATATAACAATCTGATCTGTTTTGCCTGCGCTGGAGTTTGAGTCATTTCTCATTTTTTATCAAATAGGTAATTGAGAGGAAAAATATAATAAATGACCTATAAATCTCTGAAAAGTTAAAAGGATTTCAAATTTGGAGATATTGATCATTCACAAAACTCTTACGACTTTGTTGCATATATTGTTGCGAAAGAATAAGAATTTTCTAGTAAAATATTTTCACAGTATAGACTTCTGATATATTCATATCTTTTTTTTATGAAGTTTTCGATTATGATACATAAAATAAAAAACGATCAGGGGAAAATCAGAGACGTTCGAAAATTCTCAAATTAGTAGAAATTGTTTTTATTGACCGGTCTATATATATATATATATATATATATATATATATATATATATATATATTAAAAATTAAATAATAAGAAAACAACTTGTCTAAAAACCAAAAAATGAAAATAACTTTTTATTCGACTAGTTTCGCCTGTTACAGCATTATCAAGACTGTAACAGGCGAAACTAGTCGAATAAAAAGTTATTTTCATTTTGTGGTTTTTAGACAAGTTGTTTTCTTATTATTTAATTTTTAATATAAATATGAACTACCACAGAGTTGATTCATCGTCCATCGAATTTATTATATATAAATATATATATATATATATATATATATATATATATATATATATATATATATATATAATCATACATTATTATATATAACAATCTGATCTGTTTTGCCTGCGCTGGAGTTTGAGTCATTTCTCATTTTTTATCAAATAGGTAATTGAGAGGAAAAATATAATAAATGACCTATAAATCTCTGAAAAGTAAAAAGGAATTCAAATTTGGAGATATTGATCATTCACAAAACTCTTACGACTTTGTTGCATATATTGTTGCGAAAGAATAAGAATTTTGTAGTAAAATATTTTCACAGTATAGACTTCTGATATATTCATATCTTTTTTTTATGAAGTTTTCGATTATGATCCATAAAATAAAAAACGATCAGGGGAAAATCAGAGACGTTCGAAAATTCTCAAATTAGTAGAAATTGTTTTATTGACAACACAAATGCAGAAAAAATAATACCTTCTATTTTCGTTTAATGTTGATGTTTGGATGAATTAATGTGAACACAATATTGCTATCTAAATAAAATCACCAGATAACATAAACACCGTGCGCAATTTCGATAAATCACTCCTTTCGGTGTAATAAATAGATATTTATGAAATTCCTACTCAGAAATAATACGGGATCGTTCGGGTTTGAAATACTAATGGCGATGGGAAAGTTTCGAATTTTACACTAAACACAAAATATTCTCTGATACTAATCGTGATTTAGAAAACATAGGGTACATATTTTAAAATTTTAAAATAGAACGTAGACGGTCTAAATGTACCGCACCTGGCATCGTAAAGTTCATTCATTCATTCCGTCGAATGCTTAAATAAGCAACGGTAGATCTGAAGGTTTACCAGAGAAGTTTAGGCTTTTATTATTATTATTTTACATTCGCCGGAATTAGTTAAATTAAAGTGAGGTCTAATTTAAAACAAACGTTAAGGTTTGTCAGTATTTATTCATTTAACTGAGATTGAATTCTCGCACATCACTTGGTGAAACATCATAAAGAATAAAGTATAAACTTTAAAATAAAATACACTTGGCTTATGTTTCACTATATAAACATATTTAGATACCGTATTTAGCAGTTACGAATAGTCGACATGTTTCGAGTTATGAACTCATATCAAGACTGACTACAGGAGAGTATTACATCTTATTTTATAAAACAGACAAAAGCAAAGGTGATACTTGAAAATCAATTTGTTCGTTTACAAGGGGTAATTTACTATTATGGGTGGAACTTATTTCTAGAATTACAAGAAGGTCAAGGCACTTTCCTTTGTTACCTGAGTGTAACAATTCGTGTTGAAGAACATAAAAAATAAATTTTACAAAATAAAAATACCACTGGTTTCTCCGAACATTGTAAAAAATTTAATCATTTCCTGGATTTCAACAAAACCCAATTGTTACATTCAGGTAACAAAGGAAAGCGCCTTGACCTTCTTGAAATTCTAGAAAGAAGTTCCGCCCATAATAGATACTCTCCTGTAGTCAGTCTTGATAATGAGTTCATAACTCGAAACATGTCGACTATTCTTTACTGCTAAATACAGTATCTAAATATTTTTATATAGTGAAACATAAGCCAAGTGTATTTTATTTTAAAGTTTATACTTTATTATTTATTTATTTATTCATTTATTTATTATAAAATGAGATACAAATCATCATCAGGTCGATGTTACGGTAGAATAATATTCATTACAAAATGAAATATGTGTGAACGCTTTGTTATAATGCGAAGAGTAGGTAGATCAACTTTTAAGATGTAATTTGACTTTTTTGACAAATGAATTTAATTTTTCTAGATTCTTAATATCTTCTGTTAGGTTATTAAAACTGTTATGGATTGATAGAACGGTGAATTCTTCGCTTTATTTGTTCTTATATTGTCAAGGTTATAGTATTCAATTTGTCTGGTTCCACGATTGTGTATATTCAGTATTTTTTAAACTCAGTATTGCATTTAAGTAAGCCATGCTCAATTTTAATATCAGTTAGCACTGTTCAACCACTTCGGTAAGTTTCATTTTGGGTACCGTACAACTCAGTTCTTCGAGAATCATAATAAAAGTTCTATAACGCCTTCAAAGCGGGATTCTGTATCCTTTGAAGTGTGAGTAGGTTTTTAACTGAAGTATTTGACCAAATGCTGATGAGATACACAAGCTTAGAGTAAATATTAGAATAGTAAATCGATCTTCTTGCATTATTACTGAGATAAGGACTAATACTCAATACTCAATACTCAATGCTCCAATTAGTGGTGTAAGCTTGGTTGCCAAATAATCAATGTGTCCAGTCCACTCCAATTTTGTGTCTATGTTAAGCCCTTGATATGTATGTTTACTTCTTTGTTCATACCATTAATTCTGATGTTTAGTGATATTGTTTCTTTATTTTTCTGTTTTGTTGACTTTCAGGATGAGTTTGTTAGAACTTAGCGAGTCCTGAAACCGTTTCAGGTCAGCCTCGATAATTCACTGCAGGATTTCTATATCTGTACCCTCATAGAACAATGCAGTGTCATCGGCAAACATGTAGTACACAGCCACCAGTTTCGCCGTTTTGAGATATTCTCCGTATAAGAGATATAGTAGCGGTCCAATTACCGAACCTTGAGGTATCCTCTTTGACACATCTTCCTCTTGCAGATCCTATTTCTGAGCGATTTTTTCTGTCTTTCAAAAATGTTTCATTTAAAATGTAGGCATTTCCTCTTATTCCAATTTGCTGGATTTTCCCCAATAATAATTTGTAGTCAACCAGATCAAATGCCATTTTTAGGTCAATAAATACCACTCTTGCATATTTGTTTGCATCCAACCTCTCGCTTATTCTCTGTACATAATTGCCACATTCAATAATGGAAAATATAATGAAATATGCGATAATAATTTCCACGAATATTCGAGTGATAATGCAAAGATAACATTGAATTCAGACTTCGAGAATCTCAGTTGTTAACACCTTTTTGTTAAAAATTTTGAAATATTTAATTTTTTTCAACAAAAAGATCAAGGTTTCTACAATCTCTTGAATGAATAAAATCAGAAAGATTATAGATCAAGCAATAGAGAATTTTGCGTGACAAGAACAGTAGCTGGATATCGGTTGTGCGATGACTCGAAAGACAATCCGTACTCATATTCTGCCATATGTTGGACACGCAACTATCATTTATAAATTTTATAAACAATTTAACAGCAAAATATCATATTTTCTTCAGTTTTTCGCTTATGAAATGAAAACTGATGAAACAATCTAGATATTATACACAAACGAATTGCGCAGAATGAAAATACGAAGAAAATGAGTGCCGAACCGACTCGATCGGATTATAATTAAAGGAGAAAAGCCGTAAAAATCAAAGTTTTTTCAAAAATCCATAACTAATATATCTGAAGTTTTATCGTTTTTTCGCGATATGGTACGTTTTTACAGATACTTCATGTTTGCGCAATGGAGGCGTTGTTGGATAATTAGTTTTTGGGTAATTGCAATTACAATTATTTCATGCACTAGCTTGTAATTACTCAGAATCTATGTAATTATCTGATAACGCCTGCACTACTATCACATAATTTATCTATCAAGATATACTATCCTTCGAAAAGCCTGTGCTACAACTTCAAAGGAGAGTTATGGATTTTTGAAAAAACGGTGATTTTCAAGGGTTTTCTTGTTTTTCTTGGTTAATAATAATCCGATTGAATTGGTTAGGTGCTCATTTTCCTCGTATTACAATTATCTACAATTCGCAAGTCCCAAGTATTGCTATTATTCATTAGTTTTCATTTTATAAGCGAAAAAATAAAAAAAACAATTTTTAGCCATCATATGTATATTAAAAATTAATAAAATGTTACGCATCCGAAACATGGAATAATGTAATGGCACAAACTGTATCTATTACATCTACTATTTATGTCACAGAATCACTCATTTTCTGCTATATTATATGAATTAGGATAAAATTCCCAAATTCGGGCGTTTATTAAATTTCTACTAGAAGAAGTGCATGGCTTTGCCAAATAAGTACAAACGAGAGCGGTCAAATTAAAGTTCTATTAATGCGACATATGATCCTGCTATCATGTAAATTACTGTTTAACCTCACTTTATGACGAGGGCGACATAATCAATATACAATTACACTCCATCTGTATTATCATTAACTCCTGCGGGCAGAACGGGATGACCGACTGTTTAGACAACCCCGATGAGCTTTCCGATGCCAATTACATCGAATGCGTCTATATCTTTCCGAAATTTAAATTTCATTTCGCTGATAGTAGATAGTTGATTGTCGGCAACTTCTAAGAAACTATACTGATATTAGTGGATTACTTTTTCGAACTTTCACGAACTCTAAAACTAATGAAGCTTAAATAAAGGAACATTTCCCGTAATACACCAATTTTGAAGGAATGATATCAAAACGATATTATGAATAGAAATAATTTAAATGTCCAAGGCTTATTAGCTAATAATATTCCAAATATTTTCCTATTTTTGAGGTTTCGGAAATTCTCTATGTATATATATATATATATATATATATATATATATATATATATATATATTATATATATATATATATATATATATGTATATAGATATATATATATATATATATATATATAATATCAACACAAATTGATAACTATATAGGCTGAGGTACAGGGTGTCCCATTTTGGGTACTTTTGAATGGTATCTCCGTTATTTTTGAAGATAGAGGGTTGCGGTTTTCGCGACACTGTGCTACTTTTTCGTAAAACTGAAGATGCCGTCAACAGAATTTTACTAGCCCTTTTAGATTTTGAGATACGGGGCATTTTTTAAAATGTTGAAATTTGAATTTTCGCCGTTATCCTTCATCATATCGGAAAGGTAATATAACATTTCTATAGATTTTTTTCCGTAGAATGCAGTGGTGGAGATAATTTTTGTTACATAATCACTATTTTTGAGTTATGAAGCAAACTTATGTTTTTTTAAATGAAATATCCTGTATATTTATAGATTATCAATTGTTCTTTTTTTACCTTTTCAAAAATATATAATGATATAAACTTTTCCTCAGAAACGCGCAAATAAATGACAATTTTCTGAAATTAAATGCATAAATCAATAGAAGGCCATGGATAACAACAATGAACAAGTGAAAGTTCAATATTACTAACGAAGAGCATGGCATATAGGTATCTTTTACTTAAAAAATACCTATAGATTTTTCTAACAGTAAGTTTGTGTCAACAGTTGTTATTGTTACTTCACGCTACAAAGCGCAAAGTAACAATATTGGAAACACAAATAAATAACATTATTAAAAAAAATTGAAGGTATTGTTCAAATTGATGACCATTTTTTCTGATGCAAAATTGGCACATCTTTGTAATTCTTTGAATAGCGTTTAAATGAACCTTTGTTCTCATTCGCAGATTTCGAAAGGCTAAATGAATTGCCTCTCGAAGTTCTGCAATGCTATCAGTTTTTGGCACACCGATTTCCTTCTCAATTTTTCTATAGGGACAAAGGTGTTGCTTCTATATATCCCAAAGTATCTATTTCTTTTCTTTCCCTGTTCTCTTTGTTGTATCTTTTAGCACGCGGGTGAACAAATGATCCGTGCTCAACTAAATTTGCTCTTAAACGAGCAAATATCTCAAAAAACGGTTGCCTTCTGTATGGATACCTAACAAGAAAAGGATTAAAATTATAATAGAGATTTTCATAGCCATTTTACCTTACTTACCTTAGGAAATATAATTCCGAAGCTTCTTCAAAATTTTCATTACTCTGTATAAAACATACCAGTCTATCATATTTTTCATAATTTCCATACGTTGCATTATTCGAAGACATTGATTAATATCAATTGAATAATAATACCAAAAGAACGAAAAAAGTCGATCCAAAAACCGATGATACTGGTTTGTCATTCATTTTTGTTTCTTGTCGTGAACAATATCCATGGCCTACTATTAAATTATGCATTAAATTTTCCTTTATTTGCGCGTTTCTGAGTAAAAGTTTATACTATTATATATTTTTGAAAGGGTAAAAAAAGACAAATTTTTTTAGTCTATAAATATGCAGGGTCTTCCATTTAAAAAAACATAAGTTTGCTTTATAACTCGAAAATAGTGAATATGTCACAAAAATTATCTACTCCACTGCATTCTACGGAAAAAATCTATGAGAATGTTATATTACCTTTTCGATATGATGAAGGACAACGGCAAAATGCAACATTTTCAAAAATGCCCTGTATCTTAAAAACTAATAGGGCTATTAAAATTATGTTGACGAAAAAGTAGCAAAGTGTCGCGAAAACCGCAACCCTCTATCTTAAAAAATAACGGGTATACCATTCAAAAGTACCCAAAACGGGACACCCTGTACATAAACATATTCAATGAACATTACGATTCAACTATACTTTTTCTAATGTTAGCAATAAGAAAAATTAACTAAAATGGTGATTGCTATTGATGAAAGTAATGTTTATAATTGTGCCATTCCATTTTGAGCTCAAAGTCAGTCAATTGACTATTATATCCTTCATTTTCTCACTATTAGTATAAAATACTCAAATTTCCTCGAAACCGAGTGTGATTGAATAAATTCAGGGACCAGATTTTTATCGAATAATCGTCGATTTGTAACGATTGGTATTTTCTTTCAGACGGTATGACCGATTGCTCCGACAGCGAATGCTGTTCTCACGAAAGCTGCACGGATCACATAATGTGCCTATCTAACAACGATCCCGTGGAAGTCCTGCTCAGAAAACAACCTCCGTCGGTCACGGCGTCGTTCTACCAGAGGGTCAAGTTTCTCATCGAGGAAAACTCGGTGCAATCGTACGCTCACATGGACGAGTACACCGAAAGGTAAGTGAAGACTTGACATCGTTTCGGGTAAAAATCGTTTTGACCGACCGATGGTGGCGACGATACACTGGTGAAAAATGTGGCTTTGCATCTCGACCGGCTATCTCGTTACAATCCAATTAACGTACAAAACGTCCTAGTGCAGTCATTGAAGCTTTTTAGCTCAGAAATTTTTTACTATGAACCGATCTACATGAAATTTTGGAATTTGGCTTATCTTACCCTTAACTTCAAAAGTGATATTGATCCGAGCTCCGTTTTCTCCCTGGCGGTGGATGCCACCCCTTTTCGGAGGTGGAAATAACCTCGGATATCGATAGAAGACCTAATTTTAAGCAAAAAATGTTCCATAATGTTTTTTCACAAACCCACTAATTTTCGAGTTATTGGCAGTTGAAAAATCGGAATTTTCCCACGATTTTCAACGGTTTTTTGCAAATATCTCCAAAAATATGCATTCTAACGATAATATTATAATGAAAAAAATTGTAGCAGGTAAAAAAATGAACAAATTAGTTTTCAGTAGAGTGTTCTAAGTGCAATATTAAGCAAGATATTGAAGATCAAAGCCGTTTTTATTTTGTCTGAAATTTAATCGATGTATTCAATGCCATCTAGCGGAGAGCGAATAAATTTTATGCATGCTAATGAAAAAGGATTTTATAGTGCTTGAAATAAGCTTTAAAATGAGCACTGTTAAAAGTCTTTTGAACGTAAAATGAGTGAGCTGTTATGAAAAAAAGAGGAACATCTAATGGTTTTTTTTTTAAATCAATGGGTTTCATAAGTGCCATTTCCACCAAAATTAAAATTAATCGTATTTCGTCTATAATTAACTCAAATATGAAGAGTTTGATGGATTCTAGCCGTTTGGCTGCTTTCGAATACAAATTCTTCGAAAAAATCACGATTAAAAAAAAATTCGAATTTTTGAAAAAACCACCTTTTTTTCATAATATCTCGAAAATAATGAAAGATACGTAAAAAGTGTAATAATAAAAAAAAATTTTTCCCTGTCACACGAAAATTGATGGAGATATGATTGTTCAAATAGCGCGCGGTAGCGCAATCACAGACTCCCGAGCCCTTTGACCCTTCACCCTTTCAAAATAAAAGGTTTTACACTACATATCGTAATGAAAGAAGTTGTAGCTCTTTTAATTACCTTAAAAATAGTTTTATATAAGTTGTGATAGCTTCAAAATTGAAGGAGTTATGGCCGAAAAACTAATCGTATTTATTTCTACTTATTAAACTAAACATTTCGGAGCGTGAGTTTTTGGATCAAAGTGAAAGTACACAGTAATAAAGACCCAAAACTATCTTCAATATCTCGCTTAATATTGCACTTAGAAGACTATTGAAAACCAATTTGTTCATTTTTTTTACCTGCTACAATTTTGTTCATTATAATATTATCGTTAAAATGCATATTTTTGGATATAATTGCAAAAAACCGTTGAAAATCGTGAGAAAATTCCGAATTTTCAACTGCCAATAACTTGAAAAGTAATGGGTCTCTGAAAAAACTTTATACAACATTTTTTGCTTAGTATTAGGTCTTCTATCGATATCCGAGGTTATTTTGAAAAAAAACCACCCCCAGGATGAAAACGGAGTTCGGAACACTATCACTTTTGAAGTTAAGGGTAAGATAAGCCTAATTCCAAAATTTCATGTAAATCGTTTCGTAGTAAAAAATTTCGGAGGTAAAAAGCTTCAATGACTACACTATCCCTACTAATCGCGTTTTTATCGCGATATTTGGAACGGACAACCGATTCGGCCGTACGCTCCTTCCGTAAATCGGATTAATCCGAAACGTCGGATTCGAGTTGTGTGTACCGTGGTTCGGATCCTCCGCATGCACCGTCCTCTAATCAAGCAAATGCAAACATCCAATATTGGCGAGAAAATCAACGTTATGCGTGGAATCGGCGAAAATTGAATTGATTCCAAATTGTTAATCAATACCTGGATACTACCTAGAAACGCAATGGAGCAGTGATTTGTCGAGTACCGTTACATGTAAATATGAAAGGAAATCAATTTCGGCTCACGGAGTCGCTCAAGAGCGAGTTCCATTTTTGGCGTTGGCTGAATGAATTGAAAACATCGCTCGGTCCGAATACAGCGAATTTTCCATCGAACGTATTCGCGAACGAATTGAATGAAATTTAACCGATTCAGTAATTACTATTCGGTTGTTGATGATAATAAAGAGCGAAAAATAAATGTAATTAACTATTGAACAAATGCTATTACTAAATACGTAAATGTACTTTCTAATAAATGCTATGAATAATGTAACTACTGTTCATTGTCAGACGTTCGTTTAATTCATTATAAATTGTAGGATGGTTGAGTAGTGAACCTCATTGAAAAAATATACTAACTGGTGGGTGCAATATTGAAGATCTTAATACTCTATTCAAGAACTAAATATATTGAAATTAAAACCCTTCTCTTAATTCCACTAACAATTTTATTGAGAACCCGATATATATATATATATATATATATATATATATATATATATATATATATATATATATATATATATATATATATATATAAGAGGAGGGTAGTCGCTGACTAGTTATCTAAGAGGAAAAATATTTGTAGGGACTGCATCAATGTAAAAGGAAACTCTGTGAAGTTTTTCCAAGCTTTCGAAATCGTTTATTCCATCATCAGGGAGAATCTATCGCGAGGATGTTTACATATATGTTGATAATAGGATACAAGAAACATTGAAAATGATGCTATTTGTTAAATAATTAGAAAAGTTGATACATTTTTGAAGTTATTATAATTAAATTTCTGAACGAAATGACAAATCGGTGTCACTCATTTTTTTTATTTTTTATTTTTTTTTCAAACTGAAATTCAACGTAACGAAATAATGTTGTATCAAATTTTCTAATTATTTAACAAATAGCATCATTCTCAATGTTTTTTATATCCTATTATCAACATATATGTAAACATCCTCACGATAGATTCTCCCTGATGATGGAATAAACGATTCCGAAAGCTTGGATAAACTTCAAAGAGTTTCCTTTTACATTGCTGCAGTCCCTACAAATAGTTTTCCTCTCCCTCTCTCTCTCTCTCTCTCTATATATATATATATATATATATATATATATATATATATATATATATATATATATATATATATATATATATATATATATATATATATACAGGGTTGCGATAAAGTATGGAACCAAGTAAATATCTTTCGAACGAAAAGGAGAATATTTATGAAATTTTGCAGGTAAGTCCAATGGCGCAAATTGCATCTGATGTATGATTTTTTGTTGATAATATACTTCCGGTTGTATCGGAAATAGACCCTAAGTCGCTTATTTTAAATGGGATACCCTATATGTTATTACATTTTTGGATTCTACTTAACATTCTAGGCAGATTCTATGCATCATGTCATATACCTAAGTCTAAGCGTTTTTGACATATTTATGTTTTTATGTCAAAAACGACGATTGCAAGCCCTAATATAATTATCAGTTGTTCCTATAAGTGAGCCTTTTTTACTTACTTTGGGTTAGATTCCTTGTTGAAAAGGACCTACTTTAATAGATTTTGTATAATATTTGGATAACTAGTCATACAGGGTGTGCAAAAAATAAGATCTAAAATGAGATTGAGAAAACTGACAAAAATCAATTCAACTTCCTTTGAGTTTTTTACATTACCGTAAAAAAACGTTCAGATAAACAAATTGATGTTGTGTGTATGCATATGTAGTAAGTAATAAACGAGTATAACGATGATTTGAAATTCAAATACGATCGTCGCTATCCTAGATCTAATTGTTTAACGATTGAATGCAAAATTGCCATATAAAAATATCAAATTGGCAATATTTCGAAAACTTCAAATTTTAGGTGAAGATAACCCCATACAAAGTTACCTTCTTTTTAAATGCTTAATACTACAAAATAAAGAATATGGGGGTTTCCATTTGAAAAAATTGATTTTTGTCAGTTTTCTCAATCTCATTTTAGATCTTATTTTTTGCACACCCTGTATAACTAGTTATCCAAATATTACTCAAAATCTATTAGAGTGGCTTCTTTTCAACAAGGAATCTAACCCAAAGTAAGTAAAAAAGGCTTCCTTATAGGAACAATTGATAATTATATTAGGGCTTGCAATCGTCGTTTTTGACATAAAAACCTAAATATGTCAAAAACGCTTAGACTTAGGTATAGGACATGATGCATAGAATCTGTCTAGAATCTTAAGTAGAATCCAAAAATGTAATAATGTATAGGGTATCTCATTTAAAATAAGCGACTTAGGGTCTATTTCCGGTACAACCGGAAGTATATTATCACCAAAAAATCATACATCAGATGCATTTTGCGCCATTGGACTTACCTGCAAAATTTCATAAATATTCTCCTTTTCGTTCGAAAGATATTTACTTGGTTCCATACTTTATCGCAACCCTGTATATATATATATATATATATAAATATAAATATATATATATATATATATATATATATATATATATATATATGATAATAGTCTTGATAATGGGCCCATAACCCGAAACTAGTTGACTAATTTAATTGTTAATTTTTATTCAATATATTTGTGAAACTTAAAGCCAAGTGTTTTTATTTTAAATATCAGTATATATATATATATATATATATATATATATATATATATATATATATATATATATATATATATATATATATATATATATATATATATATATATATATATATATATATATATATATATATATATATATTGTTCGGGATATTATCCAAAACATATATCTTAACTTCCGAGTGTGTATTCTAGTACCGAGTGGAGTCAAGCCAAGTATTACACTTAAAATTATAATAGGAACTCGATATTGATGCTACTGGATTCTGTCCCATTGTAAATCAATGTTAGTAATCTTTTAAATTGGGACACAATCTATAAACATAAATGTCAAGTTATTATTTTAATTCTCAGTGGAATCAGATAAAGTATTCAACCTAAAATTATAATTGGAACTCCATTATATGTTTCGGGATACTAACCCATTTATATCAGTAGTAGACTATTCATTATGGGATAGTATCCCGAAGCATATATGTTCTTATTAAAATTTTCAATGGAATTAAGACAAGTTATTTTTATGATATATTAATTCCAGTAATTAAGTCCATGAAGTGCTCGGCGAATTCTCTGTTAACTGTTTTTTACAAACTACTGATCAATTTTCATATTCTTAAGTTCATTAGTAGATTACACTTATTGCAAATTATTACACTTGTGCAATATTGCACCCACCATGTGGATATTTTTTCTTGTGATCTTTCATATATTAATTTCTCAAATATTCAGATGTAGGTACTAAAAACACCTTCGACGTTTCGAAAAATCAGATAAACAAGTAGGTCATCCCATTAAACCTTCTTCAATCGAATTGGGAACTCTAATGATATAAATTTTTCAGAAACTTGTTAGAGTATAAATATTCAACTCTGTAGTAAAGTTTGAATCAGCTTAAATATCTTCATTTCAAGTTAAGCAACTTCAGAGCATAATAATTTTACTTACGTTATAAATGTTGTGATAACTAAACGGGATAGAAAAGAAGCAAACCATATTTTCACGAGTGTATCATCGATGAACCTCGCGAGTGCTTAATTCGAGTAGAAAAAACAGTGTTCGAAGGAATCACGCAAATCGAAAAGCGACAAACACAAGGATCAATCAGCGCCTGCACGTGAACAAGGATGGCCCCAATCGCTGGTTGCTTTGCTCGGGCACCGCACATTCCCAATTTGGGGCCCTCCAAGCCACCCTGCATAAAACCCAAAGCCCTATCCCCCAGGTGTGGGCCTGGTGAATGTCTTCCGCTCAGTTGAACGGCATTCGCCCAGGTCGAAACCTGGATTGTGTCTTGTCTTGTCTCACAACCCACTAAACCTTTGTGTGCGTCAACCTGCCTCCAAGCCCGAGTCTGTCGCTCTTAAAATGTGTGGACCATTATTTTGAGAACTTAGAGAGGTATTTATATTCAACGGAATGTTGACACCCATAATTTTCCAAACTATATTAACGATATTAATAGAGTTTTGTATTCGAACTCCTGTCCTAACTTTATTAGTTCATTAGGTACGTATTTTTTTAAGATGGTGGTGGACACAAGTTGAGCAGCCAATGTTGTTTCATGACACATGCGCTTCGTCAGTTTTGCGTTCGCCTTCATATTGTGAAGTGTTGGTTGGTCGAATCGACTGATCAAATTAGAGCTGCGGTTGTTAAAATTTCACATCCTTATATGTTTGTTTGTTTTGCTAGTAGATCTTGCTAACTTGTGTCTGTCATTGTCTGTAGCTAACAGTCTGTTATGTGTGTATTTCGTCACATTGTGCCGTCATTACCGAAGAATGAATGGTTGAATGGTTGAGGAAGAGTGAAAGGTGCCGATATTCGGAGGTTCATGGGATTGAAAATTCCGCGTCTATCTCATGAACCTCCGAAATTGAAAGCGAACGTAGATGGTCCGAGAGGACCAACTACGTGTCGCACGCGCGTGGTGTTGTAGTGTGATTAGTAATTGTCCTGTCTTCTGTGTCCCCTATGTCGCTGCTGCTGCAACCAAACACTTGTAGCGAGTTCTGGAATTCCTTTACACCGCGGTAAGTGGCAGCATCCTCCCATCTTGTTCTTGTCTGACTGTTCGTCTATCCGTGTGCCGCCTGTAAAGCCTGAAACCCATTTGTATGTTCCTATCCCATTTACGTTTGTCAGATTTACTGTATATAATTTCTGGTTCATAACTAAATGTTGTTTGTTCATTTAGTCATGCTTTTTTCGTTTTTTTTTGGCCGATGCGAGCTCATTTCATTCGCTATTATTTTGTCCGACGTTGGGATCATTCCACTTTGCGTTAATTCACCGACGAACTGAAAAAGATGAATCGCTGCTATTCTGAAACGGACCGGAACCGGGGACATCGCGACAGATTTATTTTCACTATTATTCAATGAATAGCTTCTATGAACTAAGCTCGTAAACGGTTTCTTTTGAGTTGCATTTGAATGCTCGAAGCTGTTTGTCTCTTTCGCTATACGTTTATACGTCATGTCATGGCTACATTTTCATTCAAACTCATTTTCTTCTACTCATGTCCATGAGAATACGTCAAATCTAAATGAACAAATTATTTTATCATAGTTTTTCTTGTTGATGAGTTTAGTTTTTACCATCGTCTTCATTCATTGAGTTACTATAAAATGTAGTCGATATACCATCGAATTCAAAAATGGGCTACCATAAAAATGTTTATGCTATGATGACAGTGCGGTAAAGTCGATTTTGCTTTAGTGAGAGACATATTTTGATTAGTCATTCATGGATATAGAGTCAACCCCCTTAAGAGGAGCCAACCAATTAAATGATCTTAAATGGTATTTGGGGCAACTGGCACATTTCAAATATTTACAAAGCTGCTAAATTTTTTGTTATGCATAATAGTGAATATAACAATCGAAAGGAAAAGTTTTTAAGAAGTTTTAATCAGATGTTTAAATTGCAAGTCATTTAATCTTTATTTAATATTTTTCCGAATATATTATAACATTTCGTGTATTATTCCATCTCATGCTACCACTATTAATAATAATAATAAGCTCACCGAGAATTTAATTTTGAAATCTTTCTGAGAAAATGTTGATCAAAATTATTTTTATTGAAAGTGAAAAGCTGAAAATTTGAAAATACAATTCATTAAAATTTGTTTGAAACTTTTTCATTTGATTCATTTTTAAAATTTCTTTTAGCATTCTTGTGAAGGATATTGAAATATTTTTAGAATGCTGTGCTACTTGACCTTCCGTAACTTTCAAGAATGTTGGTGGGGGTGGATCCTTGTTTAGAGGAATGACTCCATATTCATGAGTTTATCATCCCTTTAAAGCAAAAGTGACATTTCTCGGGGTTTTGAAACAAAACCAAAGCTTCACAAAGCAGCCACAAGTGGACTGTTTCAAATACGCAAGCCTACATAAAAATAGCTATCTCTATATATATATATATATATATATATATATATGTATATATATATATATATATATATATATATATATATATATATATATATATATATATATATATATATATATATATATGTATGTATATATACATATATATCTTTATAGAAACCTAGAGCTCTGCGTGTATAACTTCAATATTGAAGTGAACTGTGGGTCAAAAATGATTGGTCGGCTGTCGTTCTTCTACGATAACCTGAAGCCATTTTTCGAATACATTTTCTATCTGTAGTAACTCAAAGAATGAACTTATGATTGTAACAAAACATTTGAATGCTTCAAGTTATCGTCTTAATTTCACCTCAAGACCTTTGCTGCTCAAAATTCTAATCATGTGAAATGTACTTGTATTCAGTGAGAATAGCTTCCATTATAAAATTCACCCTAAAAAATAATCAAACACAAAAAAATTCAATTAGTCTCGAAAATTCTTAATATTTTCGCTCTTGATATATGTGATATTAGTGAGAAAATTGAGTATTCATTTTGTAATTCGTCAATGAGTCTGGTCTATTGAAGCATTCAAATATTATCACTAAAAATTGTGTAATGAAATACCGAAGAGCAATTCTTCTCAGACAGGCTTGTAGAAACAAAATAAATGTTTAGATTCGACGGTAACAAAGAAACAACATTGCACACGTCCTCTCTTACCAAAATGCTGTGGCATTATAAAACTACAATCCAACGGCATAAACAACGTTCGTAAGCAAATGACGGCTCGGCCGAACCTCCCTCCTTTGTCTACGTGTCATTGTCAGCCAACCCCGAAGACCTTTGTTCAACCCCTTTCCTCCATACCCCATTACACCTCCTTGATATTCTCTACTATACTACATAAAAACCAGTGCCCTTTTATTGCATCGTTGCATTTTGACCAGCCACTTTTTTTATTCATCACTTATATACTAGCACTGAAATGGGTCATATGTTGGTCAAGAAGTGGGCGCTGAGTAGTTTCTATAGCTCAGTTATAATGTTTGAACCAGTGTTTTCAGATGTATCGTCAATCTGCAAGAACATATCGATGAGAATATTGATTTCTAGTAAACTCAATAAAGCACGGAATCAAAATTTAAATGTGAAATATATTTTTTGAATTTATTAGACCGTTATTCAGAAGTTTAAATCCATAAGAATATTATTAGAAAAACACTTGTTTCATTTTGAAGATTACTATAATTAAATCTATGACGAGGCGTTTCACCACGCAGTAGCTTCATCAGATAGAACTGAATGAATACTGAAATCCTGGCATCTTATTAACAATTATTTTAGTATTGAATTGAGTTGGCATTTACTTGTAGGCCTAGCTACAGAGATTTAGAGTGAGCATTTTGTGCAAAAAGTGTTAGAAGAAAACCAGCTTCGCCATTGTTTGTCAAATAGTTCCACATGGTATAGTGATATGTTTTTCACTCGACTTTATTATTTATATCTTTGTTATTAACAATTTTATGCAAAAAGTCGCGTTTCTTCTGGTTTTTTGCTTATAAAATTAAAACTATCAGAGTAATCGTGATGGTGTCAATAGACTTATTGTAGAAAATGAAAAGACGAAAAAAATGAGAGGTCGGACGACTCGATCAGACCCTTAGTCTAAGAGAAAATTGGAAAAAACCGGCCAAAATGCAGTTTTTTCAAAAGTTCATAACTCGGTTATTTTGTGAGTTGTAGCGCAGATCCTCCGGTTAGTATTATTTATCAATATAAACTTCATTTCTGCGAAGAGCAGAAACTGTCCGATGCATAGTTTTTGATCTGTGGCCATTTGAATATTTTACTATACAATTTTCCAGCAGACCTGAATGCGACAGGTATAGTCCGATTTCAATTTACAAAAAAGATTTTGAAAGTAGAATTCTCATTGTCCAAAACGTTCATCTTGGTTTTACATGAAAACGCTGAGAAATATTTTAAAAATAAAGCTGAACATGACGAAAAAGGGCCGAGCTCTTGAGAATAGTTGAAGAGTGGGGGTAGAGCAGCAGGCAAGGATAAGCACGACATTAGAATGCGTCGGCATTTAGAACATGACGGTTATTTCTCGGCCGTTTTTCGTCATGTTCAGCTTTATTTTTAACATATTTCTCAGCGTTTTCATGTAAAACCAAGATGAACGTTTTGAACTATGAGAATTATACTTTCAAAATCTTTTTTGTAAATTGAAATCAGACCATACCTGTCGCATTGAGGTCAGTTTATGTCATATAAATGAAGTTTATATTGATAAATAATACTAACCGGAGGATCTACGCTACAACTCAAAAAATAACCGAGTTATGAACTTTTGAAGAAACTGCATTTTGGCCGGTTTTTTCCAGTTTTTTCTTAGACTAAGGGTCTGATCGAGTCGTCCGACATCTCATTTTTTTCGTCTTCTCATTTTCTACAATAAGTATATTGACACCATCACGCTAACTCTGATAGTTTCAATTTTATAAGCAGAAAACTAAAAAAAGCGATTTTTTGTATAAAATTGTTAATAACAAATATATAAATAATAAAGTCTATATCATGTGGAACTATTTTACAAACAATGGCGGAGCTGGTGTTCTTCTAACACTTTTTACATGAAAAAATCTCTGTAGCTTGGCCAGTTCATATTCATAAGTTTATAAAGAAATAAAAAACTAACTCACAGGTTGTAATAAAAATCTATTGAGTAAACGCGTTTCGTCATAACATTGACTTCATCTCGTACTAAACTATGGTATTACAATACAATCTATTCATACGAAAATTGAATATAACAGAGGGGTTCCTAGAGAAACTAAATAACAATAAGCAATTCATTCAGAGCCATTAGTAGGTACATTGAACAGATTAAGGAGAGGAGAAGGGTTTACTTCAATCTGGTCGTTAACTAGGTTTCCGGAATTTTTATATTTACTGATATATAGGGATTCCCAGCAGTTTTATGAAGACTATTTTCTAATTGTAATATATTATAATTGTGATTAAAGGTATAGTTTTCTTGAATAAGATGGCACGCATAATTAGAGTCAGTTTTCTGCTTAATATAGCTACGTTGATGTTCGTTTATTCGAGTTTTGAAATTTCTAATTGTACGTCCTATATAGAACGATTGTGAAAAATTCTAAATAGGAATTTTCCACAATCGTACTATATAAGACGTACAATTAGAAATTTCAAAACTCGAATACACGAACACCAACGTAACTGTATTAAGCAGAAAACTGACTCTAATTATGCCATAAAACCAACTGTAACGACCAGATTGAAGCTAACCCTTCTCCTCTCCTTAATCTGTTCAATGTACCTACTAATGGCTCTGAATGAATTGTTTATTATTATTTAGTTTCTCTAGGAACTCCTCTGTTATATTCAATTTTCGTATAAATAGATTGTTTTGTAATACCATAGTTTAGTACGAGATGAAGTCAATGTTATGACGAAACGCTTTTACTCAATAGATTTTTTTTTTTATTTTTTTTTTAAAAGAGGTGGGACGTGTGCCCTCTCACACGCGCCCGACCTCCGTACAATTTTGGCTTCGTCAGCTTGGACATTTAGCCATCAATTTAATAAATGAGGGCAACTACTTAAATCGGACGCATACAAACACCCAGGAACACGGTGGGAATCGAACCCACCAACTCCGTCAACGAAGACGGCATAGCGCTACCTGTAACCCCTCCGCCATGGAGCCTCCCAATAGATTTTTATTCCAACCTGTGAAAAGTTAGTTTTTTATTTCTTCATAAAGTTATAACAGTTTTAGTAATGAATTAATTAATGAATAATATACTAGTTGACTATAGTCAATTTTATACATCACAAAAAGTCAACATGGAAAATTCTTCAATAATTTGAAAATATTCTAAGGAAGCTGGTTATATGTATCCCACACGCCACTAATGCAGAGAAGACATCTTCTTATCAGGAAATATTTGTTCTCTCGAAGGAATTCTGCATTTTCGGTCTAAACAGTTGGTTCCTAATAAATTTAGCGAAGGGCGCTAGGAGTTATCTATATGGTAGTTCAGCCGTGATTTGTATTGGGGAACAATAAGAAATATGTTAATTCACTCCGGAACAAGTAATCTGTACTGAAGATATCTAATAAGATCGAAACAGCTATATGCAGTTTGGGGTACGAACAGAACGAGTAAGCCGAGGTGGAGGTGTAGCTCGCGGTGGATGCCACTAGTTAAGTCTCGGTCGATGTCGACCGCACATAAGGAGAAGGTTACGAGCGATGCTTAGTCGAGCCAGTGTTGCCTATTTAGCGACTTTGTCGCTAGATCTAGCGAGATTTTGTTTGCTACAGCGGCTTGAATTATGTGTCTAGCGACAAAAAAATCTAGTGACTATTCTAACGACTTCTAGAGTTTAAATAAAAAAATAAATTAGTATTTTAACTATCTTCATAAAATATGTAATAGAAATCTATCTCTATATTCGGACCTGCGTCCCGAAATCGGATATCATTCTGTAGTCTAGTCAATAAGTGCTTTTTTTTTAACTTTTTTGAGCAGTCTCGGAAATAAATGAACGATATGTCATTCAGTTCGGAATAGATTGCAGATGTTTTTTGAAAAAACACAGTTCCGCTCGCGAAATTCGTAAAAGTTATTAACAATTTACTGAAAGATCCTAAAAGGGGTTTAGTTTTCTGCAACTAATTGAGATTTTTAAGTCTAGAAAAAGATTCGAAAAGAGGAGGAAATTTTCTATAGTGAAATCTCAACTTCCGAAACTATAGGATAAATATTTATAATTTTCTTAGAGGGGTAAAAATACGGCCGAAAACGGTTAATCTGGCTTTGGCAAGGCACGCTCATTTTGATCACTTTAACAATAAACCTTATTTTACCATATTAAATAGGAAAGTTAATTAATGAAAAAATTCAGGCACTTACTGGAGAGTTAATGAACAATAATTCAGTGGCAAAAAAATTTCTTCTATGCGAGCTGCTGAGGGTGATTACAACACTGCATTGAACTCACCAGTCACAGCGAAGCAGCCTTGTAGACCTCGCGGTAAGCATCCATGTAAAACAAACTGATTTGATTCTCAAAAGCATCGCTGTAAACCTCCTTGGTGGCATCGCGTTAAACCTCCACCGCGACTTACTCGCTATGTTCGCTCCCATTCAACTCAAAGTGTTTGTTTTACATAGATGTCGACATCGACCGCGACCGCCACCTACACCTCCACCTCGACTTACTAGTTCTGTTCGTACCCTAATTCATTGTTGCATTTTGAATGCAGATTTCCCCCTTGGAATACATATATATAACTTGTTCCCTTAGAGGATTGTGTAATAAATTATTGAAGAAATTTCCTTGTTCACTTGATATGATATATAAATATTACAGTACCTACCTGAAGGACAGATTACAACAGTAATAAAAACGGAATTCGAATTTTTCATTTTTTATATTCAAATTATCGTATTTCACCGTGAAATTCAAAATAATGCAAATTGTCACATATTTTGAGTTGAATCTAGAAACCAGTATTCCCTGAAATTGTTTTGGAATATTGAAGGGGGTAAGTAATAGCATTTTTCAGCAAAACAACCAAACATCTCATCATTCATTCATCTGTCCTATAAAGTTATCTAATAAATTTTAAATAATAATTTCAGAACCTATTAACCTTATATTGAAAACTGAATCTTGCAAATATTTTCCAAGATTAGATTCTTCATGAAGGAAAACTTTATTTTTTTAAAAATTATACAGCTACAAATTCGTTTATAAGATCCGTTCGAATAAAATTAAAATTAGGTATTTCTGTGAGGGAGAAGTTTTAGGATTGAACGATTTGTAATCAATTTCCTATTTGTCCTCTATTTATAATGATGAGGTATTGATAATATGAAATATTCAAATTGAAATGAAAGTTTTCTCTAAGATATATTTGCATTGCAACTAATCAGTTGATTTAGTGAGCTATCTTACACTCATCGCCCATTTCGCCAGCAATGCAATTCAGCAACTATTTAGAACTCTAAATGTGACTTCATTCATGTTCCACCAAACTGTCAACTGAATTATTATTCGTGGTAATAAAGTAGATAATGGAACTGCCTGCACTAAATTATCGGCATTTCTGTTGCAATAATGAAACTATATCAGAGGTACCTCCAATTTTCAAAATAATTTCCATTTGTTATGAATAATAACTGTTTCACTTCGAGAAGATTCTTTATAAAAGTAAAAAAAAACTTGAACTATTTCTATTATATCTGCCATTTCCTTTTTTATGATACATATGCTTGAATTACTGAACTTTTCATCATATAGAAATAGATACTCGAACTGTTATATTTTGATTTATATTTATGTGTCAAGACATCTTAAAACTTTGCAGAATAAGTACTCGTATATTATACAGCATTTAAGAGTTTAAAATGAAAATATTGATGAAAAAATTATGTGAAAAATGATAAATGAACGGATATCATACAAGGAACAAATAATATTTGTATACGTATATGAAATTTTGGATATCAGAAATGAATAGATGAAAAAGTTACATATTTTCAGTTGAATATTATTGCATGAATTTATAATATTATTACACATAAAGTGAACAAAGAAAATTCTGCAATAATTCAAAATTATCAAACAATATTTCAAGGAAATTGGTTATATACCGGGTGTCCACGGTAGGTGGCTCGCCCTTAACTTTTTTGTTTACGGAGATAATGAAATGAATTTTAGAGAATCTGTTTAATGCATGAAACTGCATTTTCGACAAGTAATTCTACTTCATTCAACTTCCGGTTTCACCGGAAGTGAAACAAACTTTTGATTTTTAAATAGGACTACTGGTATATTTTCAATTTCTTTGTCTAAATATGACATTTAAAATACAACCATATATCATTTGTTACTTTTTGTAACCTTCTTTTTTTTATTTTTTTCTCGAAATAAATTTCTATTCTAGAGGGCTACGGATGCGTTCAAATAACTTATTTCGGTCCTTAAATGTTTGTTACAATACAACTTCATTGTTTTCGATCAAAATGTTTCAGCTATTTGACGTTTGATTCTGAAACTTTTATTATCTACTATTTTTTTTCAAATGGCAACATGGTGGCTCGTCGGGTTGAAAAAAAGAAGATTTTATTACAACTAACTTGATACCGCACTCTAGGTATTAGGTTGAGAGAAGCTTTCTATAAAAACCTGAAATCCCATAACGTTTTCAAATGAAGAATCTTATTGAGGTTAAAATAAAATTTGAAATCATCGAGTGGCCTGTGACCAACACAACTGAAACAAAATAAGTCCGAAGCCACGCCCACAAATCTACGTCCCAGGACGTTAAACGGGTCCATTTTAGGGCCGAAATTATTTTTTTGAACGCATCCATAGTCCTCACGGTTACAAGAAGTAACAAATGATACATGGTTGCATTCTAAATGTCATATGAAAACAAAAAAAACTGAAAATATACCAGGTGTCCCATTTAAAAATCGAAAGTTTATGTCACTTCCGGTGAAACCGGAAGATGCATGATGTTGAGTTACTTGTCAAAAAAATGCAGTTTTATGCATTAAACAGATCCTCCAAATTTCATTTCATTATCTCCGAAAACAAAAAAGTTATAGGGGCGAGCCACCTTCCGTGGACACCCGGTATATTCTGCGACGCTAAAGCTTCATTTACAATGCAACAGTGAATTATAAAAAATGTCACGTCAACCCTACATCTACATACAACTGTGTCCATCTTATTAGCTCTCTTCAGTGCAGCATACTTGTCCAGGAGTGAATTAACATATTTCTTATTATTCCCCAATACAAATTGCGGTCAAACTACTTAATGGATCACAACTTATAGCGCCTTCCGCCAAAGAATTGTTAGTTTCTAATATCCTTTGCAGATGGCGCTATGGGTTGTTAACCATATAGTAGTTCGGTCGCGATTTATATTAGAGAACAATAAAACATATGTCAATTCACTCCGGGAGAAGTACGCTGCACTGAAGAGTCCTAATAAGATCGAAGCAAATGTATTTAGATCGCGGAATACTTATAACCAGCTCCCTTGGAGGATTGTTCGAAAATTCAGAATTTTTGAAGAATTTTCCTGGTTCACTTCATGTGATATATGAAATTAATCATGCTCATCTAGTATATTATACATAATTTGATTGTTGAATTTATAATACTTTCTTTTCAGGTGGTTTTTCAATTTCTCATTCACAGTAGGATATTCCTGGAAATGTTTGTTACATTTCTTTCGTTTTAAAGAAGGATTCAAATTACATTCCCAGATTCATACTTAATAACGAAAAAGAAAATATTGAAATTGAACAATAATTGTTCAGTTTACTCATAAGAAAACTCGTCGTAATTTCCTTTTACTCTTTGCCTTGTTTTCCGATACTTGGAACGTGGACTGATTTATGCCGGAATAGAATTTCAAATTTTAACTTAAGGAATATCCCACTGAAACCTTCCTGTTTCGTTCTTGTAATATCAGCAAGATTCGAGAAACTCGAAGCAATAAAAGTGTCTAACAAGTCATAAAGTTTCATTATTGCAACCCCAGACTCAGCTTTTATATACAGCTTATATATTGATCAGAGCAAACCGAAGGTGCATGTTTGTGAAACTATCGATTTGTTACTGTATGGATCGGAGACATTAGCCCGCATAAATCGATAGATTGACAATGAAATTTCATTATTCTATTATAAAGCTTTACTCAATTATATTTCTAGTTCAATTCTTATTGTACCAATTGTATTCTATTCGACCTGAAATTTATATGGATCTTATATGAATGCGATAACGGTTTTCTAAAAAACAAATCAGACTCGAAATTGCTGTCAATTCGAGACAATAATTCAAGATAAACATTCAGCGTCGAATAGAAACAATACAAATAGTATGGTAGAAGGTTCGAGTTGAGATGAAACTCTATGTTCCAAGGAATCATTTTTAATTATTGATGATTTCAATAAATGGGTGGTGATTTCGTAGTATAAAAATGTAGAAGTTTCAATACAATACAATTAAATTAAACATAAGTCAATGATTGTTGAACTAAAATATAATAGTCTGACATTTCTGAGTGTTTAGCTATTTAGTATCTAAGAATAGTTTGAACAAATTACGCACTATTCATAACCTTAGGTAGAAGAAGTATATTCGCCTTGACATCTATAAGTGATCCACTAGGAATTTCATTTTGAGTGTATCATGATGTGAGTAATCATTAAAAACATATAGGCCAAGCTACAGAGATTTAGAGTGAGCATTTTGTGCAAAAAGTGTTAGAAGAAAACCAGCTCCGCCATTGTTTGTCAAATAGTTCCACATGATATAGTGATATGTTTTTCACTCGACTTTATTATTTATATCTTTGTTATTAACAATTTTATGCAAAAAGTCGCGTTTTTTTTAGTTTTTTGCTTATAAAATTAAAACTATCAGAGTAATCGTGATGGTGTCATTAGACTTATTGTAGAAAATAATCAGATCAGATTCTCAGTCTATGGGAAAATTGGAAAAAACCGGCCAAAATGCAGTTTTTTCAAAAGTTCATAACTCGGTTATTTTTTGAGCTGTAGCGTAGATCCTCCGGCCAGTATTAGCTATTGATATGTGCGAAGATAAGGAACTGTCCGATGCATAGTTTTTGATCTGTGGCCATTTGATTATGTTACTATGCAATTTTCCAGCAGACCTGAATGCGACAGGTATGGTCCGATTTCAATTTACTAAAAAGATTTTGAAAGTAGAATTCTCATAGTTCAAAACGTTCATCTTGGTTTTTCATAAAAACGCTGAGAAATATTTTAAAAATAAAGCTGAACATGACAAAAAACGGCCGAGCGCGTGAGAGTAGTTGAAGAGTGGGGGTTTACAATTATTATCTGACAACCTTTAGAAATTACTGTCATGTTCAAAATGCCGACGCTTTTCGTCATGTTCAGCTTTATTTTTAACATATTTCTCAGCGTTTTTATGGAAAACCAAGATGAACGTTTTGAACTATGAGAATTCTACTTTCAAAATCTTTTTAGTAAATTGAAATCAGACCATATCTGTCGCATTCAGGTCTGCTGGAAAATTGCATAGTAACATAATCAAACGGCCACAGATCAAAAACTATGCATCGGACAGTTCCTGCTCTTCGCACAAATAAAGTTTATATTGATAAATAATACTAACCGGAGGATCTACGCTACAACTCAAAAAATAACCAAGTTATGAACTTTTGAAAAAACTACATTTTGGACGTTTTTTTCCAATTTTCCCTCAGACTCAGGGTCTGATCGAGTCGTCCGACCTCTCATTTTTTTCGTCTTTTCATTTTCTACAATAAGTCTATTGACATCATCACGATTACTCTGATAGTTTCAATTTTATAAGCAAAAAACTAAAAAAACGCGATTTTTCGCATAAAATTGTTAATAACAAAGACATAAATAATAAAGTCGAGTGAAAAAGATATCACTATATCATGTGGAACTATTTTACACACAATGGCGGAGCTGGTTTTCTTCTAACACTTTTTTCATGAAAAAATCTTTGTAGCTTGGCCTAATAGTGGTGTATGTGTATAAATATATACCGGGTAGCGAGAAAGTCTGG
>JARQZK010004350.1:240000-267500 GCA_030704885.1 Cynegetis impunctata
AATTAAGTAAATTGTAACTACGAATCGTGATGAAGCTCAGTTTTGGCTGCATTGAATAGTATATTCATACAAATGGATTTTCGTTGATTTATTATGAAATACTAAAAAACTTCGAAATCTTTTTAAAATTTGCCAGTACACTTTCAGAAACTATAACGATAAAAGATTAGATATATATATATATATATATATATATATATATTTGTATATATATATATATATATATATATATATATATATATATATATATATATATATATATATATATTAATATATATATATATATATATATATATATATATATAAAATATATAAATATAAAATATATATATATATATATATATATATATATATATATATATATATATATATAGGTGTATGATATAGGTCAGACCGGGAGATGTTTTGAAACCAGGCTAAAAGAACATCTAAAAAACGGACAATCAGCATTTAGGGAACATCTAGAGTCAAAAAAACATAACATCTCATCCTCTTTCAATCCAAAAATTCTTCATTACTGTGATAAAGGTATGATAATGAACTTCCTGGAAGCCATGGAAATAAACAAGATCCAAAAATCCCATAATTACATTCTTCTTAATGACCAGTTAGACTTAAACCACTCCCCACTGTTAAATCTCTGATAACTTGGACCCATCGATTACATTTTACCGAACCGAAATACTTATATATTTTCAAGCGATGTCTTTGCAATTATGTATTCAGTCTTGATAATGCTGTAACAGGCGAAACTAGTCGAATAAAAAGTTATTTTCATTTTGTGGTTTTTAGACAAGTTAATTTCTTATTATTTAATTTTTTTAATATAATATATATATATATATATATATTCTGGTGGTCATAAATTCCAAAGAAATGTAGCATATTCAGCTTATTTTTTGGTAAATATGTATAGTTGTATGAAAAGCATAAAACTCTGTGATATAATAAATTATTCCTTTGAATATTTTCCGATTCAAGTTTTCCATATTCCTTCAAAAAGCGAGACAGTATATTCTTCATAGCAATTTATTTAGAATGGTTTCATCGAATCCATATATTTCTCTAACTAAAATAATAGGAATTTTTGAAGTATCTCTAAATGTGAAGACATAATATAGGTGTGTTATTTTTCATGATGCAGAAGATTTGTGTTTATAGAGGACTTCAATTCAATATTTTTCATTTTATTTATTCATAAATAATGGAAAGAATATCATTCGATTCGACTAAAAATATTACTTTCACAAGTATATTATGTTATTATATTATTGTTTCAGAGTTATCCAAATAATTCAATTGTGCTTTGTTCACTTTTTTATTTTAGAAAGTTGTTTGAAATTACTCTTCCCAATATTTCAGTTGATTGGGTACTTTGGGTAAACATATTACGCTACTACATGATCGCCAATATGAAATTTTCCATTATCGTTTCGAAAAATTGAAAAATTAATGGTGCCGTAGTCTCATCCGAAATTCAAACTTCAGAAAATTTACATTATTAATAATTATAATAGCATATGAAGTGAATAACAATCCCAACCCCTCGCGATTTGTATTGGGACGCTGTATTGACGTCGAAGGGAACTGTCGTTTGTGCTATGCATATATATATATATATATATATATATATATATATATATATATATATATATATATATATATATATATATATATATATATATATATATATATATATAAATATATAAAAATGTTAAACCCAGAAGTTTGGTAAAAGCTAGGGTTTACCGGTAAAACCTAGGATTGGTCAACGTGTGTTGGTAAATGCTAGGATTTTATGAAAAATTAAAAATGTTTCGGGCTTTTACCATCAGAGTTTGGTAAACGCTAGGTTTTACCAAAGACGCTTGGTGAATGTTGGAATTTTTTAGATTAAACAGTGCAATAATTAACTAAATCATTTATTTTAATTACATATCAGTCAAATCCTCACACATTTTTTCATGATTTATTACAAAATTTTTGGTATAGTGAAAAACAAATAACAAAATCAGAATTCCTCACAAACAGAAGGATTACGTTGGCTAAGCTTACTGAATCAGTATTTTTCTTATCATTTATTATTTTTGGCGAACAAATTGAAAAAAAATGTAATTAATAAAGTGTCATTTATAGTAAAACAAATTCATTTCTTACAACATGGGGAGCTTTGGTGGCATTTAAGATTATTGTGATGTTTTGCTAGCGCATTTCTTTGTCAAGAGTAACATTTTTCTTATTTTTTAGTATTTAGCATTTAAAAAGAAGGTAACTTTGTATAAGGTTATCTATACCTAAAATTTGAAGTTTTCGAAATATTGCCAATTGAATATTTATATATGGCGATTTTGCATTTAATCGTTAAACAATTAGATCGAGGATAGCCACGATCGTATTTGACATTTCAAATCATCGTAATGTCACCCCGGTTAAATTATACAAATGAAAATTATTTTTTCGTAATCCCATACTGTTATTTTGATTTAACGGTATTCAGATGACAATTGAAAAGTCAGTGTTAACGGTCGCCGGCCGTTATAATTTCATAACGGCCGGCGGCCGTTAAGAAATCACTTGTTCAAATTTTTATTTCAAAACATCATTCTGCTTACAATAACAATATTGAAATCTTGGTCCACAGCGAGTTGGGAGAATAAACTTCTGATTTCTATTTCGCATAGGCTAATAATACATCTTCATTAACCACCTTTATATTCTTGCTTTTACGACACATTTCAAAATTTTCATATTCTTTTGGATATCGCTCTTGAGTTATTTTCGGCAGTTAACCAACACTCGCTGCACTGCACATGATTCTCCCAATATTTCTAAAGGAATTTGATTTTGTTCCTCAATTTCATCAATTTTATCCATGGTCGTCGTTGAAGCGAACTTGAGAACACAAAAAACTGACGTTGTTTATAAAACTGTCAAACTGTTCCATGACAACAGAGTGCAAGACGTTGGGATTTTCCTTTAGAATTGAGAGGTACGGGGTTTTTTCTTTCTTCGGAATCAAAATATAATCTTTCAACGGGATTACGAAAAATTTTTAACGACACACGGCCGATACGCAAATAACGGATTCGGTTAGTTATAATCCTCGGCTGAGCCTCGAATTGCAATATCCAACTTCATCCGTTATTGGCTACATATCGGCCTTGTTACGTTAATAACTATAACTAATTTATTATTTCTGGACAATGTGATAAAGTTATTCCAAGAAGATGTGATAAATTTGCGACCCGATATCCTCATAAACAAAAACCATCACCAAATACTGTTAAGCGAATTATAGAAATTTTCAAGAATTTGGGATCCGTAAAGGCAAAAGTGTACAGAAAGACACCAGTTGTTAAAAATGAAAATATTGAAATAGCAATTTTGGGATATTTTGAAGCACATCCAACAAAATCTTCAAGGCAGGTAGAATTGGAATCAGGCTTATCTAAATCGTCAGTTCTAAGAATTTTACGGAAACACAAATATCATCCCTACGCATTTTCATTCCTGCAGCATTCAAATTAAACTGATTTTTCAAGAAAAATGGAATTCTTTGAATTCATACTACTTCGGTCACAAGAAAATTTTTTTAACTCCCAAGATTCGTACGAAATTAATTATTTGTCAGGTGTTTCGATGACTCCAGAAATTTAATTGACTTCATACCCGGGCCATCGAATAGGTAGGAATTTGTTCTGTATAAAATATAATTTGCTTAATCCACTGAAAGCTTCTCGAGTCGGTCCTGGGGACGAATCGTCTATTAGAATTAGAATGAGAGGAAACAATGCAAGCATCAGACCGAGCTCATCTCGGGAAGAGGTCTTCATCTAATTAAAGGGGGATTATTTAATTGGAAACGCCATCTCTCACCCCGTTGAATTTTTAACGACGTCGTTAAGCGCTCCCGACGACAGAGTCCGATGTCGAGAGCGGGGCGAATTCGCGGTTTCATTTACGGAAATCGGATTCAAGAACAAATCAGCGAACTGAAACTATATGGGGTGCGACAATTGTGGTTTTAGCAATGAACAAACGCCGCAATATTCAATTGGGGCACAAATCCTAAAAGGTTGGAAAAAAAATATATATATATATATATATATATATATATATATATATAATATATATATATATATAATAATATATATATATATATATATAATATATATAATATATATATATATATATATATATATATATATATATATATATATATATATATATATATATATATATGATATTGGATATATTCTCGACCGTAACAAATCATCATTCAAGCAATTGTATCGGGAAGCGGTCAGTGTTGATTGAAATCTCAATTATTCTCGATATTTCGCCATTTATTTTATGGCTTCTTCAGGAGAAGCTACAAAGTATAATGTTACAATAAAATATATATAAAGAGATTTTCTTCCATTACTTACAGAGATTATCAACACACACACATTAAAATAATAAAAAATGAAAATAATAAACATCGACTATCACAGATGAGAACAGAAAAACGAATGACCCCGTACGAAAACAGCAAGGAGGAGCCATAAAATAAATGGCGAAATATCGAGAATAATTGAGATTTCAATCAACACTGACCGCTTCCCGATACAATTGCTTGAATATATATATATATATATATATATATATATATATATATATATATATATATATATATATATAGAGCTATCTATGAATGTGAGAAATGTCAAAATATTATCGATGAAATACTAACTTGCTAGGTTTTGCCAGCTTGCATATTTTATCGCTGAGAAACGAGGGTTGCTATGAAAACTTCCTCACTAAAAATAGAATGAGTGAAATATTCAATTCAATTTGAATGTTATAGTAAGCAAAGCAAAATATCATGAAGCAAATAAGAAAAAACACCGGCTAAGTGCGAGTCGGACTCCCGCTCCATTGACTATGCCCCCCTTACATATTTATTTTTTTTAAATTTTATTATTAAAGTAAAAATATAACTATTTTTTGAATATTTCAAGTGACTATCTGTTGCCATTATCGGGCAAAAAAGGGCAAAATAATCGCGTTTGTTGTATGGGAGGCCCCTTAGATATTTATTTTATTTTTAGTATTTTTTATGATATCCGCAACAGAAATACATAATTTGTGAAAATTTCAACTATCTAGCTATCGCGGTTCTTGAAATAGAGCCTGGTGACAGACAGACGGACGGACGGACACACAGACAGGGAAGTCCCGTTTTTACCCTTTAAGTACCCTGAAAAGGATTGATATTCTTCAGCTCATTCACGCATTCGTACTATGAGGTATATTATTATTTTGAGTCTGATATACTCTCATTCATAAGTTTAAATCCCGGGAGCCGTGGCAATTGATATTTTTATCAGGTATTGGATTCAATTTATATTTTTATTACTAACCTCTTCGCTAACAAACGAAAGAAATATCATCCCTGTTTCTCAGGGCAAAATAATAGCCAAACTTCTCGAGATTTACTCATTAAAATAGATATATTGCTTTTGTTTGAGCACTATTTATTGGCAAAATATCAAGATAGAAGAAACCTGAAATTGGAAAGAATATCGATATAAATGAATGAGGATAAATCGGTTAAAATAGTGCTGCATCGACAAACTAATAAAAAATTTCCAAGCAATAAAATTTGGGTCATGTTTGCTGTTTTAGCTGAGGGGTGTCGGTTGAAAGGAGTCAATTTTTTAATTTGATGAATCTCAGTTTGCCACGTTTGGGCTGATATTCAAAAACACATAACATTTCTTGATCACTCATCTTCAGAATCAATTTCAAGTATGGAAATATATATATATATACATATATATATATATATATATATATATATATATATATATATATATATATATATATATATATATATATATATATATGTATATATATATATATATATATATATATATATATATATATATATATATATATAATATATATATATATTATATATATATATATATATATATATATATACATATATATATATATATATATATATATATATATATTATATATATATATATATATATATAAATATATATATATATAATATATATATATAAATACAGGGTGATTTATTAAGAGTGGCGACCGGCCGTATCTCGGAAACCGTATGTCCTAGAATTTCGGGAAAAAAATTCTTATGTGCAAATCTGCCCTAAAAAAATGATTAAAAATGTTTTTGAGTCCATAGTTTTCCGCTAGGTGGCGCAAACTACCACTTATAAAATATAATTGGATTTTTTACGAAATATTCCTCAATTTAGGCTGGTAAAAAATATCAAATTTAGAAACTACTGTGCTTATTCCACAACTCTTGTTAGAGTTATTTTTCTGTATTACCTTTTATGAAATGGTGGGGGAAGTTCTCTTTCTTTGACATGAAAAAGACTGTAACTCCATAATGCATGAATCGATTTTCGAAAACGTAGACTCTATGCAAAAAGTATTGAATGTAGATTCCAGTTACAAATAACAAAAACACTTTTAATTTTCCAATCGGCAACTAGAGGGCGTTATGTCTCACCTAGCTCTATTTATGATTTTTTCTGAAAAATTTCAAATGCAATGCTATAAATCTAACCAGCTAACAAAAAGCCAAATTTGATGACTTATTGACCTGTCAAAACCGCGAACTGATATCTCTTTTCATTCCAAAGATATTGGCATTTTTTGATGAGTGTTGGTGATTGTTGGCTCGCCCTGTAAGGTGCAAGAGAAATTATGTTGCTAAAATTGTTTTGAAAAAAAAATGACAAGTAGAAACGCATCATGAAAATATTTATCAACACTACATAATGAAACAAAACTAGTCCGGCAAATTAGACCAAAAAATAGGAGTGAAGTTATAAAAATTCGCACCCATCTGAAAATTGGTAGGATTGTTCAAAACACCATTATAAATAAAATCTGAAAAGTCTTCATCGATCTGATACGTGCAAAAAAATTTACTCGGGTTCGAATATCATACAAACGGTTTTTTTGCAATTTTCAGCAAAGCAGTAAGTTTTATCATAGAATTAGTTCAAACAAAAATTGTAGATCACCTAATTATCTATAAAAAACGTTTTCATAAATTTTTTCCTCAGAGCCACTATTTTTGAGATTAACGATTCAGAAAGTTGAAAGAAATGCAAAAAAACACTACGGTGGCGTTGAAACGTGCATATTATGACGATTACAATTCTTTCAACTTTTTGAATCGTGATATCTCAAAAACGGCGACTCTTGGAAAAAGTATTTTGAAATTTTTTATAGATAATTATCTGATCTACAATTTTTGTCAGGGCTAATTTCATGCTGTTGTGAAATAATATGATAAGGATGCATTTTATAATCCTTCAATATTCTTTGCACCAAAGAATAATTCAATCCTAGATCTCTTGCAATTTTTCGAATACTCAAATGGGGTTCAGACTTAACTAACACCAATACGTTAGTGACATTTTCTTCATTGCGACTTCTACGTATCCTATTTCTTAATGCGACAGGTTGAACATTGCCGGTTTCTCGCAATCTTTGTGCCAATCTTTTGAATAATTTCCGAGAATGACGAGGTCTTTAAGGATATCGTATCGCATACTCCCTTTCAGCAATTACTTCATTTTGTAGACTTTCAAAATATATACTGAGCATATCATATGCCTCTCCATTTGAATAAAAAGGCATTATAAAAGAGTTAGTTTGCAAACAGTCAGAATAAATTTGACAGCAATAAAAACTTAAAAGTAAACAATCATAAAACATTAGTGTCATTTCCATAGGTAACTTGCTGACTTCTGAAACATCTATCTCTCAACAGTTTAAAACCATTCGTAATATTGCAGCTCGTCCATTAACATAAAACTATAAGAGACCGTTTGAGAGATTTGGGATTGAATTTTTACCCGAAAATTTTTATACGAAATAGTTGAAAGCAAATAATGGCAAGCATTTTGAGTATTTAAAATAATGAGATAGTGGGAGCGTTTTGTAAATTTCTGTTATGAGTAGGTCCCTTAGTTTTGTTTCATTATGTAATGTTAATAAATATTTTGGTGATGCGTTTCTACTTATTATTTTATTTTCAAAACAATTTTAGCAACATAATTTCTCTCCCACCTTACAGGGCGAGCCAACAATCATCAACACTCATCAAAAAATGCCAATATCTTTGGAATGAAAAGAGATATCAGTTCGCGGTTTTGACAGGTCAATAAGTCATCAAATTTGGCTTTTTGTTAGCTGGTTAGATTTATAGCATTGCATTTGAAATTTCTCAAAAAAAATCATAAATAGAGCTAGGTGAGACATAACGCCCTCTAGTTGCCGATTGGAAAATTAAAAGTGTTTTTGTTATTTGTTACTGGAATCTACATTCAATACTCTTTGCATAGAGTCTACGTTTTCGAAAATCGGTTCATGCATTATGGAGTTACAGTCTTTTTCATGTCAAAGAAAGAGAACTTCCCCCACCATTTCATGAAAGGTAATACAGAAAAATGACTCTAACAAGAGTTGTAGAATAAGCACAGTAGTTTCTAAATTTGATATTTTTTACCAGCCTAAATTGGGGAATATTTCGTAAAAAATCCAATTATATTTTATAAGTGGTAGTTTGCGCCACCTAGCGGAAAACTATGGACTCAAAAACATTTTTAATCATTTTTTTAGGGCAGATTTGCATATAGGAAATTCTAGGACATACGGTTTCCGAGATACAACCGGTCGCCACCCTTAATAAATCACCCTTTATATATATATATAAATATATATATATAAATATATATATATATATATATATATATATATATATATATATATATATATATATATATATATATATATATATATATATATATATATATATATATATATATATAGTTATGGCACTTCCGATTATATCAGAAGTAGGTGTCAACTTGATTAATTCAAATAGAACACTCTATATACTATCACAGATTTTGATTCTACGCAATATTTCAACTAGACTTTGTGTATCATGTTATAGTCTTATCGTTTTTAACATATTCAAGTTTTAATGTCAAAAATTACGTTTGCGTGCTATAAAATAATCATCAATTTTTCCAGAAAGGAAGCTATTTTTATTTATTTAAATACTATTTCAATCTCAAAAATAATAATTTTATTAGAATTTCGAACTATTTTGGTGAATATTAATACAGAGTGTTCAAAAATTCATATCAAAAATAGAATTAAGAAAAGTTAATTTTTTTGAATGGAACCTAATAAATTTCGAAATCTTATTTAGCAATAAAAACAAGAGTAAATTTTTTTAAGGTTGTATATACCTATTATTTTATGTTTTTGATGTATTCCCAAATGAATATTATCATATACCTACATCTAGGTTGCTATGACGGCAATGAATACCTAAAGCTATCATTATGACACTGTACTTGTCAGGTATTATCGAACACAATGCCAAGGCATTTCAATTATACAATAGAAAATTTTTTAAATTCATTTATTTGTGGACAATGTGATAAAGTAATATCAATAACACATGACACATTTGCCAAACGGAAACTACCACAATATCCCGTTAAAAAAATAATTGAAAACATATTTTTCAATTTCTAATTTTCTATTGATCTGTTTAAAATATAAGTATGAAAACTACTAAAAGTTCAAACAGAGATTCATCATTCTTTCAAAACATTTGAATTTTCACTCTCATAATAGATGAATATAATTTAGAACTTCTGCATGTTCTTAACGAGGATAAGAAATTGAACTTGATATAATGTTTGCAAATCAATTAGCCCAAAAAAGGCCATCGAAAACAACGATAAACTTTATCTATTCTATAAAATTTATAAGTTCTGTGAACTTACACTAGTTGCCTCAATGGCATCGAAGCTGAATCCGATCCTATAATAATTTGAAAAAGTTGAAAGAATTTGAAAAAAATTGTTTGTGTCATCTCAGTTTTTTTATTTTATCAACTTCAATCACTTAATAAGTTTGTTTATTGTGCACAAATAGTTTATGTATATATATATATATATATATATATATATATATATATATATATATATATATATATATATATATATATAATATAGTATATATATATATATATATATATATATATATATATATATAGGGATACTTCAGTATCACGATTATGTTGCTTTTTTATGTGTTGTATCATATAAACCTATACATGATCAACTGTTGCCGGTATACCGTAATATATGGGGCGGTATACTAATAAAATATTCTCGAAGTGAAAGGTGCCCATAGTACGTTGCGCAGAGGAACGTAACATTTCACTTTTAGTTAACGCTCGATTTTATTCCTCATAAAATGTTCATACTACCGGCTGAATATGAAAATATTTTCTTGAGGAGTAAACTGCAATAAACTCAAAAAATCATGTCACCTTTTATTACAATGAAATGTAGAGATTTTCTCTGCGAAATGTGTAGTGTATAGAATGATTGCCATGTCTTCAAGATGTGTTCATTTCCATAGGTTCGACGTTTTGGTGAATGGCGGGGGTGCAGTTACCCTTCAATTTCAAAGATCGCCATTTAAGCCTCTGACAAGAACGGTGTTTGTTCCCTGGAATCAGATCGTGATTTTGCCACCAGTGCATATGCAGCTGAACGATGATTCAGAAGCGTCTAATCTTCATACTAGGTGAGTAACTCATGCATTTAGATAGCCAACTTACTGTGTGCCAAAAATAAGATGAAATGTTTCATGATGTGGCATCATCCACTGACATAACTACAACGAGTTGATGATGATATCGCTTAGTTTCGAACTATAAGCTTTAGCTCTCCTAACTGAAATAAATCAACTGACCACCAATTTAGATGTGAACTCGGCTTAGAACAACACGGCAAGAAATCATCATTCATGTGGATAAAAATGGTTTATTGGATTTATATAATTATTCTTATATATTTCTTTCAATTTGAAATTAGCAGGAATTTCAATTACATTCGTCAGAGTAAGGTTATATAACAATGACATGTTTGGATATGTCTTCTGATGAACTGTTTATTAGAAAGATCCAAATATATGAATTAATTAATCAGGTAATTTAATTATTATATATAACCACAGTGTTCTTCTAGATTATCTGAAAGATCATATAATCTAGCCTGGTCAGTATTTTCAAACTAGCAAAGAATCATACAGGTCGGAATTCTATATCATCTAAAAGTTCACAATGGTTATATATATATATATATATATATATATATATATATATATATATATATATATATATATATATATTTTGTTTTTTTCATGAGATCTGACGGCATGGAATTGCATTTTTCCTTCAAGGGAGAATGTTAGAACATTCGACGTCACTACACACTCAATGGAAACATTAGACGGTCTATTTGTCTGGGGAGAACTTGAACATTGCTACCAGCGTAGCCTGCATTGGTGGTTAAACATCGAACGATGTGACACCTTGCAGTTTCTGTTTGGCCTTAGTGAGATACCTATTGGTTTCCGATAGGTAACGTTATGATTTGTTCGTATGCCATAAGGGCTCCTCTCAGACACTTTCAGGTTGTTACGCGAATTATAGTCCGTTGACGTGACACTACTGATGACAGACTGTTTCCATCGAGCAGGCACTGATGTCAAATGTTCTAAAATTATCTCTTGAAGGATGAATGGGATTTCCCTGTCGTCAGATATCATGGAATTAGCTCCGTTGAAAGGCTGATTTGTTTAATCATAATTTTTTTGAATGGAAATTGTAAACAATTGTATACTAAATTTCAGAGTTACTTTCTGGAAATTTGCTCAGTTAGTTTTCACACATCACTGTCGAGAAACTTATTAGGTTGATCAATGGCAAATGAAGAACTGTATATTGCAAACTGAAACAATAATTGAAATAGCAGAAAAATTCACTGCTCCACATTTTGATGTAATAAAAAAAAGCATTTTCATTACTTATCAGGATAACATTGTCCAACTTTTCGTATCTCCATGAGCATATTTCAACCCAAAATATTTTTGAATGCAAAGATATTTGCACTATATTAGCTTATAGGAAAAGAAGCGTGAGTTAATAATAATAATAACGATTATTCGTAAGAAATTGATGCAATCTATGTAGTGGTAACAAATTTGGAACAATATAAACATGACAATATCCACAGAAGTATTATACAGGTACTTGTTTCTGGAAATGCAATAAAATCAATACAATTATACAGAAGCAAGTCTCAATTCATTAAACAATACAATATCCACAGAAGTACTATATTCACCTGTGGAAACATAACACAAACAAATAATAACAAAAACAATATCAAATGTCCCGCGAGATAAAATAGACAAAAAGAGTATATAACTATATATTTTCAGAGTAGCAGTAGTTTCTTAGACAATATCTTTGTATTAGTTCAACCTTCAATAAGTTTATGTATGTTTCTTTCATTTGTCTTCACAAAAAATATTAGCTGTTTTTTGAAGCGCTCCAGAGAAGCTTCATCTATAATTTCCTTTAGCAAATAATTGAATAATTTTGGAGTTAGATACCAGCAGATTCTATGATCTATGGATTTAGAAACCAGTGGCATATAATGATGGTGCTTTGTTCTGATCGCGTATGAATTATCAGTAATAATACTGAGTTCTGAAAATCTTTTTCAGCTTTTTGGCTCGCAATCCGGCGATAAATTTCCCTGGAGTTTCTCGACCGCTATTCGGCACCTCGGGAGAAGTGATGGAGTCATGCGATGATCATGATCCCGTAGTCCTCAGTCCCATAATCACTGGTACCTGGATGCCGGAAACTGTGGGAGGAGTACCAGGTCGTTCTGTGATTTTTGCAGAAACGCAAATAGTGCAGGAGTCCATACCTATACCGGGCTCTGACCTCAATCTCATTTACCAAACATCCCAAGCCAGCGGTTATCTAAGTACCATTTATATGAAGTTGACTGGTCCACAGATTCCTGATACTTTGACGCATGTTCATGTCAGAGTAGAGGTAAGAAATTATTGGCACTTTTGAATTTGATAGGTGAATTTTAAATTGTTGTATTTCTAATTATTGGTATTATCAAGAAGACGTTCAGTACCATTATTCTTTCACGAATGACAAACAATTTATGCTTGGCTTTTTTATTTATGACATTTACAAGAAATCAAGTAGGAGGTTTTCATAAAAATTCCAAGAAACAAATAACTTGATGAAAAAAGTTACATTGAAATTTTTTATATAGAAACGTATTTTCCGACAACCACATGCGAAAATGACAAATAGCTCACTATTTGGTTACTACGAAAATGACCAATATCACACTAGAGATGAAAAGTTAAATAACTCTCTAGAGTAATATGTGTATCTATATTATTGCATAATGTAATTGAAGTGTGCTTTGAGATTAATATTGCCAAATCGTCAGAAAAACTTTAGTCAGTTTTGCATATGCATCATTCTTATCATAAACAAAACCGTGAAAATAGTATCTAAAATTCCATCAAAAATGGATGCAGAGATTAATAGTGATGATCAATTTCTTTCATGACGAAGAAATAAGGAAATAAGAAGCTCCTTTTCTGAAAACGTTTTTCTTGCATACATGTGTGAACTTTCCAACAGAATCCAATGCTTAACATTGTGGACTAATTATTCTATGCAGCGTACCACTTTATCCATTCACCACAATGTAGATATCTCCAAATATAGTAAACTTAAGGCATTTCAAAAAAGAAAAAGTGACGGATATAAACCGAAAAAAGCTAAAATTTTGACGCAGCAAAAAACTTGTGAATTTTTTTTGTAAAATTCTCAAAATAAAGTGAAAACATATTAATTTTTTCACAATTATGCATTAATCTTTGGTCGTCGGGAAAAAAGTGTACATTACTTGTGTGGAAATTGCCATTTTACACTCGCGGGACAACATTCTCCCACTCATGTGAAATGGGTCGTTTTCCACACTAGTAACGTAATATACTATTTGCGAGATATTACATATAAAATGACAGTCTAGTTTTCTGGACAAAACGTTAGCTGAAAATTTAAGAAAAATATTCGATCAAAAAACAAATTTGGTTTCGGCGAATTTAGCGTAATAAAGTTCACAATGACTATATGTATATATATATATATATATATATATATATATATATATATATATATATATATATATATATATATATATATATATACCTACAAAGAAAGTGATTGAGAGATCTGACGATATGGAATTCGCATTCATCCTTCAAGGGAGAATTTAAGGACATTTGACGCCGGCACCAAACACGATGGAAATACTAGGTAGTCTGTGTACCGAGATAATTTCATCAGTGGACTAAATAACAGATTTTTTTCGATATAATGCAATCTAGTTGAAGAGTCATGATAGATATGCCAAAACTTCTAAAAAAGAATAGATTTCTAGATGATTAAATTTGTCCAAAAAGTGTGAATATTTTGCTAAATTCTATTAAATATATGAGATTTAACGAAAATTATGTACATCACAGAATATACTGTCTGAGGATGCGGGTGTAGTGTGAATCTTTTTAAAAACAAAACTGTTTTTATTTCATATCTAAATTGAAATTTTTCATTATTTCCGCCAAAAATGCGTTTCTGTATTGTTTCGAACAATGTGAATGTCTTCCGCAGGTTGAAGGCTCGCTGCACGTCAAAACATACGAAGCGGACCCAAATTTGATGCATACGTTCGCTTGGAACAAAAGAAATGTATACAAACAAAAAGTCTATGGTATTGTGATGGCAAAAGTTTCAGTAGGTTATCAACACGCCACTTGCACCGAACTTGTTTGGGAAAGTCAAACTGCGTCTCTCAAGGGTTTCGACGTAGACATCTCGGATATAGGAGGATGGAGTTTAGATATACATCACCACTACAACTTCCACGAGGGAATCTTACAGAAGGGAGACGGTATGTACTATGTAGATGACGCTTTAGTGTGTCCAAAATTGATTGATGTGTGAAACATTTTACGGCTATTTTAATTGAAATCGTGGTGTTTGTGTATAGTTTTTTTTGTTATGAGAAGCGATGCGTAACAAGTAGGTATTAATGTATGAGTTTGAAATAATTCGTGTTCTGTTGATTTATTAGACCTTTTTTTTTGTTTTCTCATATGAGAGATTTTGCTGATGGTTCGGCTTCGATTTTTTTTTAATTGGAAAATAGCTATTTATGATATTAGTGTTAAAAGTTCGTATTTTGTGAGTGGAGAAGTTTGCGAAATGAGCGCAGCGAGTGGAGCAACTCCACGAACAAAATAAAGTCACTTTTAACAAAAGTATCATACACTATTTTTTGTACACCTTTTCTATTTTGGTAACAAAATAAAATTCTTAATCGCATACTTTCGACATCTCTTGATAACTAATTATTTTTGATTTTTTAACAAGCGTCCCGTATGTTTTGGGTTGGGGTAACTATCGTCATTAATACGTGACAAAAACAGTTTAAAAAATGTCAGTCGGTAAAAATACATATCCAAATAAAAGTTATGATTTGTTACCAATGTACATTGAAGAGGCAAAAAGAGTCATACCAGAATTGCTGCCAAAAAAGTCGCGCCAGCAGTACGAAATTGTATATACTAATTTTCTCGTCTGGTGTACACTGAACAACATGAAGGAAACTTCAGTGAAACCGTCATTAAAAATGTTCGTTAATAAGGATTTTTCTTTCAATACAACGTGTTAAAAAGAATTTTAACACTAATGTTGAAAATATTTTTAACGCTATACCTTATAAACTTAACTTTCAAAACTCAAAGAAGGCATTAAAAACGTCACTTTCAATGCCTGGTGTACAAAAAATGTATTCCTCCTTGAACGCTTAGGCTATCTCTAAAGCGAATTTGAATTGAATACTACTATTAAATACATTCATAAATATCTAACTAATTTTGCACTTATCAATAAACTCGTTTTTCAAACATTAATAGCCTGTCATTGCAAATAAAAAAAATATATATATATATATATATATATATATATATATATATATATATATATATATATATCTATATATATATATCTATATATATATTTATATATATATATATATATATATATATATATATATATATATATATATATATATATATATATATATATATATATATATATATATATATATATATATATATATATATATATATCACCAGTGGCGGCTCGTGAGGTTTTGGTTTGAGGAGGCTACAAGAGGTGTTAAAAAATACACCATAGGCGAAAATTTTTAGGATTTCAAGGTCAACCGCCTTATAATTTAAAGAAAATCAAAGTTAAACAAGCACCCTAAGCTATTAATTTGTTTTCACTTTCGAGTGTCTACCTTGAGACCTACAACTCCTATTTACAATATTCACAAAAACTCTTCTCAGCCAATTAATCAATTCATCTATTCATCAAATTTTTTTTTCTTTTACAAAATAGGTACCTACGTATCTACTTAACGAATTTTTTAACAGCTGGTGAGAGCAAATGAAAAGTTATTATATATTTTCGAAGATTAGCGGGATTCTGCGATCTTTAACGTTAGCAAAATGATCTATAATATTCTCATAAAATTTTTTGTCTTTCGCCAAAAGTTTTACCAATTCCTTTTCAATAGACAACAAACTAATATTTTTCAAACGATCCTGGCTTATTGAATTTCGTAAATAAGTTTTAATTCTCTTAAGAGTGGAAAACGAGCGCTCCACGGAAGCCGATGTCACCGGGATAGAAACAATTAGACATAAGAGTTTATAAACTTGAGGTAAATCTTGATTCAAATCATTATCAAAAAGGTATTTAATAGTCCTCAGATGATTTTCATTTTACCCCAAAATTTCATTGTCTTTATAAACAATACACAGTTCACTTTTTAGGACCTTATCAAAAAAAGTGTATTTTTGACATAAATTTTCCAAACGGTTATCTGGAAAATTAGCCGAAAATCCGGTAAACAAATTTTTATTGAGTAAGTCGAAGAAATGCAGTTCTTTCAAATCAGAGAACCTTATTTCTATTTGACCCCTAATAGTATCCAAAATTTCATAAAATATTTGCTTATAGTGAAGCTCCATATCTGCGTAACTGAATTTTTTTCGTTTTGGGCTAAATTGAGTCGTATAATCAGTAGTTTGAAATACAGAAAATAGTTTTTTGAAATAAACTTCTGCACGAAATTCCTTATCTTGTAAGTAAGATATTAATCCGCGTGCTGTATTTAAAGTTATTTTATCGGTGAAAAATTCCTCTCTTTCAACTAGGTATAGAATTAAATCCGCAAATCCTAAGCGGCCCCAAACAGAGACATTTTCACTAGTAAAAAGTAAACACTGCCAACAAAATAATTTATTTTTTACCTGTGATCCGGTTAGGCAAGGATGTCTCTCATAATTCCTTGTATTAAAACCGCGGTTTTGTTGTCTGTTACGCTGCACCAAATTGTTTAATTCAGGGGTAGGTCGCAATGTTTTTTCAAAACTTTATCCTCATAACTTAGTGCACTAAAGTTATGGGATAACAAATATTCCACTGAGTCACCATTGAAATTTTTGAAATTAACTTCAGTAACCAAACTCATTTTAAAACAATACGCGAGCAATATAAGTAAACACGCTGCCATTAGTAACTACGATCTCACTACGATTCATCTTTTCAACGAATTCACTCGATGTCACGCGAAATTCTATAGTTGTGATTGGTCGACATTGTATTAGACTGGGTTCCTATCCGTGTTGCCATTTACATGTGTTTTGCTTTTCTATTGCAATGAAGTATTCATTCGGAGTATTTGCACCGTTGTTTGCTTTTCTGTGGCAGGCATAATGAACGTTGAGAATATACCTTTCTAAGCCTCCGCAGCGTTGCCACAAATCTTGAAATGAATGAAATGCAGTAACTGTAAATACCTTCTATCTTAATTAATAAATTATATTATATAATGCAGGTTGAAAGGAAGGTAGGTGCATAAAATAATATGATTTTGATTAATATCAATATGCTGAATACTATTCAATATAATATATATATATATATATATATATATATATATATATATATATATATATATATATATATATATATATATATATATTAGTGATACACGGAATATTATTGAGGAGGCTTAGCCTCCTTAGCCTCCTTTGACTAGCCGCCCCTGAATTATTCACATATATATATATATATATATATATATATATATATATATATATATATATATATATATATATATATATATATATATATATATATATATATATATATATATATATATATATTATTTCCGGAATAATTAATTTTATAAACATTAGTATACAAGTCATTGGGATGAAGAAATGTTTTCCTAATCAGAAAGTGAATATTGTTCGTTGGGGAAAATCACTGAAAAAAAATAAAACAGCTTTCTCTACTCGCTCAAAATCTTCATTGTTCAAGTGAAATAATTTTTCTATTTCAAAACGCAATATTTCGTTTTGAAATACAATTTGAAAATATCTAGGAAACTCCAACTTCTTCGTTAATTTTATCTCGAAATCTTTACCGTTCTCAGGATCTACGATGCATTTCAAGCAGTATCCAAGAATGGTCCAGGTGATGATGGGCACTGGTCACCAAAGATCTCTGGATTGTCCTGGCCAGTGCGGAGGCCCAGCGAAAGATAGCAAATTATTGACTCCGGGTTCTCTCGCAAGCGGCCCCGACGGCAGCATATACGTCGGAGATTTCAATTTGGTGAGGAGAATCACACCGGAAGGAAACGCCTATACTGTTCTGCAACTGAGGTGAGTGACTAGATTCCGTATATATTTACATCCGTTTCAACAACGATGCCCCGATTTATTGATATTTTGAAGAGATTGGATCACCACATCGATAGAATGTTTTCATATTATGTGTATGAAATCATTCTTACCTATATATATATATATATATATATATATATATATATATATATATATATATATATATATATATATATATATATATAATATATATATATATATATATATATATATATATATATATATATATATATATATATATATATATATATACCTATATATATATATATATATACATTTCAATTTTTTTTATTCAAAATACAAACTTAGCATATAAAATTTGGAAATAGTATTGGATATTGACATGAAAATACTATGCCTATACCTAATATTCATAATATTTAGCAGCGTCGCCCTTCACAACTATGACTGCCAGGTACCTTCTCGGCATGGTTTTTAAGCATTTGAAGCAATGAAGCAATCAATCAGTTGTTTCAATTCTGCATCACACTTCTATTAAGCGTTGGATCAGCCAACGCTTAGAAATATTAATTTTGTTTGATATTATTTCTTCATCAACCTCCAAGGATTCTCCATTAGGTTGAGATCTGGTGAATTTTTAGGTCAGGTGAGCACCTTCACCTGGTTGTCAGAAAGGAATCTTTGACTTTTTTGCCTTATGATAAGGCGCCGAGTCTGGACCTGTGGAAGCATTTTTATATAAAGCACTCTCAAACACTGGTCTTATTTCATCGTTCTGTCGGCTATTTATAAACGACTAGTTCCATGACTGCTAACGATGGACCACACTATGTGTACTTCGCCGTCCTCACGATGTATTTGTTCTTGTATTTCTTCCCTGGTCTTCTCCTCACAATTGCAGCTCTGTGCATGACGACAAACTGATGAATTACAATGTTACATATTCACCTAGTTCTAATCATCAACTGTCCAGTCCTTGTAATCTTTGGCCAATTGTAGTATTTATTCTACATTGTTGGGTGGTGAAGCGGCTTTTGTGCATGTCTACACGCTGGAAACAAAATATCAAAACGATATCGCTCATCTGGTGCTGTTGTGATTTTTTGAATTCCACATTTTTTTTGCGCAATTGGTTCAAATCTAAATTTCCTTCAAGTTCTTTTTTTGTGCGGTCGAATGTTGCCCTGGAATCTTTAGCAATAAAAATGCTAACAGTATGTTTTAATAATCACAGTGTTCGTTATTGAGGTTTTTATGTCCACTGTTTTTTTTTTGATGAGATGTTTTTGTCTTTTCCAATCATAAATTTTTTTCCCGTGACAAACACGTATATATATTTTATTCGTTTTAATCAACTGGCAAATACTCATTGATACCTATTCCTTGAAAATTTTCATGGAATATTCTTTCTGGAATTTTAAAGAAGCCAGTTCATCAAATGTGTGCGGTAATTAACATTTATTACATAAAAAGTTCATGAATGAAAACTGATCAACATCTTCATATACGAGAACCATTTTTGTACTTATTAGCGTTCACGGGAAAATAGCACCCTCTCTAAATCAACACCACAATGATGGTTTCAATCTGCGAGTTTATGATATCCCAACAAGGGACTTGAATTTCATCATCGCATAATTCCTCCAAATTTACGCCGAACCATAATTTATGGGACTGACCAGTGCAATTTCAGCCTTGGCCTGGCCATAATAAACAGGACGTGCTATAAAATTCCCCTCAGGAACATGGGTACGTCACCCCTTCAATTATATGAACGTATGGCACCCTTCTCTATCAAAACGTGAGACTAGTTGTCGTAAAAAGAAAACCTCAAGATGGACATTCAATGTGACTGTTCCAGATGAGAAGTTAATCAAATAATTGGAATTGCTTGTCTGTATTTTATAGCACAATTAAGATATATTGTTTGAATAAATAAATACATAATATCTTTAACGATATTAATTGACTTCTTTAACAGTATCAAATCTAGTTTCTTGGGATAATCAATCAGAATAAGAACACTACCGAGAATTCTCTGAAACATTTGATTGATTTCTCTATATTGTGAAAATTCGTTTGACATAATGACATACCATTTTATCTCAATTTTCACTAGCAGTTTATAATATACGAAAGGTTTCAACATTAAGTCATTTTAAAGCGAATGACACAATGAAAAGAATTGATTCTTATACTCACAATGTAATTACCTTTATTTATAATCTTATATGTAAATAAGGGAGGATACGGTCTACGTGACTATTCAACATATGGAATTTTGGATCTTTTCCTAGTTAATTAATATTTTCAAACTACCAACTGATTCATTTCACACAATCAATCAATCAAAATACGTTTATTAATCTTTCTGGGGAGGGGGTACATTTTTGTTTTCTAGCTAAATCATTTAATTTTGGGAAGTTATAAGGTTTTGCAACCTTCTTCAACCCTGGAACATTTTACACCTTTTCCGTACGTGTGCAGAGTTTTGAGATTGTCTATAGATATTTGTTAGATACTTTTCGCACGATCATTTCAGTTCTCATTTCCGTCAGTTCATCGTGTTTGAAAAGGCAGTAACTGATAGGTAAACTGAAACGGAAAGGGAGAACTGAACGGATGGCCAGACATATTTGTTTAATTCATGTGTCCGTTTCAGTCGAAATGTCCGTCCATCCTGTGTAAAAAAGGCAAAAACTGATAGGAAGACTGAAACGGAGAAGGAGACCTGACTGCATGACCAGGCATGTTTGTATCATTTCTGTCTCCATTTTACTCGAAATGTCAGTTCATCCTGGGCAAAAAGAGTAAAAACTGACAGGAAAACTGAAACGGAGATAGAGGAATGACGGGTCATTGTTCCATTGTGGTATTTGTTTCATTTCCGTTCTCATTTCTGTCGAAATGTCAGTTCATCATGTGTGAAAAAGGAAAACGCTGATACGAAAACTGAAATGGAGGGGTGCAACAGATAGGATAGCCTAACCTATTTGTTTCATTTCCATTCTCATTTAAGAACGCTGAAATTAAAAAATTTATTTTAGGTGACAATTATATCAAATGCTGTCGCAATAGACTATGATAATTGAACGGGACAGTGCAACTTATTTGAAGTGGCCATTATAGGCTATATACATATATATATACAGGTTGTTCCTTAAAGACATGCTATTATTTAAGGGTGTGATTCTTTGGCTCATTTAAGCAAAATACTACCTATGAACGTATGTCCTAAAAGTCTTAACTTTTGAGATACAATCAATTTTGAAAAAAAAGTCAGGTTTTTAATAATAACTGAGATAATATTGTGGACAACTTTATGAAATTTGGTACATATCTTCTATGCATAGAGGTGCATTTTGTGATTTACAAAAATTTCCATTTTCTCCACCAGTGGCGTTAGTACGGTATTTGCATTGAATATTTTTGGAGAAAAAAAAACTACGCCACTGCTTTCTCTTGAAATTGAAATATGTTTTGAGATTCTCATTCATTTTTAGCAAACTTGATCCCATTGGATTTCTTTGTCTGACGCATGGTTCTCTAAAAAAATTTAAAAAAATTGTTTTACTTCAGGATTAATTCCTCAAGAATCTGATGCAATGTGAAAATGTTTTTGCATCGACTGAAAGCAAATTAAGAGATCAGATTTATGCCGACTGTACAAAAAATGTACCAAATCTTATAGAGTTGTCCACAATATTATCTCAGTTTTTACTAAAAAAAATGTTAAAACTTCTAGGACATACGGTCATTGGTAGTTTTTTTCTTAAAATGAGTCGAAGAATCACCCTCTTAAATATTAGCATGTCTTTAAGAAACACCAACAATATATAAGGAAAACTCTTCTGTTTCTATAGTGGCTAAGTAAAAAAAAAATATATATATATATATATATATATATATATATATATATATATATATATATATATATATATATATATATATATAGTTATATATAGTTATTCGAATTGTTGTTGCCTGTGATCTATTTTTAATCTCTTGATAATTATTAGCAATAACAGGCTGGTTGAATCTTAAAAAACTCGATTTTATTAAAAAGTTGACGTTTCACTACGACATTCGTAGTTTTTCAAAACTTTTGAAAAAATTGAAATTTCTTTGACATTTATTGATTTGAAAAAATTTGAATAGACAAAGACTACTTGTCTCGCTAAAATTTTTTCAGAAGTTTTGAAAAACTACGAATGTCGTAGTGAAACGTCAACTTTTTAATAAAATCGAGTTTTTTAAGATTCAACCAGCCTGTTATTGCTAATAATTATCAAGAGATTAAAAATAGATCACAGGCAACAACAATTCGAATAAATAATTAAATATTGCAAGCTGAAAATATGGCAATGATCCCAAACTTAAGCTGAGAGTTTCAAACATTGTTCTAGATTGTGAGTACCTTTTTAAAAGATTTGAAATTCTAAATAAAAATTTCATTAAAAACGGCTACTTCCATATAAACGGGCTATACCGATAATTTTGCTCTACTTATTTAATATTTTCCCGCGACTAATTTCTTTATTATTGTTTATTTACTCGTTCTGAGATCTCGCGGATGGCATTAATCGCCTCCGTGGCAGAGTTTGACCAAATCTCCCAAACCGGAGAGTTCGAACAATAGTCCACAAAGGTGTGATTGTCTTCCGTAGCAGAGGTTTTTATTTGTTGTACTATTTTCATCTCCAAATTTTCAATCCAATGCTTTGCTACGCCGTTCTGATGAGGACCAAAGAGTCCGAAACACGTGTCAACGGCTGCTTCCATATAAACGTTCTATACCGATAATTCTGCTCTACTTTTTTAATATTTTCCTGCGACTAATTTCTTTGTTGTTAGATAAATAGTACCCTATTATTTTTATTTTCGAACATTACGTAGGTAAAGGTTTCTGTGGTTTCCCTTGCCATCTAATGATAACAATTTTGAATGTTGATATTAGACTGAATAGCACGTAATAAATAACAAAGAACAACCACATTCGGAAAAAAATTTTAGCGAGACAAGTAGTCTTTGTCTATTCAAATTTTTTCAAATCAATAAATGTCAAAGAAATTTCAATTTTTTCAAAAGTTTTGAAAAACTACGAATGTCGTAGTGAAACGTCAACTTTTTAATAAAATCGAGTTTTTTAAGATTCAACCAGCCTGTTATTGCTAATAATTATCAAGAGATTATATATATATACATATATATATATATATATATATATATATATATATTATATATATATATATATATAGATATATATATATAGAGAATATATATATATATATATATATATATATATATATATATATATATATATATATATATATATATATCGAATGACTTTCCTAGGGGAAAGTCATTCGATAATTTTTAAATTATTGAAGAATTTTTCTTGACTTTATTTATCATATCAAATTGACCATGGTCAACTTATTTATTTTTCTTGATTTGATTTTTAAGACATTTTATCTCAAAAATAAATCTCTCATTTACCGATTAAGCTTTCAGTATCGCTATTTCGCTTGAGTGTCATGAGGTTCTTTCATTCCATTTGGTCTTCGATAGGGTCATTTATATTTCCGCGAAGAACTTACACAGCGCTCTTGGAAAATAAACTAACGAACTGTTCACGTCCGGGGTCCTTCGATCGTGACCCAACCCCCCTCCAACCAAGTCTCCCGAAGAGACCGTCGGAATCGCTGATTTCAATTCCACCCAAAGAATCGGCCCCCAGGGCAATGTTTGTACAGTTCTTCAATTAACGGAAAACATTGAAATTTATTATGTGCGGTGTGTGCATGTTGGATGTGTTGGCTATTAACAGAATTTTATAGATCCCACTTCCACCAAAACACACAGTAATAAACTCGATTCGCGCGCCCTCTTTTTATTGCAGGTGTCCATTGCCCTGTTTTCGTTCGGTGATATGATTCATTATTATTGGTTACTATTTGTACGGTTATATTTAGCGTTCGTCTGTTGACGATGGTAGGAATAAATTACTGAACACGATATTTTTCGAGGTCAAATTTGTCACGACAATTCTGACAACACCAAATTGTAATTGAGTATATCAATATAGGAATGTATTCCAGGAACTTTGCTTATGAATTAGTGAACGACTGTATTAATCACCAAGTGCTAAAACATCTGTTACTTCCGTGGCAGATATGCATTCTTTATTTTCAAATTCATCATCTATTATTTTCATCAAACACATACACGTACCAGTGCCGGATTAGCCACGTAGCAAGAGTAGCAAATGCTACGGGCCCTCTCGAATTGGGGGGCCCCGCGCACCAATGCCTGTCTGACAGTAAAAAAAAATGAGTTTAGGTAAGGGTAAAATATCTTGCATGCCTTAAACGCGAAGCTCTTACGCTATGCTTCACTCACACCTGAAAATCTAAAACTCGATTTCGTCACATTCGTCACGAGAAACGTTGCTGTCAAAATCTACAGCAATATTTTTAAGTTGTACCATATTTCTAAACATTGTTGCACAAGTTATTTGTTCGTACTACTTGCACTGCACTACACTTAAGTTTGTAGCATTGCAAAACTAACAGGGTTGATATTGTCATCTATCGAGCTAGTCGTAAAACCCGAACAAATAAAATAGGATTCTATTGACTAGCAAACTATTAGAATTTGATGTACATTCATATTTGGCACAACGTAACAAACTGTAAAAAGCTCTTCAGATGTTAGTCTAGCATTGTATTTTAGTTGCATCAGTTTACACTCCACCATATTATTGTAACACCAACACTTATGATCTCCTGGCGATTGAAAAAGAGTGGCCGAAGTTTCTTGTCAGTTCTCATGGCTCAACCCCAATCAGTTAACTGACGGTAGGCGAATTGGCTCAAATGGCTATTTCACAAGTATCATGGATGTCATTTACTTACATGAATTTAAATTTGAATTTGATTGTGCGTATGTAGCTTTGATTATACCTAACGAATATTTAAAATAATTACGAACTATTTTATTACCAAAGTTAAAAAACGCCAACCAGTTTGATTTGTAAAAGTAATAAAAAAATAAAGGAAGTTTATTTCAAAAACTGGTATCATTACAAGCACACAGATATATATGTTCCTACATAGCCGCTCTGGGTTTTCACGCACACACATTTTCGGTTTTATTCTCTAATCTGAGTTTAATACCATAAACTTGAGAACCTAGAGGGAACCAATTTGGCCGAATTTGCTACAGGCCCCGCGCTGGCTTAATCCGGCACTGCCACGTACACACACACACATATATATATATATATATTTATATATATATATATATATATATACAGGGCTATTCAAATTCGAGTCAGGGGGATTTCGATAACGGTAAGAGGTAGGACGATTATATAGATGAAAGAAATCTGATCTAGCTTCTTTAGCTCTGGAGTTATACTGGAATCGAAAATGTCGAAATTCTCCTTTTGCCTATATCTTTTTATTTTAAGAATTTTTTTAAAACAAATTGTCACTTTGCCATTGCATTTTTTTTTGTAGGCTATCCAAATATCTGAATAAAAATTATATACAGGGTATCGTATAAATTGAGCCACCCTCAACTTTTAATTTTCAAATACGGACCTGTATTTTTAATTGCATTTTTGTGAATGCCAAGAGTCATGTTTCATATTGTGATAGTATTTTCATCTAAATGACAGAGTATTTTGGAAGTATTGAACAATTACCAGTGAAATTTCAACATTTTTTCAAAATTTCAGTTGTAGTTTTTAAAAAAATATCATAGAAAAAGGTATAGAATGCCTAGTATTGATTCAATATTTCCAAAACACTTTATGATTTCGATAAAAATAAAAACGCCAATATGAACATGACTCTTGGCATTTGAAGAAATGAAATACAAATACAGTATTTCCGTATTTGAAAATGAGAAGTTGGGGGTGGCCCAATGTGTACGGTACCCTGTATATACATGTCATTCAGATACCTGTGAATGCCACAAAAAGTTGCTATGGAAAACCGGCATAATTAAAAAAATTATATTTTTCTTCAATTGCTGCTGGAATTCAAAAGAAACTGTTGAAATTTCACTGTTAGTAGTTAAATATTTCCAAAACACTCTGCAATTCAGATGGAAATACTACGAAAATATGAAACGTGACTCTTGGCATTCAAAAAATGCAATTACAAATACAGGTCCGTATTTGACAATTAAAAGTGGAGGGTCGCCGAATTTATACGATACCCTGTTTATAATTTTTATTCAGATATTTGGATAGCCTACAAAAAGTTGCAATGACAAAATGACAATCTGTTTTGAAAAAATTCTTAAATAAAAAGATATGGGCAAAAGAATAATTTCGACATTTTCGATTTTTCCTGTATAACTCCAGAACTAAAGAAGCTAGATCAGATTTTTTAACCATATAATTCACCTCTGAAATATGCAACCTTGTCCCCATTCAACCATCCGTTTATCTCTTACCGTTATCGAAATTCCCCATGCATTTACTCGAATTTGAATAGCCCTGTATATATATATATATATATATATATATATATATATATATATATATATATATATATATATATATATATATATTCCTACTGAAATCAAAATATTTCACGTTGAGATAAGAACAAGGTTGTGGTTGCAAAATGCACACTATGCTTGGGCAGTAAAAGTGAATCATGATCAAACATTCCCGAGAAGATGGATTGTCCGGCTAGGACCAATTTTGTGGCCCCCGCGCTCTA
>JARQZK010004350.1:270000-540000 GCA_030704885.1 Cynegetis impunctata
TAATACAGAGCTTCTTCACAAGTCCATACTATACCTATTACGTAAATTCGAAATACCTTTTTCATTTCTGTTTACTCTGAAAGATTCGCAAACAGACTGAATTTAAATTAAAACTGAACTCGCCAAATGAAATCTTCATTCGGTACAGTTGCAGTCCAAACACCGGTTACTATCCCATATACCGGGAAATTGAAAACAAATAATTAGAATTTCCGGTCCGAATGTATTGGACCGATTAATACCTTAATTATTCGAATTTATTTCATTACACTAATTGAACTTTATGCACGATTGTGTACTACATAGTCAATTTCAATTTGCATTTTAATTCTTTTTGTTTTTGTACAATCGAAGAGCTCACCGTGACGACATTGATGCTAGAAATTTCCATTTGAAAATGAACGTCGAGTGATTGAATCGGCATTTCGAAACGGATTATTTGGAAATTATCGAATTTTATGGATTTGGCGATGCTAAAAATATACGTTGAGTTTCGACAGTTTAGAGTTTAATCTCGACAATAATAGTATATTATTCAACGAGCACAAAATGATTGCTATTTTTCACGCAATTCACCCGAGTGAAAAATTGTAATTTTGTGCGAGTAGAATACTATACTTTGTCCACGACTTCCTCGAAAAAATTAGTAATAATCTGCATTTTCCACAAAAATAGTTATCAAAAGCATTGACATAACATTTTCTGTGTTCACTGAAAACTGCATACTCACGTAAACGTCAACTATTTCACTTGACATCGATTCCATTCCTTTCTTTCACTCTGATGAAAATGAAACAGATAATTTTGCATTTATTTCTTTATATTAATATTAACAGAACAATTACTGAGAATAAACGAAGGCATTGAATTTATAGTTATCTTAGTTACATAAAACCTAAAAATCTAATAACAATACTATCCTAACAATGTGAATGATAGTCTCAAGTTTGGACATACGTTTTGAGTGTGACGTCATGCAGTGTATAATAAACCATTATTCACTAGTGATTGATAGGTATAATTGTACTTCAGGAAGCGCACGTATAATGAATGATTTATAGTACGTCGTGGACAAAATAATTTTCTACATATGAAAGTACCTAATACATTTATATTTTTCATAGCACCCATGAAGGGAATGATTGAAGTAATCATCTATTAAATACATTATGTATAACTTTTTTTTGTATATTTTGAAAATAACTTCAAGAGAACTTCTAATACTTAACATATTTTGTCCACGACTGTAATATAAAATATTCATTATACATACATGTACTTCCTGAAGTATACCAATATTTATTATTCACTAGGGATGATTGTTGATTATTCACTACATGACATCAAACTTTTATCTTAATGACTTGTAAGACATAGGAACAGACTTCTTGATAAATGTAACAAATAGCAGGCCAAAAGTCAGTCGCAAACTTAGGGGTCCCGATTATTTATATGAATACTGTAAAACATATATCAATCTTCGTCCTCAGTTGGTCACAAAAAAGTTTGTTGTTTTCAATTGCCAGAATGGCAAGTGCGCCACTCAAAGAATTGGCATTAACAAATTCACTCAAATAGGGAAGCAAATTGACACAATCATGAAGTTATGCAACCCAGAAAAATATTCCAGACATAGCTTCAGCAGATCTTCTCGGACTATCCTTGTTGACGCAGGTGGGGGAATAACAGCACTGAAGAGGCATGGAGTGTGGAAATCCACAGCGATAGTTGAAGGCTACATTGATGAATCCATTAAAAATGAAAAATGCCTGAGCTGAGATGCGAATCTAACGGATAGAATATTTTGAAAAATCACGCTCAAATAACAAAACGAATTTTCAAAAAAATTTCGAGAGATCGAGATGCAATTCGAACGGAATAGTCACCAAGACATTATTTCTTTGTTTGATCGTACAATTATTTCGGATCTGCTTTTCCTGTACAAGATCGTTAACAGTTTGATAAGCAACCTCGCTGTTCTCGCGCATATCTTTATAAATGTTCCCCAGAGGTCTCTAAGGGCTAGTGAGTTGTTTCACCTACCGCTAAGAAATACTTATTCGGCACAGAATTCGCCCCTCTGTCGTATAAATCGTTTTAGTAATAAAATACACAGGGGTGACTTCTGAATTCTGATTTTTAATATCTAATTCATGTTAATTTTAGTAATACTGCTCTTTTTTTTTTTTCTTGGTGTAATTTCTTAATTATTAGAATAATATGGTTTGTAATTTGTGGATACTCTAGTGGGTATCTTTGTACCTGTCTGTATCCCCATGTTCGTAATAAATAAATAAAGAAATGCAGCGCGTTAGAGCAAAATAGTTGAAACCAAAAAAGGATTTAGTCAACATCTTCTCAATGTACGTACCAAACTTCAAGCCTCTAACTCATTCTGCAGAAGCTGTGGAGTTGGACAATTTTTCCAAATTCATGAAAAAAAAAATTTCTACGTAAAAATGGCGGCGGCTGGAGAAATTTAACCAGGTTGTGATAGTTTCGTTCTGCAACGAAAAGAATCGTACAAAATTTCAGCATATTCGAATTGATGCGAGCCGCTGGAGATGCCGATATATACCGAGTAAAACTAAATAAATATATATATATATATATATATATATATATATATATATATATATATATATATATATATATATATATATATATATATATACAGGGTGATTCACGGTGGATGGCACATTAGACGTTTCTGGTGAACCATACAACGGATCCCTTTGAAAATTCAATGGAGGGCATAATCGGACATTCTCTACCCAACTAAAATATTTTCGGTAATGCAGTGTTGCCACTTCTATAAGAAAGTAGTAGCAACTTTGATTTTTCAAATGGAACTACCTGTATATTATATTATTTTTAGAATCTCCAACAATTTCCTAACAACTTTCTTTAATATTTCCCTATACCTATCTGTTACCGTTTTCGAAATAAAAATTATTTTCGTTTTCTTTCGTCGGAAATCAAGACCTCTAAAAACTCTGATATCTTTGAGCTAATAAATACAATGATATCGAAATTTTGGATTAAGTTTGTTAATACCTAGGGGCTTCCTACATTTTAGCCCAATTTCAGTTATTTCAATACAGGGTGGTCAAAAAATACAGTTATTTCGTTAGCCTGGAAAAGTGACTATAAGTTGGTTATTTCAAATGGAATACCCTGTATATTATTACAAATTCGGAAAGCTGCTAGAATTTCCTTTTTATTTATGTATATCACACCTATACCTAACTAGTCAAGTTTCGGACTTATTTGTGAAAAATTCCGACGAAAAAAAACGAAAATAATTTTTATTTCGAAAACGGTAACAGATAGGTATAGGGAAATATTATGGAAAGTTGTTAGAAAATTGTTGGAGATTCTAAAAATGATATAATATACAGGTTGATTATTTGAAAAATCAAAGTTGCTACTACTTTCTTATAGAAGTGGCAACACCGCATCACCGAAAATATTTTAGTTGGGTAGAGAATGTCCGATTATGCCCTCCATTGAATTTTCAAAAGGATCCGTTGTATGGTTTACCAGAAACGTCTAATGTGCCATCCACCGTGAATCACCCTGTATATATATATATATATATATAAAAATATATATATATGTATATTTATAAATATATATATATATATATATATATATATATATTATATATAATTCACACATAGAAATTTTTTCGAAAATCGTGGTCTAGGAGGTCTAAAACGGATGAAAAATATACTCCCTCACCTGATCTCATACGACTAAAAAAACACTTCTGCAAAAATATCAATTTGATTGCAGCCCCTTTATGTTTTCATCAGACTAACGAGAAAAATGTACTCTCCATAACCAGCCAAAATAACAATGTGGATATGAACTCAATTCCTACCATATTGATGAATAATATTACATAGGTAATTTAAATGTGAATATTTTCATAAAATAATTTATTTCAGTATTCCTAGTTAAACTTATTTGTCTGTGGTGGACAAAGTACAATATTCTACTCTCATGTAATAGATATCATTCACTCAGATGATTTACAACACTCGCCTGCGGCTCGTGATCTAAAATTCGTGAATAACAGCTATCATTATATGCTCGTAGAATGAGTAACTATTAATGTTCACAAGTCTATTAAACTGATATATGTCTTTCTTTTATTTACAGAGCAACGCAGGTTGCGTACCAATACTACTTAACCGTTTCTCCAGCCGACGGGCATTTGTATGTCTCTGATCCAGAAAAGCATCAAATATTGCGAGTACTTTCCCTGGAACCGGTACAAGATCCCAGCATCAATAGTGAACCGGTAACTAGATTCGTATAATCTACTACAAATTTATATTCATTGAACGATATTTATGATATCTCTTTATCATAATTCATTGTTGTCCTTAGGTTGTTGGCAACGGAGAACGATGTATTCCTGGGGATGATTCTCAATGCGGTGACAAAGGATTGGCAAAATACGCTAGACTTGCCCATCCTAAGGGTATCGCAATAGCAGCTGATAAAACTATGTATATCGCCGATGGAACGAACATTAGAGCCGTGGATCCCAACGGAATAATCCATACTTTGATAGGAAATCACGACCACCACAATCACTGGAGTCCAATTCCCTGTCGTGGAGCCATATCAGCAAGTCAGGTATTTATTGGAACACTCTCGAAATAATCTCTTGGAAATAACACATTCAAAGTGAAATTCACAGTATAAAGTTCCCTACAAGCTTTTCAACTTTGTATGCTTATGTGTTTCTACGACTGCTTCATCATAAATAATATTATTTTTGTAATTTCAATGTGTCGTTCCAGAATGCAATCTGACACTACAAGCTTTTTTTTCTACAAAACGTTTCAACTTATTATTCCAAAGTTAAGAAAATTATTAACGTAGCTTACAAATGAACTGAAACAAGAAAATTACAAACAGAAAGTCACTCCAGCTGAGGAAGAATCTTTTTTGTTCTGCGCCGAAGCACCCTTCAGAAACACTTCCTATTCATAAAAATTACAACAATCATCCAAATATCCCATAAAAAAAAATTGCATAATTGGTCGATATTCAAATATCTCCTTCCAAAAATCTCATACTTATATATTACACCAAGAGATACTGGAAGGATTTGTGAAGTCATTTCTTACAGAATGGCGCTTTTAGGGGAGTTCATATACGTAACAAATTGAAGGAAAATGACGCACTTACCGGTGGTACGCGGGTCGCAATTACTGAATATCCGGAGGTGTCAAACAATTTCTTTCACAAAATTTTCTCAATTTATCTGTGTTTTAACAATAAAAAATTCAACGCTCGCTATGAATTTAATACTTCTCCAGTGGGTGTTTAGGCCCGCCATACTCTTTTGAAAATATTTTTTAAAATTTTTTTAAAATTTATTTCTTACAGGCTAATTTTTTTAAAACAATTGTTTTTTATTAATCTTGTGCGAAAGTGACCACGCCATACCTTTCCGACAGTCCAAAATACCCGCCATACCCCCTCAAACATGCAGTTTTTTAAAATTCGAAAAACTATTTCTTTCACTTTGAAATTTGGTCTAGTAGTTGTTTTTATGATAGAAACATAATTGTTATAATGCCATACCTGTAGAGTGGGTGATATACGTACAATGTCATTAAATAATTGTAAAATTTCATGCAACATTTGAACAATTTCTTACAGTATGGCACCACTTTTGGACTTCACCATAAATATGGGATAAATTTTCCTGAATCATACTATCCGAAAATTTAAATGCCATACTGTAAAAAATCATTTTATTTGTTTATTTTTTTACATCGCAGCGTGCGTATCATGGTCTTTCGTGCCAAGGTCACAGTATGGCGTATTTTTTTCAACCTATAATCGTATTGGGACAATCTGATTTCATTTATGCCATACTGTAAAAAATAATTTTACGGCTTGTATAGGCGTGTTTTGAAAACGGTTAAAAAACACCTTTTTTCAAGTATGGCACCACTTTTGTACTGCACTAGAAGTATGGCGAATATAATTTTGTCTCACTGTATCATAAACTGACCACGATTTAACTGCCATACTGAAAGAAATAGTTTTTCGAATTTAAAAAAAATACATGTTTGAGGGGGTATGGCGGGTATTTTGGACCGTCGGCATGGTATGGCATGATGATTTTCGTACAAGATTAATAAAACACAAATGTTTTTGAAAAAATCAGCCTGTAAGAAATAAATTTAAAAAAAGCATTTTCAAAAAAGTATGGCGGGCCTAAACACCCACCGGAGAAGTATGGCATATAGCGAGCATCGGATTTTTGTTGTTGAAATACCAATAAATTGTGAAAGAAATTGTTTGACAGCTCCGGATTTTCGAGCAATTCCAATTGATTATTCTGCAATTGCCCACGCACCACCGGTAGGAACGTCATTTTCTTTCAATTTATTACGAATATGAACTCCCCTAAAAGCGCCATACTGTAAGAAATGACTTCACAAATCCTTCCAGTATCTCTCGGTCTAAATGTCATTAAAATGGCTAATGGCTAATGTTGACTGAAATTAGCGTCGGGAGAAAAATTTAAAATTTCAATTGAATCCTTCCGATATCTTCATAGAATTGACGCTCAAGTTCTACTATAGTCAGACATATTTTTGTGACAGGGGTAGATCTTTCAACATAAAAAACAAATGTAAACGAAAGCCTCCTGAGCCACAGACTCCAAAGACATACAGATGATACTGATAATTAAGTTTACTGACTTGTAAATTATCGCTGAGAAACTGTTATTTGTTGCAGACGCAGTTACAATGGCCGACCGGACTCGCGCTCAGTCCGCTAGATGGATCGTTGCACTTCTTCGACGACCGTCTGGTACTGAAACTAACGGCCGACATGAAAGTGAAAGTTATAGCAGGAATACCCCTTCATTGCCACAAAGACGACAACGCCACGCGAGTCAGTAACGAAGACTTAATAGGAACGGTATTATCGTTAGCATTCTCCCCGCAAGGAGACTTGTACATCGCCGAATCCGACACTCATAAAGTAAACTATATACGCGTCATAGATTCCGCCGGAAAAATCACCCACTTCGCTGGAAAAATACTAGATAAGGACAAGAGCAACTGCGACTGCTCTCCTAACGTAACAACGGTCAGCCCCAGCAGATCTACCCACGACGATACTCAACCTACAGTTTGTCATTGCGGCGCCGCTGACGATCTTACCAGCAACGCAGAAACTCTGTTATCGTCGAATGCGAAATTCCTGGCCATTTCGGCGCTGGCTGTTTCGCCCGGTGGAGTTTTATACGTAGCTGACCAAGGATCGCTTCACATTCTCGCCTTGCAACATTACCTACCCTCGCATGACGAAAACGGAGAATTCAGGATACCGTACCCGCCTTCGGACGAGATATACGTCTTCAATCGTTACGGTCAGCACGTGGCGACCAAGGATCTCGCCTCAGATAAGACCAGATATTCGTTCTTGTACTCGAAGAATACCAGTTTTGGTAAATTATCGACGGTCACGGACAGTTCGGGGAATAAAATACAGTTCCTCAGAGATTACAGCAATATGGTGTCGTCCATCGAGAACACCCAAGATCATAAGTCTGAGTTGAAGATATCTGGCGTTGGTTACCTGGTGAAATTGTCCGAAAAGGGACGTTCTGAAACGGAATTGGATTACGATATGAACTCCGGATTGTTGACGAGTCGTTCTGGGGTAAGTTTTCCACTGGCTAGTTAAACTTGATCAATTTTCTTCTTATTCCAATTATTCTGTTAATCTACGTTAAAGAACGAAACACCATGAAGGTTATTTTGCTTCTCAGGGAGGAGAAACATTCATTTATCATTATGACTGGATGGGAAGAGTGACAAATATTATATTACCAACTGGTGAAACTTTGGGACTAACTTCGGAAATATCAGACACAGAAGGATTCGAAGTGAGAGTCAGCAAGCCACCATGTGTGTTCACAATTTCCGGAGAGGCTAATAAGAAAGTCATCATGCAGAACGGTGAGGACCTCTTAAATCATTATTATTTCGGGATTATAAATTATTATGGGAAGAAAACTTCAGGTAGCTTCCTTGATCTTTCAAACACCTTCTATTACAAAAACAGTAAAATACTTTTGAATAAATAATGCACAGGAAAAAAATAAGCACTTCGAGCTTATAATTCATCATAGAGGGTGTACCACAGGAGGGAATTCTTCCACTTCTCTTATTTGTGAGCTTATTAGCTTCACTATGGTAAATATTTATAGTGCGTATTAAAGTGCCACTGCACTCTTTGGCACATGTATTTCCCATTTCAGGTACCGGTTTGATGAAGGAAACTTATTCAAAAAAATGATATTATTATTTCAGGAAAAGAAGTTACTGTCGGTCAAAAGTTCATCAATTCAACGTTAAATGTCGTGTCAGCATGGGGAAGCCAAATGCAGGGTTCTGCAATTTCCAAACATCCGCTTCTAGAAGCTTCACTACCCGTTGAAGCTGAAATGCTACCAGTTTGGTCAGAACAAAAAGTGATACTTGGAGAAGACATAACGAATAGCATGTCTTCGAAATTCAGTCTGGTAGGCGATGTGAGAAACCCGCAACAAACTTTATGCAGGGAGATATACGTTAATAACTCGAAGGTTTTGGGTATCGAATTTGATCAATTCACCAGTCGAGAAACGTTCTATGATCACGACAAGATGCCGATTCTGACCATAACTTACGATCCTTCTGGTCTTCCTTTATCGTATAAACCACACAATGGTGCTGATAGTGTAAACATATCATATGACAATTTCAATAGGTAAAGTTATCCTCTTGTGATTTTGAATTTAGTATCAATAAAATTACCTTTCAGGATTGATTCGTGGAAGTGGGGTGTTTCTGAACTCAAGTACAGCTACGATCGTCACGGACTGCTCTCTGAAATTACAAGTTCCTTAGACGGTACCCAAACTTTCACCTATAATGGTTTCAATTTACTTTCGAAAATTACACTTGCGAGTCAACGAAGTTTTTCTCTCAATTATGATGACGATGGGCGATTAAGACAAGTTATCCTTCCTAGTGGCACCAAACATTCGTTCAGTTTACAACCGTCAATCGGTTTTCTGAGAGCTACTTATACGCCGCCAGATAGTACGCGATTTTATTTGCAACACTTCTCTCATTCCGGCCAATTGTTGCAAACAGTATTCCCAGGCGATGGTGCTAGAGTGGTGTACCGGTACACAGAAGATGGTAAACTCAAAGAGGTGATATATGGAGATGGAAAAATTACGTACCAATACTCTGAAATAATGGGTTTGCCCAGCCAAATCTCGCACGTGGAAAACGATTTAGAATATAGGTGGGATTTCCAATATATCCGTGGGTTATTAGTGGAAGAAAGGATAGACTTCGGAGCTAAGACTGCTCTGAGCAATGCTAAGTTCACCTATGACTACGACAACAATTTCAGACTAACGTCAGTTCAGGGAAGAATAGGAGGTCAGAACCTGCCACCGCACAATTTGGCTTACAACGTGAAGACTGGCGGCTTACAAAACGTGGGACCATTCACAATCAACAAATCGAAACCGAATGAAACTTCCGTGTTCGATAAGAAGGCTACATTTTCGAGACATATCAGTTCTAGGTTCTTGGAAACGCAAGTGGCGTTAACGTTCCATGGAAAAGAGGTATTCAGGATGGAGTTCAGTCACGATATGCATGGGTTAGTAGCTATATATTCTTAAAAGTCTTTCATGATTTTATAACTGAATATTCATCTTTCAAATCGTTCATTTATTTCAGTCGAATCTCTCAAACCAGGACGTACACAAGAAATGTAGGCGTTAACTCATATACCAATGTAAAAAATTACACTTGGGATTGCGATGGTCAGCTTCTGGGGGTCGAAGCGCAAGAACCCTGGGGTTTCAGATATGACGATAATGGAAATATGCTCTCTCTAACCTACAGGTAAGATATTTAAATTCTGATTCATCTTGGAGTTTTCGTAAAATTCTACGATGCCACGATTTCTGAAGTGAACGTTGTATTTAAGAAAAGTATATTAATTTGAATTTAGTGCTTTAATTTGACTATAATTTCGTATCTTCCAGGGGTAATATAATTCCAATGGAATACAATAGCATGGATAGGATTATCAAGTTTGGCGAAGGACAATACAAATACGACAACCGAGGTTTAGTCGTACAAAACGCCAGAGAAGAGAAATTCCATTATAACTCCAAGGGTCTGCTAATTAGGGCAACTAAACGAGGACGTTTCGATGTCAGATACTACTACGATCACATGGATAGGTAAATAGGAATAAGTGATGGTAGTAACAGCTCGCGTTAAACTTAATGCCTCATTCTTCAAACAGGTTAGCAGCCAGAAAAGACAACTACGGCAATGTTACGCAGTTCTTCTACTTGAATCCCGAACGGCCAAGAGAAGTGAATCAAATATACTCGCCGAGAGATGGAAAATTGATGTCTTTAGTTTACGATGACAGGGGTCATCTTATATACGCGCAGTTCTACCGCCATAAGTACTACGTAGCTACAGACCAGTGTGGAACTCCAGTGATGATATTCAACCAATATGGCGAAGGCATTCGCGAAATAATGAGGTCTCCCTATGGACACATAGTTTACGATTCCAATCCATATCTTTATTTGCCGATTGATTTTTGCGGTGGACTGCTTGATCAGGTGAGTCCTATTATTTTCCCCTCCATGAAGAGCATTATTCCCTCCAAAATTTCAGTGTTTCTTCAAAATTTCAGTTCCGTGATTGATTAATTTTTCTAGGTTACATCGTTGGTACATATGCCCAACGGAAAAGTTTATGATCCACTCATTGGTCAGTGGATGTCACCACTATGGGAAAATGTTTTGGAAAGGACCTCAACGCCAACACTTCTGCATTTGTACCGATTCAATGGGAATGATCCAATCAATATGGGCATCAAACGAAGCAGACCTACAGGTAAATTATTAATAATTCTGTGATACCAATATCAATCATGCGCAATTTTTCTTAACGATTCATTTTATTGTAGATTATATGGGTTGGTTTGACAAACTAGGTTTCGATTTGAAAAGCCTTGCTCCCCAGCTATTTCCCGATAAACTGCCAGGCGGTGAAATGCCTCCCCTTGTCACAAGACCTGCAACTTTTGGAGAACCATCCAGACAGTCGCTTATCAACTCCGTACATCTCACGTCAATAAATATCCAGTCAGGTTTCTTAGCCCATTTGAATACAAGAAGAATGACTTCTGCCGAAGAACAAGCATCTTCAACAAAATCAGCTCTCAAATCAGACGTTATGAATTTGATGTTAACCAAGATCGGTGCAGCATCAGAACCGCCATTCGGTAAAGGAATTTTAGTGTCGAAAACGTCAGATAACCAGGCTATAGTGTCGAGTGTACCTGCAGCCAACGCCATCTATCGCGATGTTTATACTTCGGTCTTCAATAGATCTTACTTATTACCATTTACGTTTGTGGTACATAACGCACAACAAGATGCTTTCTATTTTGTGAAAGAGGAAACCTGGAAAGCAAATGATGATAAGGGGCAGCTCAAAAGACTTCAAGGTCAAGTAAATACCACATTCCACGAAAGCTCGAAGGAAAACGGAAGTGGAAATAATTATTTCGACGTCAAAATACATGGTGCAAATGCTGTCATCAACTTGAGGTATGGAACAACTATAGAAAAAGAAAAGCAAAGGTTACTACATCACGCTAAATTGTCAGCTATCAGGAAAGCTTGGCACAAGGAGAAGGAAACTCTTAAAGCTGGATTCTCTGGATCAGTGGATTGGACAACGAACGAAATAGAAGAAATCATCAAAATAGGTTATCTTACAAATTACGAAGCAAGTTACATACACGACGTTCAGATTTATCCTGAACTGGCAGAAGACCCCTACAACATCAAATTTGCGAAAAAACAATCTGACTCGTCGAAAAAGAGAAGAAAAAAACGAGGTACTAAAAGTAAGGTTTGTCTCGATAAATGGTGGTTTTCTTGGAGAGAAGAATGCTAGTGTTCCTTCTGGTAAAGACTCTAATGGAAGCTATATTCAATTAACTAAGTGTGATGTACCAAGAATTGAAAGAAGATAACTCGCCTACGATGACGAGACTTTTATACCAAAAAAATTCCAAAGTCTATTTGTGTAAGTATTTCAAAGATGCCAAAAATGTATAATTATTTATTTACCATGTGTTACCTATATATGTATGTGATTCAAATGCTAGTGAAAATTGCGAGTTTGAAAAATGTTTTTTATATACTTTTAACAATGACTGAATATATCAATCTTGTAATTCTCACTGAGCCTCTTGTAAATATTATGCATCATAGAAATCTATTCCCATAAACATCGTTAGACAAAGATCAGAACATATTTGAACCAAACCGAACGAAATGGGGGATAATTTTAATTAAAAATGGTATTCGATATCCAGATTTCGTTAGAAATTAATTGAAAAATTATATTGTTGCTTGGCCTCGGTTCCTTTATCAAAATAAAGTTAACTATCAGAATGAGACTTCATCAACTTTTGCCTCCTATTAATCCCCGTATTTTCCTGCCCAATTTCGAGATTAGGAAATCAAAATTTTGGAAACTTAGTATAAACGAATGAATATTGAGAGATAATATTACTTAATTCTAGTTGTAAAAGAAACCTTTGAAAGAATTCGAATGAGTATAAGATTACTGTAAATAGAGTCCAGTTATTTATTACCTTTTTAATAATTTTAAATTAAAAAGATCGAATTTATCTTAGATAGGCGAGAAATAAAATTATTATTACTGTATGTTGTGTTGCTTTACTCGAAAAATATCATTGTGACTGAGCCATGTTTGATAGTGAAGCAAATTTATCTGCTGTGTACCTTGCAATTCATTATATTATATAGACACAAAAATTTTTATTTTGTTACAAACGAATCAAATATCTATATATATTTTTACTCTGCCTGCTAAAAATAACTTGATATTTTCAGTGTGCTGTATAATTACTTATTACTGTTGAATGATATTACTCAAACTTATACAATGATCAAAAGTAAGTCTTGTTTTCGCCAAGTAAACACTGAATAATGTCACAGTGAAGAAGAACGCGTTTCTTGAAATGTTTTTTTCAGTTCGCTCGTGTGGATTTCTTTATAAGAAATCTTTTTAACACTTTATTCCATTAAAGAAGTTCGCCATAATCTTATTGTACTTTCTTCTTCAGTGATTACTTGTTACTTGAACACTTATAAACCAAACAATGTAATGATTCAATGTTATCTGTGTTTTCCCTGACAAAAATGTGGTAACTAGCTGGTATTTGTAACTGATATATTACCATACCATCATTTTACGGTTGTGTTATTGAAAAGAATAATTTGTTCCAGAAAGCTGATATTCTGATATGATTTTTCCTACTTATCTAAGTATTATAAATGTTTTCAATAAACAGATTGTTTTTTAAAAAAGGTTTTTTTTTGTTCAAAAAGGGGACTTCCTCAGTTTGCTGTGAAGATTCGAAACATTCGCTATGGTTCATCCAACGTTATCAACAACAATAACAGAATGGAAATATTTGGTGAAATCTCCCTGTATATATGCACACACACACAAATATATATACATTATATATATATATATATATATATATATATATATATATATATATATATATATATATATATATATACAGGGTGATTCATTAATATGTGTAAATATTTTGAGCTCATAATATGAAGATCTAACCCAATTTGCTTACACAAAATATTTCTCCTTACTGATTTACAGGGTGTTTCATTTAGATTATTAAAAATGAATTTTGTTCATTACTTGAATGCTGCTCGATATTTCTTTATGATATTTGGCAGTAAGTTAAAGAAGTTTGGGACACATCAAATAATAGTAAAGAAGACTATCTCGCTATCACCAGTGGCGTACGGCAGGGGCACGGGAAGAGTTCTTGTTTCCTAAATTCTACGCCACTGGCAGAATTGTCATTTTAGTATAATTTTTCGATTCTCAAATATTTTCTCTGTAAATAAGGCACTCTTGTTTTGTAACGCTAGAGCTACTATTTTTCGAGATATTTAACGTTGAACATATGGCTGCACAATTCTTTTGATTTTTATGTACGAGTCTGTCGGTGTTTTTTGTCATACGATTGCATGTATTACGTAAAATAAACATTATTAGGTATTTTTTTCAATTTATAATAATATTAACAAACAATTTAAAACAGAACAACTACAAAAATATCCCAAACGATAAATACTCGCCAGGAACTATGGCAGCAAATTGTAAATTCCGCTAATTTTATTGCGAATCAGACAAACATATTTTTTAAAGTTAGAAGATCGTTTAGCGAAAGAATGGATAATCTCATTGAGGTTAACGGAGATCACATTGAACATTTGTTGTAAATTGTTTTTAAGTTTTGTTCATAAATTTGATATTCTTCCAAAAATTGTGAAGAAGATCTTGATAATTAAGTATTTATTTTGAACTTTCTTATGTAGCGCTGGATATTTTTCTAACTGTTCTGTTTCAAATTGTTTGTTAATATTATTATAAATTGAAACAAAATACCTAATAATGATTATTTTAAGTAATACATGCAATCGTATGACAAAAAACACCAACATGACTCTTACATAAAAATCAAAAGAATTGAGCAGTCATATGTTCAACGTTAAATATCTCGGAAAATAGTGGCTCTAGCGTTACAAAACAAGAGTGCCTTATTTACAGAAAAAATATTAGAAAATCGAAAAATTATACTAAAATGACAATTCTGCCAGTGGCGTAGAATTTAGGAAACAGGAACTCTTCCCGTGTCTCTGCCGTACGCCACTGGTGATAGCGAGAAAGTTTTCTTTACTATAAGTTGATGTGTCCCAAACTACTCTAACCTACTGCCAAATATCATGAAGAAATATCAAGCAGCATTCGAGTAATGAACAAATTTCATTTTTAATAATCTAAATAAAACACACTGTAAATCAGTAAGGAGAAATATTTTGTATAAGCAAATTTGGTTAGATCTTCATATTTTGAGCTAAAAATTTTCCTGTTGAAATATTTACACATATTAATGAATCACCCTGTATATATATATATATACACGGTTTTCAGAGTTAAGTTTTTTGAATGGGATACCCAGATGTCCTTTGATCTTTTGTCCTAAAGTCAAAAATGACAAAGCAATTGATTATTTTTCAAATTCGTTTAAACAGCTTGTGTTATAGTTTGCCGTAACTTCGCCTTATCATAATGTAAGAGGAATATCCAGGATGTTAAATAGTATTTTTTATTTAAAATTATTCTGTTAACTTCTCAAAAATAACAGCATTCAAATTAGATGCTCAAAAACATTACCCTCTTGCTCCAAGCATTGTTGAGCCCACTTGTAAACGCTTTTAGTAGCCCTCGCAATGAATCTAAGATCAATATTATTGATAGCATGAGTGATGCCTTGCTGGAGATCGTCAAGATTATCATAACGCTAATTCATAGAACAATTTTCGTTCAAAGTTAAATTTGCTATCGACTGAAAATATTGCATCCTCGATGTGACATTTAAAAAACTGTTTTTTTACCATTGTAATCAATAAGAAAAATACTATAGTTTGCTTATTTAACCGAGTTTGTAGCTCCAATAATCACAAAGTTAGCAATAGTTTGAAAACCCTATATAGTTATATAGGTATATATATATATATATATATATATATATATATATATATATATATATATATATATATATATATATATATATATATATATAAATATATATATATATATATATATATGAATATTTATATATAAGGGTGGTCCACCCCTCAATTTTTATTTTTTATTTTTGAGACAAAATTTTCTGTTCTATTTTTTTTATGATACAGCATTCAAAAATACATATAACTCTAAATTTTCATCCCTCTACGATCAACCCCTATTCTTTATTTGTTGAATTCCTTCGAAATGACTCGACCGATTCTCATGAAATTTTGTGCGCATGTCGGTTAGGTCTGAGAATCGGACAAAATCTATTTTTCATTCCCCTAAATGTCAAGGGTCCACCCCTTAATTTTTTATTTTATTTTTCAGACAAAATTTTCTGTTCTATTTTTTTTATGATACAGCATTCAAAAATACATACAATTCTAAATTTTCACTTCTTTACGATCAACTCCTATTTTTTGTTTGTTAATTATGAATTTCAATTTTTTTGGCAAGATTTTTATTTCTTTTCTGTCATGACTAAGAATTAAAAAAATTCATATTATTCTCAAATTTTTACCCTTTTACGATCAACCCCTATTTTTCCATCGCGATTTTCATTTTCTTTTTATTTTATCCACAGATTCGCAATAGGGTTGCAAGATGGCAAAAGAAAATAACAATGCATCGGTATATAGATGAATAGATAGAAAGATCGATAGATAAAAATAATTTATATGGCAGAACAACGTTTGCCGGGTCAGCTAGTATATATATATATATATATATATATATATATATATATATATATATATATATATATATATATATATATATATATATATATATATATATATATATATATATATATATATATATATATATATATATATATATATATATATATATATATATATATATATATATTCAAACAATTGGGTTAAATACTATGTCACCGTCACATTCTTAAAAGGTCTGTATACAATGCATGGAAAAAAACTAGAGTTTTAAATATTAATATATTCAGGATAATTAATTAATATAAACTAGTAGGCTGGTATAAAATCTTGAAAACTGTCAAAGGTGCCTACTCAAATATGATTAGAAACTGCACAAAAAATAATCACAAATAGAAGGAACAAGAGAATTTTCCGTGGAATAATATGAAGAAATCATTGAACCTCCGTGAGTGCTATTTGAATTTTTTGAGCATGTCATTGGAGCTGTTTGGCATCGTCGTGCTTTATCTTCCATAAACTTGAAAAAAGGATGTTTTAATGCACAACATCTTCCCTTCTTATCCGACCCCCTTGGCCTCTTTCTTCTGTACCCAAGTTATCGTGCAGGTTTCTTGTCCTGGGAATTTATATTCTGGACCATCGAGGTTTCTTGGAGACATACCTGAAATAAATATAAATATTTAATTTGTAATTTAATAACTCACACCAATAAATCCTTTCAATTTATTACCTTTCATTTTTCCTAATGAATTGTCAAGCGCTGTTTATTGAAGTGACAGAAGTATATAATATCAAGTATTGGGCTACTATTTATTATAGGCCAAGCTACAGAGATTTTTTCATGTAAAAAGTGTTAGAAGAAAACCAGCTCCGCCATTGCGTGTAAAATAGTTTCACATGATATAGTGATATGTTTTTCACTCGACTTTATTATTTATGTCTTTGTTATTAACAATTTTATGCAAAAAGTCGCGTTTTTTTTAGTTTTTTGCTTATAAAATTGAAACTATCAGAGTAATCGCGATGATGTCAATAGACTTATTGTAGAAAATGAAAAGACGAAAAAAGTGAGAGGTCGGACGACTCGATCAGATCCTTAGTCTAAGAGAAAATTGGAAAAAACCGTCCAAAATGCAGTGTTTTCAAAAGTTCATAACTCGATTATTTTTTGAGTTGTAGCGTAGATTCTCCGGTCAGTATTATTTATCAATATAAACTTTATTTGTGCGAAGAACAGGAATTGTCCGATGCATAGTTTTTGATCTGTGGCCATTTGACTATGTTACTATGCAATTTTCCAGCAGACCTGAATGCGACAGATATGGTCTGATTTCAATTTGCTAAAAAGATTTTTAAAGTAGAATTCTCATCGTTCAAAACGTTCATCTTGGTTTTCCATAAAAACGCTGAGAAATATGTTAAAAATAAAGCTGAACATGACAAAAAACGGCCGAGCGCGTAAAAGTAGTTGAAGAGTGGGGGTAGAGCAGCAGGCAAGGAGAAGTATGACATTCAAAAGCGTCGGCATTTTGAACGTGACAGTAATTTCTAAACGTTGTCAGATAATAATTGTAAACCCCCACTCTTCAACTACTCTCACGCGCTCGGCCGTTTTTTGTCATGTTCAGCTTTATTTTTAACATATTTCTTAGCGTTTTTATGAAAAACCAAGATGAACGTTTTGAACTATGAGAATTCGACTTTCAAAATCTTTTTAGTAAATTGAAATCGGACCATTCCTGTCGCATTCAGGTCTGCTGGAAAATTGCATAGTAACATAATCAAAAGGCCACAGATCAAAAACTATGTATCGGACAGTTCCTGATCTTCGCACAAATGAATTTCATATCAATAGCTAATACTGGCCGGAGGATCTACGCTACAGCTCAAAAAATAACCGAGTTATGAGCTTTTGAAAAAACTGCATTTTGGACGGTTTTTTTCAATTTTCCCTTTGGTTGAGGGCCTGATTGAGTCGTCCGACCTCTCATTTTTTTCGTCTTTCCATTTTCTACAATAAGTCTATTGACACCATCACGATTACTCTGATAGTTTCAATTTTATAAGCTAAAAACTAAAAAAAAAACGCGACTTTTTGCATAAAATTGTTAATAACAAAGATATAAATAATAAAGTCGAGTGAAAAACATATCACTATATCATGTGGAACTATTTGACAAATAATGGCGGAGCTGGTTTTCTTCTAACACTTTTTGCACAAAATGCTCACTCTAAATCTCTGTAGCTTGGCCTATTACTGCGTTACGTCCTTGCGTTATTTCCGAAATTAAATTCTTCTTCTCTGAGCCTTTAACGAAAATTACTCTGTACTCTGCACATACGCTGTTAAATTATTAGATTCTGTATTTAGCACAGGACCACCTTCCCAGCAGAGACCGTGATGCTTATTTTCGACCCATCTATTAGTATTCCGATCGGACTCTCTATGTTCTAAAAATCATAGTATTTTCATAGTGAAATAATGAATTTTCCTCATTGAGGCAGCATTATCTTTGAGGCATCAAAGGCAGGTTTTAGGAGACAGTGTTGTATTTTGTTATTAGTGTTTAACCATTTTGTAAAATTTCCCTGAGAATTCTTTTTTAGGTGTATACATCACACTAGAATTTTTCAATCTGATTTCAGCTCAGAGTCAAACATATTGAGAACACGAAAAAATTTTCAACAATATATTGAAGATTTGTTATTATACAACTTTTAAAAATGTTACAATTATGAATTACTCAAACCTTTACTCTCTAGGCATTGTCAAGAAAAATGTTTTTGTTCTTGAGCTTGGTCCAAAAGTTGCTTTGGAGGCATGCTCAATACCTCAAGAATCTTTATCATTTGATCTTCTTCATTTTCTACACTGACAAGTGGTTCTTATTATAATTAATATATTGACCACAACTTTTATAAATTTGAAGGATCTTATTCCAATTTCCATTATCCTCAGTTGAGTTGGGCCGGTAATTAACTATCTGTTAATTCTTAACGGTTATTTGGAAATAAACAATGTAATCGTTACTGCATTTTAAAAATAACGGTTTGTAGAATAACTAGAACGCTCAACTCATAAGTTGCATTATAATTTCTTGAATCAACAACTATCGTGACTGGACCTCGTGGATTTCGGATGCGTTATTCAAACGCATCTTTATTATTCTTGTCGTTTATTGCATATTTATTTTTTTTTTATTTCCAGAGATTCAAGAAATTTCCTCTCTTCTTCTGTAAGATACAGTTTTGAGTTTTGTTTAATTGGAATTAAACGTGTTTCTTTGTAATTACATATTATGTTAGGGCGATGGAGTTTTTTATCGTATTTATGACTTTTCAATCTGTTTTCTGAATACTTGCTTATTTGACCAATATATACTGGAGAACTGAAAGCTTCTACCCCCCTGGTTCCCAACATATCGTGCAGTTTTTTTTTGTTTTTGACTGAATTTTTTTGGACATTCTGCGGTTTCTTGAGGACATCCTTAAACTTGCCTTGGGTACTATTTATATTATATTTCATTCACGTTGATGGAAATGTTAGGCTTCGTCTTTTTTTTAACTTCCATTTTCTTGAAAAAAGAATGTTTTAATGCACAACACGGCGTTATCCTCGTTTTAGGATTATAGTCAAGCATTTGTAAAATAAGATCCTCGAATTCCAGATAATCTACGATGCTGTGGCCATCCTCCCCTCTTCTCCGGCCCCATGGCCCCCCTATTTCAGTTCCCAGGATATTATGAAGTTTTTTTGTTCCTGGCAATTTATATTGTGGACCACCTCGCGGTTTCTTGAGGACATACCTAAAATAAATATAAATACTTAATTTGTAATTTGATAACTAACTCAAAGACATCATTGTAATTCATATGTTTGATTATATGCTAGTTTGATTCAATTCGAGAGCTATAAGAGTAAAATATATACCTAATATCACGGATTAGAGAGGCTATAAATTCATAAAAATATAAAACCAGTTTGCTCAATATCATATAAAAAACCAAACACTATAATAATAATAATAAGTTTTACTCCGAAATACAGTGAAAGTCACAAAAGTGTGCCAGCAAATTGGGAAAGGAAGAAAATGACAAAACATACACTAGAAGTCGAAATAGGGACAAAACAAAGTTTAAAATTACATGCAATTACTGTATAGCATGAATTCAATTATATTATATGGCTCAAGTCTAAGAAGATATTTCTGCTTTATATTTATTGAAATTCTTTTCCTTTTTAATATTGGATGAAAGTTTATTGAAGTATTTTAAAAAGCAGTATAGTGGTCCTTTGTGCAGGAATATCCATATCTAATGTGCTGGTGTTATAAGCAGTGTTCTTGTTTCCTTCGAACCTATTTTTGTTTTTAAACAAGAACATGAGACATTCTTGAATATGAATAGCGTTTGAATTCCGCCTTCTCTGAATTTCCCTCTACAAGATTCACGAAGTCATTTTTAATGTGGTACTTAGTGCTCTTTTTTGAAGTCCTATCTAAGTCTGAGTAATTGGTAAATAATTTTCAGTTTTCTTATCTAAATATCTACTTAGAACTCCCAAAGAATAGCATATACTCGTAAAACTCAGCTGGTTTTACAATTCTGAAATATGTTTGTGATCTAGGTATACACCTGGGAATTTGAAAGAATCCAGTAGTAACAACTAAGAATTCCCTAATCTTAGATATTCAGCTATCTACATACGGCTATGTGATGTTTTGAACAACATTGCATCAGGTTTTCCTTTATTCATAAGCAGATCATAATCTATTGTATTTGTAATATTATTGAATTGTTTATGAAGAGTTTAAATAATGCTGTACCCAAAATGCTGCCCTGTGGTACTCCAATATCTATGTGGTGGGTTCACACAGTACTTCGAATTTATCGCTTTTTATTTATACTCTCTGAGTTCTGGAGGCAAGATAAGACTTGATCCCTTCAAGCGAAGCCAGTCTTATTCAATACACTTCCATTTTGATGATGATATAGTTAATTGTGAAAGAGATCGAAGGCTTTTGAGAGGTCAATTAGAAGAGGGATTATTATTTCCGAATTTTCGAATATTTCTTCAATTAAGTCAAATATGGCTGTTGTGCGGATCTGCCCTTTATTTAACCAACGAGTTGTTGAAAGTAAATTTTATTCATCCAAGAATATTAGATAGTTTGTTCTAACAAGTTCAATAAGTATTTCGAACAATTGACCCATCAATGTTTATTAGTTTAATCATATTCTGAATTTACGCTATACCGAATTCTAATGACATGACAAAGAAAGGATTCAATGATACGGAGCAGGCGGACAACACCTCTAGAGTAGATATTTTGAAAATTTTACAGCCCGTGTTAGGAAAACGTACTAGAAATAAGCGTATTTTAATATTTCCTTGAGATAGCATATTTATGAGTCATTAATAGCAGGTTTTAGATGCCACTTTTATATTTTAGTATTGATGCTTAGCCATTTTTTAGTATTTTTCGATATAAATGATTTTCTTATGTATACCTATATATATATATATATATATATATATATATATATATATATATATATATATATTATATATATATATATATATATATATATATATAATTATATATATATACAAGGGTGATTCATTAATAAGTGTAAATATTTTAAGGGAAAAATTGAGCTCAATTATGGAGATCTAACCCAATTTGCTCATACAAAATATTTCTCCTTACTGATTTACAGAGTGTTTTATTTAGATTATTAAAAATGAATTTTATTCATTACTTGAATGCTGCTCTATATTTCTTTATGATATTTGGCAGTAAGTTGAAGTATTCTGGGACAAATCAAAAAATAGTAAAGAAGACTTTCTCGCTATCACCAGTGGCGTACGGCAGGGGCACGGGAAGAGTTCTTGTTTCCTAAAATCTACGCCAATTGCAGAATTGTCATTTTAGTATAATTTTTCGATTCTCCAATATTTTCTCTGTAAATAAGGCACTCTAGTTTCGTAATGCTAGAGCCACTAATTTTCGAGATATTCAACATTGAACATATGGCTGCACAATTCTTTTAATTTGATGTACGAGTCTGTCGGTGTTTTTTTGTCATACGATGGCATGTATTACGTAAAATAAACATTATTAGGTATTTTTTTCAATTTATAATAATATTAAAAATAACAATTTAAAACAGAACAACTACAAAAATATTCCAAACGATAAATACTTGCCAGGAACTATGGCAGCAAATTGTAAATTCCCCTAATTTTATTGGGAATCAGCCAAACATATTTTTTAAAGTTAGAAGATCGTTTAGCGAAAGAATGGATAATCTCATTGAGGTTAACGGAGGTCACATTGAACATTTGTTGTAAATTGTTTTTAAGTTTTGTTCATAAATTTGATATTCTTCCAAAAATTGTAAGAAGATCTTAATAATTAAGTATTTATTTCTGACTTTCTTATGTAGCGCTGGATATTTTTGTAGTTGTATTAAATTGTTTGTTAAAATTATTATAAATTGAAACAAAATACCTAATTATGATTATTTTAAGTAATACATCCAATCGTATGACAAAAAACACCGACATGACTCTTACATAAAAATCAAAAGAATTGTGCAGCCATATGTTCAACGTTAAATATCTCGAAAAATAGTGGCTCTAACGTTACGAAACAAGAGTGCCTTATTTACAGAGAAAATATTGGAGAATCGAAAAATTTTACTAAACTGACAATTCTGCCAGTGGCGTAGAATTTAGGAAACAAGAACTCTTCTCGTGCCCCTGCCGTACGCCACTGGTGATAGCGAGAAAGTCTTATTTACTATAAGTTGATGTGTCCCAAACTATTTCAACTTACTGCCAAATATCATAAAGAAATATCAAGCAGCATTCGAGTAATGAACAAATTTCATTTTTAATAATCTAAATAAAACACCCTGTAAATCAGTAAGGAGAAATATTTTGCATAAGCAAATTGGGTTAGATCTTCATATTTTGAGCTCAAAATTTTACTGTTAAAATATTTACACATATTAATGAATCACCCTGTATATGTGAATGTTTCAATCCGATTTCAACTAAGAAGGAGGACACAAAAAAATTTGCAATCTACATTGAAGGTTTAATATTATGCAACTTTTGAAAATATTACAATTATTAACAGGCGCGGATCCAGAGGGGGGGAACTGGGGGTACGCACCCCCCCCAAATGGCCTGGGCCCCACCTTATTGTTTTCATTGGGAGCTACTCGATTTACCATTGTCCCAAATACCAGTACCTTTTGGCTTTTGAATATATAAAAGTTCCCCCCCCCCAAAAGTCGGGCCTGGATCCGCGCCTTATTATTAATGAATTCAACAAACCTTTCTTCTCCAGGCACTATATCGAAGAACTTCTTTGTTTTTTGCGCTTTGTCCAGAATATGATTAGGAGGCATGCCCAATACTTCAACAATCTTGTTCATTTGATCTACTTTATTGGTACCTCTGAATAGTGGTTTTCCAGTATGCATTTCGACCAATAAACAACCCAAGGACCACATGTCTATTGCAAAATCATATGGCATGCCTAAAAGTACTTCAGGTGATCTGTAGTATCGACTTTGTACATACATCTCTGTCTGAAAAAATATTAATCAAAACTATAATAAGATTGGAGGATCTTAAATATTTTTTCAAATTTTCAATATTTATAGTAAAAAATAGTAATTAATTAGCGTTGGCGTTATTGCCCGGGATCATCTCACATTATGTGAGATGTTCTGGCGCCGATTGCCGCTTTTACCCTGTTTTAGGTAATTAATATTTATAGTATATTTACTGTATAACGACTACTAAATCTGAAGTAAAATCTGATTTTGTACATGTCAGAAAATTAAGTGTTATTCAGAAAGGATTCAAAAATAATCATAATTGTCATGATTATGTAATAGTTATTTATGTAATAAGGATCATAAATACGATTATCATGGTACAAGTCGTGAATGTTATTGGGCGAGGCGTATCCGAGTTCAATAACACGACGTGTGCCATAATGATTCGTATTATATACAAAATTTTATCTTATGGCATTTATATTAATACATTTTCGAAAACTTAAAAAGTGCGTTTTTGACATGTCATAATGATAACTATGCTATGTTGCTATGCTACACTTTTCCGGCCGGCGGCAGGAAAAGTGTTACTATGCAAAAGATGAATTGGTAACCATGAACAAAAAATTCTCCAATTCAAACGTCATTTTCACTTTCAACCACTTCTCACCAGGTTGCGAATTATAACTATCAATTATTTTACTTTATATCTGTCAGAATCAATTTTGCGTGGCATAACGATCGTAAGTGGATAGAAATTATGTGCGTAAATGTGAATCAATCCAAAAATGGATATTCAGATTTTTATGAATTTCAAAACGTTTGAAAATAAAATAACATATTTCGTTCGGAGTAGAAGTGACTTTTCATGAAAAGTGACACTTCACCTCCTTATGAAATAATATCTATACTATTAAATACTGAGCTGTGCTTTGCCATTTCCTTGACGGCAATATTTATTTATCTGCTGTCAAATACAATTGTAAGAATTGAATATAATTTAAATAAAAATGAGTGATTCTGAAATTGGTAGTTTACCTTCTGACTTGGAAGAAATTACGCGAAATATCGTGGACTCCCTTTTACCGGAAAAATCACGGAGTGTATGTGTCTCGGTCACGAATTAAAACTATTGGAGCGAAAAATCTGAAATTTACTGTAATGCAACTTATGATTTTTAGAAAATTTTTAATTCAGATTTTGAAAATGCCCCGTTTGGGCACTATGACATGTCCCCAATTGAGGACATCATGAGCTGATTGAGGGAAAAAAATTCAAAAATATTTTAAAAATGGTAAAATATTAATATGTTTCATTGTTTATTTTATTAAATATATTCATATTATTTTTGCGTCCATTTTCGAAGTACTGAAGTGTATAAAATTTCACTTTTGCAGAATTAAAACAAAAGTGCTGTTTTATTCACCCAGATGTTGCCTTTACCTCTAGTTCACAATGTCCTCAAACTAGTACGCCACAATTTCAAAAATCGCTGATTACAATATGCACAAAAATCACCTACCGCAATTGCTTTGGAACAAGTCTACACTTATTTTGAACGTAAACAAACAGTTTTCAAACACATGATCTAACGAATATAGCCAACAAAAAAATAAACAGTAGAGCGCTACACTGCTGTCATAGCTACCCTACGGAAACCTATATTTCAAATGCATGAATATTTTTTTCATCAGCTTGTAGATGGCAGCATATATATTCATTTGGAAGAATATGATGTCCACAACTGAGAACAATATGACAGAGAAGTAAGAGCAAGCGGTACTTCATAGGAAAAAATCCAAAGTAGGTTGTCCTCAACTGAGGACAAGGTGAGCGAGAGGGTTAATCTGTACAAAGAATGGTGTTTTACTAAGAAAATCAAGAATATCACTCATGAAAAAGTATTTTTGGCTTAGTTTGAATGCTAAGCTGAAGAAAGAAAACCATCTTCTATCTGGTCATCTTTTCGATGATAAGAAGTATTTTATTAACATGAAAAAACGTAGATATTAGTAAGTACCTACAACCAAACAGGATTACAAGTTTTCCAAAACTCATCAACTACTGATATAAAAACTCTAGAAATCATTGGAATTAATATTGCCATTGCTCTTTTGCCATATATAATAAATGGTTTGGTACATAGTTATGCATTTGAATAAACTTTTTTGATCTCACCACACATGTTTTTCATATAGAATTTCATTATGGTACTTAGTGCCATAATGAATTCATTATGAGACTGTGCCATAATGAGCTTCCTTATGTCATCAAAATTGAGTGACATAACGGTGTCATTATGACATGCCATCAGATAATATTCAACGAGCGGTAATGTAGGTCATAACTCACGCAGATGAAGTTTGTAATTCATCATGTGTGTTATGACCATTACCGCAAATTGAATACTATACTTTATCTACGACTGTAACAATGAATACCATCTTTTTCAGCACAAAATTCACAATAATTAGGTAGTATTAACTTGATTTGAAAACGTCAGAATTATTCAAGTGACATTAACAGATGAGTGACGGTCGATCTTACTTGGGATCTTAGTAGACTATATAGTGAGTTATTATTACTAACGCTGTTTGTTAATAGATACTATTAATTGCTAAAACGCAGTTGAATAATGAATATATTATTTAATAGGAGTAGATAATAGTTATTTATGTACCAAGTGCGTTATATAGATCCTTATGCCCTGAGGGAAACATTCGGCCCGAGGGCCTCTGGCCCGAGGGATGAATGTTGCCCGATGGGCATAAGGATCTAGTAACGCACGCGGTGCATACAAGATTTTATTTTTCACGAAAAAATTATTATATTATGATGAAAAAGCGATTTTAAAATCGTTTCATTGCTCCTATCCATTTTCCTTCTCATAGTAGGCATGTCATTTGATAGTTTGACGTTTGTGAATATTTTTGTCATCATATTCAGTGAATGTCATGCTGCTTTCTTTGTGTAGTCTTATAGAAATAATGAAAATGAAAATGAATTTACCCAAGAATATCATAGAAAATGCAGCCAAAGGTGCGAATAATTAATTGCCGGAGAAATCCAGAGTCGGATACGATAAGGATTATGAAGTATTTAATCAATGAAATTTGCTTCATTTCTCCTAGTACAATAAGCGGGCGTTTTAAATCCATTATGCCCGCAAATGCGGGCGTAATACTCTAGGGCATAATGAGTGTGTTTATAGCAACCGTATCCAAGGTGAAATAAACATATAATATACAAGTGAAAAATAAAAATAATTTTGCGATTGACGCATAAAAATGTTCGAATTGAAAGGAAATATCAATCTCCCATAAGATATTTTAGTGAAAGCTGCTTATGCTTTGCCAAAAAGGCGGAGATACGAGAAAGAATAAGTCCATTTTAAGGTCTGCCTGACGAAACAGTGCGTGTACCATCTCCACGAAACCGTTTTGATGGCTTATTTTCAAGATTTGTCAAGGTTGTATTCCCCAAATTCCATTTGGACAAATTTCTTATTGTTAGGTAGAGAATTAATAGTTTATAAGAAGATAAGAAGCAATGAAAAGTTGATTTCTCTGCAAGAGTTCCTAAAACAAATTGGAAAAAATTATCCGCCTACTTTTTTCTGGCACAAGCGCATCAACAGCTTTCATTAAAATATCTTGGTTGAGATTGCTATTTCCTTCTACTATCCTAGCTCATACCTATGTAAATTAACTGAAAATGTTTGCAAATTATCCAACGGCAATATCCCGAAAAAAAAATGGAGACTTCATTAAAGTTATCTTGTTGTACTCACCCTTTTATGCATCTGGCAGGAAATTCCAAAATCGATGATTTTAATTTTCGTTGATTTGGAACTACATAAGACGATATTGTCGGGCTTCAGATCACAATGAATGATGCTCAGTTCGGGGGTGGAGAGGAACATTAAGGCCGTGCAAAGCTGCTGTGCGAATTTTCGCGTCAGGTTCAGCGACACACCCATGAATTTCGTATTCCTCAGAAGGTCGTACAAGGTGAAGGATAATAATTCGAATACTATACACGAATTATTCCGCCACATGAAATGTCGCTTCATTCTAACTGTAACAATGGAGAAAATGTCTGATGAGTAAATTGAATTAATTTGAGAAATTATAGGTATCATTTTTCATTCATTTTTGAGTTGAAGAAATGAAATTCGATACCGGGATTGAGTTGATATTAATAAGAAAAGTACACAATTGAAGCTTCGATTGATTTTTCTTGCCGTCACAATTTTAATATTGAAATTTCCATCCTTTTTGGATTATTTTCGAATATTGCGCATCTCTACAGTAACTAAAAATTCATACATTACATAAAGTGAACAAGGAAAATTCTTCAATAATTTTAAAAAATTATCAAACAACTTTCCAAGGAAGCTGGTTATACGTATTCAGAAACGCAAAATCTGCATTCACAATCGAACGGTGAATTATAGAAATTGTCAAGTCACCCCGACTCAAAATCTGCATACAGCTGTTTCGATCTTATTAGATCTCATCAGTGCAGCTTATTTGATTCGGAGTGAATTAACAAATTTCTAATTGTTCCCCAATACAAATCGTGGTCAGTAACAATGGATGAATAACAATCCAGAGCGCCATCCCACCAAAGATATTGGGAAACAACAATTCACCGCTTAGACTGAAAATGCAGAAATTCGTCACTTTTGTAATGTATGAAATTGACCATGGTCGACTAATATGTTTTTCATGATTTGATTGTTATATTTTGCGTATTAAGCGACAAGAATATTCGGAGCGCGCTCTCGTGATTATATCCAAAGGTTTTAAATCACTATGTTAGTGTGCCTTGGAATCATATACACCACTGTTGTAGAGTAGATATCTTCATATCAGGAGGTACGTGTTTAGGCGACGAATTTCTGCATTTTCAGTCTAAGCGGTGAATTGTTGTTTCCCAATATCTTTGGTGGGATGGCGCTCTGGATTGTTATTCATCCATTGTTACTGACCACGATTTGTATTGGGGAACAATTAGAAATTTGTTAATTCACTCCGAATCAAATAAGCTGCACTGATGAGATCTAATAAGATCGAAACAGCTGTATGCAGATTTTGAGTCGGGGTGACTTGACAATTTCTATAATTCACCGTTCGATTGTGAATGCAGATTTTGCGTTGCTGAATACGTATAACCAGCTTCCTTGGAAAGTTGTTTGATAATTTTTTGAAATTATTGAAGAATTTTCCTTGTTCACTTTATGTAATGTATGAAATTGACCATGGTCGACTAGTATGTTTTTCATGATTTGACTAAAAATTCAATTAGAAAGACAAGAATTTATAAGTAAATTTGGTCGATGTGAGGGAGGTACTACTTGAAAATATTTTCTCTGACCGCCGCTATTCTTATGTTGAAATTTCATGCTTTATTGAAGGTATTCAAGCTTTGTGTATCTGGTCATCCCCTCCAAATTTTCTGAGGTGCGTTGAGAATTGAAATGAGGGAAAAATACGGATATGCCTTTCGGTATAAACTGTAACTAGTTAATGAAGTGTCAAATTAGGAACCTTTACAGTAACCAACATGACATGTTTTGCATAAACCAATATAATTTTTTTTTCGTTATTAAATTAATTTGTTTGCGTAGCCTCAACCTGCCTACTCCACTAACCGTACTGCTTCCTGTCAACTCTGAAGTCTCAACCTGCCTACTCTTCAGAGTCAACTGACGGGCCGATCGTCGCGTGGCCGTATTTATAGGGGAGGGGGGCGGGTACTCACGCTCATCAGTGCGGGATGTACTCTGATTGGGTGTTACATGGCGACCACTGAGAAGTGGTTTCCATGCTGATGGGAGTCTGTGACTGTCATCTCTGGTGTTCAAACAATTTGGACGTTTTTCTATTTCTACAGCTTCACGGAAAATTCGGGATTTGAAAGATCGGACGGGAGCAATAGTTCTTGTATTGGAGAAATCGATTATGTGGCCTGTTTGGGTGTGATGTTGGGAAAGGGCGTTGGAGATATCTGAGTGTCTTACCGAAAGTGAATGTTCTTTGGCACGGACCTGAATTCGTCGGTTTGTTTGTCCTATATAAGAACGAGGACAATTGGAACAGGAAATCTCATAAACACCGTGATTTTCGTTAGGAATTTTATCTTTGACGGATCTGACCAGATGGGAGAGTTTTTGTTGAGTGGTGAATATTGTTTTGATGTTCGTGTTTTTGAGAGATCTTGCGATCTTATCTGTTACTCCTTTGATGTAAGGAAGAAATAATTTAGGTGTAGATTCTTGCTCAGTGGGATTGGAAGGAGGTAGAAGTGGGGTGATGTTTGAGTGTTTGCGTATGTTCCTGTTGATTTGATATGTGTTGTAACCGTTCTGTAATAATATATATTTTAGAGTATTGAGTTCTGATTCACGGTGTTCGTCGTCAGATAGTCGAATGGAGCGGTGGATTAGGGTATTAACTACAGAGTTAAGTTGAGAAGGATGGTGGTGAGACTGGGCGTTCAGATAACGGTTTGTATGGGTGGGTTTACGATAAACTGAATAGGAGAAGCCTTGGGATGGAAGTTTTTTGACCATGACATCGAGGAATGGCAGAGACCCATCGTTTTCCACTTCCATTGTGAATTGGATACTTGGATGTATGCCATTCAAATGATTCAAGAAGTCGAGCAACGAGTCTCCGCCATGGGGCCAGATCGCAAAGACATCGTCTACATAACGTAGCCAGCATGATGGTTTAAGGTCGAATGACGAGAGAGCTTGGGTTTCGAAATGTTCCATGAAAATGTTGGCTATGACGGGGGAGAGAGGGGATCCCATTGGGGCTCCCTTAATTTGTCTGAAGAAATTGCCTTGAAAGATGAAGTAAGTGTTGGCCATGCAGTGTTTGATCAGGGATAGGTTGTCTGAACCAAGTTTTTCAAATACTTCCGACCGCGGAAATCTTTCTGAACATATATATATATATATATATATATATATATATATATATATATATATATATATATATATATATATATATATATAATATATATGTGTGTGCATTTTTTTGACTGGGTCAAAACACGCATTTACGCCCTTGATGCATACAACATTTTTTGGACGACCTTAAAAGTAATAAATTAAGAAGTATATTTAACGATGATTTTGATAACAATAATGTTCATAGAGATATTCTTAAAATCATCTCAGCTGTGGTTTAAAATATTTAATCCTAAATCGGGAACCATCAAGATGTGATATAGTTCAAGCAAAGCCTTCAAGAGATTGTCAAATATTGGAACGGGGGCCTTCTAGGAGAGAATTGAATGAAGTTGAAGAGTGTACTATTGAAACAACTCCAAAGGCCGGTTGTTCAAATCAAAGTTATCAAAGTGTAAAATTTGATCACAAAGAGACAAATCTATTTGAATTAGATGACATTTCTAAAACTTTTACTCTAAATAATTGCAGTAATTTTAGGATTGAAGTAAATATTGGCAAAAAATAGTATTGTAATGTTTATTTAATAAAATATTAATTACATGTTTCTCTGTTTTACAAAATTTCCCTACCGGACAAAAAAAGTTTTTTTCGCCCTAGGGCAAAAAAAGTTTTTCAGCCCTAGGGCAAAAAAACCTTCTTTACGCTCTATTCGTAGGGCAAAAAAACAGCATTTTTATGACCGTTCGGCAAAAATATTATTTATTCATGATGACAAAATAGTTGTTGATGAATGTTTTCCGATGGGCGATAGGATCTAACAACGCACGTGGTGTATACAAGATTTTAATTTTCACGATAAAGTCATTTTGTTATAATGAAAAATCGAATTTAAAATCGGTTCATTGCTCCTATACGTTCCATTTTCCTTCTCACAGTAGGCATGTCATTTGTTGATATTTTGACGTTTGTGAATATTTTTGTCATCATATTTAGTAAATGTCATTGCTGCTTTCTTTGTGTAGTCTTATAGAAATAATGGAAATGATAATGAATTTACCCAAGAATGTCATAGAAAATGCAGCCAAAGCTGCTAATAATTCAGTGCCGGAGAAATCCAGAGTCGTATACGACAAGGATTATGAAGTATTTAATCAATGAAAGTTGTTTCATTTCTCCTCGTACAATTAGCGGGCGTTATGATAAATTATGTCCGCTCATTACGCCCTAGGGCATAATTAGTGTATTTATAGCAACCGTATCTAAGGTAAAATCAACAAATAAGTGAAAAATAAAAAAATTATGGTGAATGTTTGGAGCCCACAATATAAATATTAAGGGGTGTATCGGTACGAAAATTAGTTTTTCAAAGGTAATCGCATTTTTTACCTTCGTAAATCGAAAATCTGAAAAATTTGATCGATGTATATTCTTGAAGGAAATTAAATTCTCTATTAAAAAAAGCTCTCCTAGTAAATTGACGTGAAACAAGCCGTTTTCTTGTAACCGTACCTTAAACATTGACTTGTTTTTTCAATTTTAGGTTGATATTTTGGATTTTTGTAACTACCAGAAAAAAGACATGGTATGAGACCTCGGTAGACCAGCGGTAAGGTTTATCGTTTGTTAACCGGGGATCAAGGGTTCGAGTCCCACCTTGCTCTTGGGTGTTGTGTATGTCCCATGAAATTTAGTGGATCAAAATTTGTATATCTGTTGGGTAATGACTTAGATTCAAGCCCATTGGCCATTCGGAACCAGCGTTAAACAGTAAAAAAAGAGATGGTTACAAGGAAACGGCTCATTTTAAGTCAATTTACTAGGAGGGCTTTTTTGTAGGGAAATCGATCAAATTTTCCAGATTGACAACTTACGTGTTTAAGGAAAAAATGGGGTTACTGTTAAAAAACTAATAGTCGTCACGATATTTATATTGAGGGCTCAAACTTTCAGGATAATTCTTTTTTTGTCATCATGAATAATATTGTCACAGTATCATCAAAAAAAACTATTTTCGTTTTTCTTGCGCAGTCTATATATATATATATATATATATATATATATATATATATATATATATATATATATATATATATATATATATATATATATATATATATATATATATAGATATATATATATATATATATATACAGGGCAGTAGCCAAGGGAGCGCCAGAGGGGACTGAGCCCCCTCTGGAAATATTTAAGCCCACTCTAGAAAAGATACCAGAATTATTATACACCAAAAATGTTTATATCTGAGTTGAAACATACAACCAGCCAAGTTACAAACAAATCTACCTAACTGTAAAACTGACCTATATATATATATATATATATATATATATATATATATATATATATAATATATATATATATATATATATATATATATATATATATATATATATACAGGGCCGTAGCCAAGGGAGCGCCAGAGGGGACTTTATATCTGAGTTGAAACATACAACTAGCCAAGTTACAAACAAATCTACCTAACTGTAAAACTGACCTAAAATTATTTATTTGCGACATATTTTAACCCGCAAAACATGTTCACGTTTTTATCCTAAAATTAAATAGCGACAAACGAGCGTACTTTAAACGCTGATTTGTCGCCCAAAAGCGCCGTAGTTGAGACATGTTAACGGGGAATCATTGGTAACAAGTAATTTTGCATATAAAATTCACTTATTCCAGCAGTTATTTCATAAGTGTTTTGCTGCTTATTTGTCACCCAAAATCGCAATCATGATTTTTTCGGAACAACACGAAAAAATAGTGCACCCAACATGTTGCCTACTCCTCCAAAAAATAATAATAGGTATTTTCGAAATTTTTTACTTAAATTACTATTACAATCCAAACCACGATTCTGTTTTCAAATATCTTCATTTTTACATAAACTGTACACAAAACATCATCATTATCTTTGTCTGTGGTTGAAGTTGTGGATTGGTTCTGCTACTGATATATATCAGAATTAAATTTTGAATTCATAGGCTCTGTAAAGTGAGATCTACAAGACTCGACTAAATTTAACATTTTTAATATCATTTCGTTTCGAATTTTACATTCAACAATATTCATCATTGAAAATATCCTCTCCATGAATGCATTGGATGACGGTAAGTTCAGAAGAGTAAATGTAAATTAAGCTAAATCTTTGAACATGAATTTGTAGGCTACAGTTTTTTAGTCTATATCCTTCCTCCAAAAAATAAAAGGATTATCACGGACTTCTCATCTGCCGAAAAACATTTAAATGCGAGAGCATGCGCTTAATTAATTCAAGTAAAAGTACTTCAGTAAAATCCAAACATTTTCCTTCAATTTCTTTAACCTCTTCAGATAAAATATTATTAGCCGTTAATTCATTATCATACTCAGAATATCATATTTTACGTAAGTGGAAATAGAAACACAACTAAAACCGACTAAGCGCAAACAAGTTGACGAAGCAAGAGAGAGAATATTAACTTGGTTTATAAGCTATTTGTTTTATTCGTTAAGAGTTTTCTATTTATTATTTTTTATTAGAATAATTTTTTTCATTTTTTCGAAATGTTTCTTAATGAATATTCGTTTTCCAGTATAGTTTTCTAGGTAAAAAGACAGAAAAAACTGTATATTCCTGTATTTTTTCACGTATATTCATTTTAGTTCTACGTAAAAAACAAGCTCCATCTAGAATTTGTTTAGCCCCCTCTAGAAAGCAGTTCTGGCTACGGCCCTGTATATATATATATATCTTTATATATATATTTATATTTATATCTATATTTATATTTATATATATATATATATATATATACGATAGGTAGAATTTCTTCTGCTATATTTTATATATTTAAGGTGCAATTTTCTTGGGTTTAGAGCACATTAAAACTTTAGGTATTCAGATTTTATTACTTGTAATCGACATATGTTTCGGCGTATATAAGCCTTTTTCAAGATTATATCATAGGTATGGCTGGGGCATTTACATCTAAAAATACATTTTTAAAATCAGTCACAATTCTTCATTATGTGTACGTTAACTTACTAGTTTATCTGCAATCTACATTTCATCTACTTATTTAAAACAACGTTATAAAGTACATTGGATCTGTCAATTTTAATTTGCTTTGTTTTGTTTTTGACTATATAGTTTTCCAATTGATCACCTGAGATGCCATCTGTGCGCTTGTACGAATAAATTAATGTGGTATTGGAAGTTATTATTTCATTTCGATTATGTTTTACGTTTACAATAGGTCAGACAACACAGTATATAAAAGAAAGGATTAATGGACACAAATATGCGAAGAATTCTACAGCCCTAAAGAAACATGAAATAACAAGAAACCATAGTTTCGACTTTGATAACTTTCAGATCCTACACAGAAAAACCAACAACAAAATAAGGACTTTTTTAGAAATGATATATATTCAAAAAGAAAAAGACTCTATAAACGACAGAACAGATCTGAAAAATTTGACAAAAATTTACCATAATATCCTTAAATAAAATAAAACCTATATGGAAATGACATCTGTGATTGTAAACGTAAAACATAATGGAAATGAAATAATAACTTCCAATACCACATTTATTTATTCGTACAAGCGCACAGATGGCATCTCAGGTGATCAATTGGAAAACTATATAGTCAAAAACAAAACAAAGCAAATTAAAATTGACAGATCCAATGTATTTTATAACGTTGTTTTAAATAAGTAGATGAAATGTAGATTGCAGATAAACTAGTAAGTTAACCTACACATAATGAAGAATTGTGACTGATTTTAAAAATGTATTTTTAGATGTAAATGTCCCAGCCATACCTGTGATATAATCTTGAAAAGGGCTTATATACGCCGAAACATATGTCGATTACAAGTAATAAAATCTGAATACCTAAAGTTTTTAATGTGCTCTAAACCCAAGAAAATTGCACCTTAAATATATATATATATATATATATATATATATATATATATATATATATATATTATATATATTATATATATATATATATATATATAGTATATATATAGTATATTATACTATATATATATATATATATATATATATATATATATGTATATATATATATATTCATATATAATATATGTATATACAAATACATAGAATTATTTATCTTGTATTACTGATAACAGGCAATTGATATGGTAATATTTCGTCACGTTTTCCGAAACGTTTGAGAAAGTTCTTTGAAAAGTTTTTCAAAAATTATAAATTTCGTGACGAAACGTTTACATTAATAAAATCATTTTTGTATTAGTTGTTAGAATCAATCTCCAAATTGTTAAATGAGATCACCACAAGTACTACAAAAAATATTGAAAATGCGTATTTCAATACTAACCTATAGGATATTTATTGTCAACATCTGCTTGGTTCATCATACCCAGCAAATTGATCTCGATCATCGCCTGTTGGAAGAACTGCTTCTTCATAAGCTTAATAGCTACGTTAGTCTGTTCCATGAGATCGAACGCCTTTATCACCCGTCCATATGAACCCTTTCCTAAGAGCTTTTGGATTTTGTATCTTCCGAGAATTGTATCACCTTTTTTAAGTATGTATTCATGATCGTCCTCTTTCTTATCTTCGCTCTGTATCTGAGCTTCACTCTGTTTTTTATCTTCATAGTATACCTGAAACAATATAAAATTCATTTGGCATAATTGACTAGTATTGCAGAAATGAAGACATGTGATATTTCATGCGAAAAATAAATGATTTTGTGGTAATTTTAGATTTGATGCTTAGTTGTTCTTTTGTTGCCAGAACAGTCAAAGGCTTTCAGTAATTAGCTTTCGGGAGGTCCTTAGTTCATTCCCTGTGACTTGGGTGAATGATCTTCCAGTATTCATCCTTTTAAGTCGTCTTCAGCTTCTCTCTCCCATAGATCATCCGGTATCACCCATTCTTAATGTACTTGTACATATATTCTATGGTCTCTAATAGGAGTTCCTCCTTTTAAGTCAAACAGCCCGCCAACCTCACTCATAGTTCAACCAACCAAGCTAGTTAGTCGAGTATGTTAGGTACGCTGGCTAGTATTTGGGAGGTCTCGGGTTCAAACCCCGGGGCCGACTGGTCTGCCATGAGTTTTTTTCAGAGGTTTCCTCATGGTAATGTAAGTCACTGCTTGCAAACTTATAAGGCGAATGCTGGGCCAGTATTAATCCTCTGAACCCTACCCACACTTCCTATGTTCCATAAATATCCCGTCTCACCTATCCTTAATGCACTTGTACATACAAGTGTATTCTCTGATCTGGCTGAAGGAGTTAATCCCAAACTCAAGCTGCCCGCCTCCCTGACACATACTTCAGGGAGGAATGAAACACGTGTGTTTCCTTCCTTTCCCTTCCAACCTCACTCATAGTTGACAGAAGGATTTAAACAGTTAACCTTTGAATTTTTTTTCTTGTCAATCGAGGCAAAGACTATTTATTCAGCAGATGAAGGTACCTAGTAACGAATGAGACACTGTGGAATGTGAAGTGAAATATAAGGGGATTAAGGTAGTAAGTGAAATTGAATTTGATTAACGGAAATGTTCATTGAAAAATGGATAATTCAAGTGCACTTTTTTCCGGTTAATATTCTTCGTCTATTACTGTATCATTCGAATGTCTAATTCTGCTTTTAGCCATTTTTTTCTTGAAAATCAATGAAATATTGATCATTCTTCTGTGGTTTATACTGTTGAAAACAGTCTAGGGTACAGACTCTACAAGGTTCAAATCCCAAGTAAACTATGCATATATATATATATATATATATATATATATATATATATATATATATATATATATATATATATATATATATATATATATATATATATATATATATATATATATATTAGCTACCCGGAAAACGTTGTTCTGTCATATATATTGTCTATTTTTTGGATTGATTGGGCCGATACATGGTGTAAATTAATAAACATATTAAAACAATGGTTAATAATAACAATTTACACATTTATTTAAAGAAATGACTCATGACACACGTTTCGGTGGAACTCCACCTTCTTCAGATGCTAATGGCAAACGAACTTCACCTTCTTCAGATGCTAATGGCCAACTGTTTGCCATTAGCATCTGAAGAAGGTGAAGTTCCACCGAAACGTGCGTCATGCGTTATTTCTTCAAATAAATGTGTAAATTGTTATTATTAACCATTTTTTTAGTATAAATTGTTTATATCTATCTACCTATCTATCTGGCTTTATATCTATCTATCGATGTAATCTATCATCATATTTTGCTGTAAAATAAAAAATAATACTACTAATATTTTTTGGACTTCAAATTCAAAATCAGTCAAATTGGACACCGGTAGACGCCTGGCGAGCTATTAAATAATATGAGAGATCATAAAAAATAAAAATAAAAAATGTTCTCAGAAAATAAAAATAAATTTTTAGGGTGGACCACCCTTATCTCTTAGGAGTATGAAATATAGATTACGGCCGATTCTCAGATATATACCAAATATAGATATAAAATTTCATAAAAATCAGTCAAGCCGTTTCGGAGTATGGTAACACTGTGGCCCGACATTGTTATATACTAGATATATAGATATATATATATATATATATATATATATATATATATAGATATTTATATATATATATATATATATATATATATATATATTAATATATATATATATATATAATATATATATATAATATATATATATTCAGTGGCGGCTCGTGAAGGTTTTGGTTTGAGGAGGCTACAAGAGGTGTTAAAAAAATACACCATAGCCGAAAATTTTTTTATAGATACATTTCAAGGTCAATATAATTTAAAGAAAATCAAAGTAAAACAAGCACCGCCTAAGCTATTAATTTGTTTTCACTTTCGAGTGTCTACCTTGAGACCTACAACTCCTATTTACAATATTCACAAAAATTCTTCTCAGCCAATTAATCAATTCATCTATTCGTCAAATTTTTTCTTTCACATAATAGGTACCTACCTACCTACTTAACGAATTTTTTAACAGCTGGTGAGAAGCAACATTATAAAAAGTTATTATATATTTTTGAAGATTAGGCGGGATTCTGCGATCTTTAACGTTAGCAAAATGATCTATAATATCCTCATAAAATTTTTTGTCTTTCGCCAAAAGTTTTGCCAATTCCTTTTCAATAGACAACAAACTAATATTTTTCAAACGATCCTGGCTCATTGAATTCGTAAATAAGTTTTAATTCTCTTAAGAGTGGAAAACCAGCGCTCTACGGAAGCCGATGTCACCGGGATATAAACAAGTAGACATAAGAGTCTATAAACTTGGGGTAAATTCTTGATTCAAATCATTATGAAAAAGATATTTAATAGTCCTCACATGATTTTCATTGTGCCCCAAAATTTTCATTGTCATTTATAAACAACACACAGTTCACTTTTTTTATGGCCACCTTATCAAAAAAGTGTTGTATTTTTGACATAAATTTTCCAAAAGGTTTATCTGGAAAATTAGCCGAAAATCCGGTGAACAAATTTTTATTGAGTAAGTCGAAGAAATGCAGTTCTTTCAAATCAGAGAATCTTATTTCTATTTGACCCCTAATAGTATCCAAAATTTCATAAAATATTTGCTTATAGTGAAGCTCCATATCTGCGTAACTGAATTTCTTTCGTTTTGGGCTAAATTGAGTCGTATCATCAGTAGTTTGAAATACAGAAAATAGTTTTTTAAAATAAACTTCTGCACGAAATTCTGAAATTTTTTCCAAAAGAAAATTGAGCCGATTTCGTGAGTAAATTACATCTGAAAATTTGTGCTGTAAGATTTGAAAAACTATTTCTGTTTGTTCAAAAATTAATTTAAAGATGTTTAAAAAATATATAAATTCCTTATCTTGTAAGTAAGATATTAATCCGAGTGCTGTATTTAAAGTTACTTTATCGGTGAAAAATTCCTCACTTTCAACTAGGTATAGAATTAAATCCTCAAATCCTAAGCGGCCCCAAACAGAGACATTTTCACTAGTAAAAAGTAAACACTGCCAACAAAATAATTTATTTTTTACCTGTGATCCGGTTAGGCAAGGATTTCTCTCATAATTCCGTGTATTAAAACCGCGGTTTTGTTTTCTGTTACGCTGCACCAAATTGTTTAATTCAGGGGTAGGTCGCAATGTTTTTATCAAAACTTTATCCTCATAGCTTAGGGCACTAAAGTTATGGGATAACAAATATTCCACTAAGTCACCATTGAAATTTTTGAAATTAATTTCAGTAATCAAACTTCACTATAAACAATACGCGTAACGCGAGTTGATTCCGGCGTCCATTATTCAGACAGAACGAATACGAATTACGATCATACTACGATTCAATCAACGACTTTACTCGATGTCAGGGAGATTCTATAGTTGTGATTGGTCGACATTGTATAAGGCTGGAGTTTATCGGTGTTGCCATGTACATGTGTTTTGGTTTTCTATTTCAATGAAGTATTCATTCGGAGTATTTGTTTTTAAGTGGTGTGAGTTTGCTTTTCTGTGGCAGGCATAATGAACGTTGAGAATATACCTTTCTAAGCTTTCCGCAGCGTTGCCACAAATCTTGAAATTAATGAAATGCAGTAAATGTAAATACCTTCTATCTTAATTAATAAATTATATTATATAATGTAGGTTGAAAGGAAGGTAGGTGCATAAAATAATATGATTTTGATTAATATGAATATGCTGAATGCTGACTATTCAATATAATATATATATTAGTGATACACGGAATATTATTGAGGAGGCTTAGCCTCCTTAGCCTCCTTTGACTAGCCGCCCCTGATATATATATATATATATATATATATATATATATATATATATATATATATATAAATATAATATATATATATATATATATATATATATATATATATTATATATATATATATATATAATATATATATATATATATATATATATATTATATATATATATATATATTATATATATATATTTATATAATATATATATATATATATATATATATATATATATATATATATATATATATATATAATATGTATAATAGATATAATATATATGTCCATAAGTTTCAGTGGTTATCATGCATTGCAATAGTCCACTATTTGCAAGAAAAATATGACTAAAAACGGGAGGTATCAAGGTTTTATAGTCATTAAATGAGAACAAAAAATAAATTATTGTATTTAATTATATTTTTCAATCTATAATTACTTTATTACAAATATTTTCAAAAATAAAAACTTAATCAGTACATTCAATATTAGTAATGACTCGTTTGTGATAACTAAAGTAGGACACATTTTTGTGATTTAATTTTATGTAAGTATCTCGAAAAATCTGCGTCGATATTTGTGCCTATATGTTTTTTTTTTGATTCTGCTGAATCATTGTTAACTCTTAAATCAAATTCAACCAAAAGAAATTTTAACAATTACTCTGAATTTTCAGAAAAGTTGATGTTAAATTTGCCAACCAAAATGAGTGGATGTTCATGTAAATTGTTAATGTTGTTATCTGCTAACAATCTACATACATATTCAAAATATTCTAACAGTGCTCTATAAATGAATTCTTGAATATCTATCATTTTGAAATAGATCCTCATAAACGGGGAAATAATTCGAAATTCTGGAATAATACCAACAACGTCTTGAGTATAAGGACTCTGTACTGATTTGTGACGTCATCGTCTGGTGGCGGAGCGAACGCTGCGTAGCTATCGGTTCAATGTATTTATCTATGTTTCAAATTCATTTTCCGACTATTTTCAAGTAGTAAAAAAAATTGCGAATCATTTAGTATTGTAGCCAACAAAGTGAATTAAGTTTTTCTATCGATATTTGCCATATAGTATATAAAACCAATGTTTCTAATTCAATTTAATCAATATCTTGAGGTCTCGCTTGAGGTAATGTTCGCCGAAATAGTTTTCTACTTTTGATAAATTGTTAATTTCCGTTTCTTACCTTTACCTAAGCGATCATTTTTCTTGCAGCAGTAGTTTTTAATCAATGTATTTGAGATACAATCCAATAATATACCAACAATGGTTTTAGAAGAATGGATGTCGCATGCTTCGAAATGGAGTAGGTGATTTTCTTTACGAATAGATTTAAAAATTAATTTAGATAGAAAAGTTCTTTGGCGCAAAATACGTTTAAGAATTTATCTTCATGGCTATTGATTATTTTTTGAACTATTATATATGAATTTACGACAATTTGAACTACTGAATCTTGAGGATAATAAAGACAACCTCGATTCAAATTATTTATAAGATTGAAGTTATCTTCTACAATGAGTTTTTCATTATTATAGATCAACAAATTATGACACGAATGACATTTTAAATTTTTCATAGCGATATGACTGCAATATCCTCCTAAATAAGTAACCACATGCATTTCTTTTGCTATATTTTGGATGTCAGTCAGGATCTTCAATTGACAAAGTACTTAATATCGTATCAATTTCATTCGAATGAAATTTGCTACTGTCCTCATCAATAATCAGTTCATTGTTATCAAGTACAGACAGTGACTCGTGGAACTTTCCAATTTCAAAATTTCCAAAATTACGACATTTCAATGTGAGTATTGATTGAATTCTAAATCTCTTTTCTGATTCGTAAAGTTGCCGAATTTAGATATGATAATGCCCTTCAGCCCTAGTACAATATAATTCAAATGTAGTCCATCAAAACAATACCTAACAATTTGAAGAATTCCATAAATTGTATGACTCAGAGCAGTATGTGTCTGTCGTGTTAATTTGTTGGTAAAGTTTCCTAATTTCCAAATATCTAACCACGAAAGCATATTTTCCAAAAACTCAATTTTTTGATCGTTCATTTCATTTTGAAGTATGGGTTCTTGAAAAGGATCGCGTAAACGTTTACCTTTTAATGGTGTTTTCACATTGACAATACTCTACCCTGAGGAATTCTGCTGTGTCTTGTGAATGAGGAATATCTTTCTCAAAGCTAACTAACACCTCAACAACAAAAAGATTGAAAATTTTTAATGCTAGTTTAGCGTTTTGTCTTTCCAAATTAGATGGATACAAACATTTTAAATTCAATCCATGACCAAATATCCCAAGACGTTGTTGATTATACTCACTTCATTAATGTTCTTGTAGGTATTAGCGAGATGCACAGTCAGTTTCTTGAGAATCCTTTCTGCGGGCTTTCTAGGAGTTTTACGAAACCTCGTCTGCACTCCTCGGCAGTCAACCGATGGGCCGGCGCCCATGCGATCCCCGTAATCATGTCGAACACTATGGGGCGGCACGCGCCGCCAAACCATGCCATGGCGTCCGCCGCTGCCTGCACTGTCAGACTCCCCTGAAAATAAATAGTATTCGTAGTTTACATGAAAATAAATTGAAACGCATCAATATCGCCAAATTTATGTATATGTATATATATATATATAGATATATATATATATATATATATATATATATATATATATATATATATATATATATATATATATATATATATATATATATATATCAGTGGCGGCTCGTGAGGTGTTGGTTTAAGGAGGCTACAATAGGTGTTAAAAAATACACCATAGGCAAAAATTTTTAGGATTTCAAGGACAACCGCCTTATAATTTGAAGAAAATCAAAGTAAAACAAGCACCCTAAAATATTACATAGGTACCTATTCGAGGAACTAATCAATTGTTGCCCAGCAAGAACCAACGGGGAGGTGAGACTTTTTTCTTGCCAGAAATAAAATAGGCCCCTCCCAAAAATAGATTAAAATAAAATTCTTGTCATAAAAGTCAAACAAAACTTAATAAAATAACAACAAAATAAAATAATAAAATATACATTTAGACTTAAACAAAAAAAAATTAAATAAATTCTTTGGTATAGACATCTATTTTTTCGGCTTTTTCAGGCCAAAATAAGCTATAATCCGAAATTTCAAGAAAATCGGGGCATTCTGTTGTATTATCGATAATTACCATAATTCCTGCATAGATGCCAGTGCCAAACAGAGACATTTTCCCTAGTGAAAAGTAAACACTGCGAACAAAATAATTTATTTTCTACCTGTGATCCGGTAAGCCAAGGATGTCTCTCATAATTTCTGATATTAAAACCGAGATTCTGCTACGCTGCACCAAATTGTTTAACTCCGGGGTAGGTCGCAATGTTTTTATCAAAACTTTATCGTTTTAACTTAGTGCTCTAAAGTTGTGGGATAACAAATATTCCACTAAGTCACCATTAGAATTTTTAAAATTAACTTCAGTAACCGAACTCATTTTAAAAACAATACGCCAAATTAAAACCGAAACAAACTATTTTCGTCCACGACAAGTCACAACGGTCCATGTCCAACGAATTCACTCGATTTTATCCGAAAGCCTATAGTTGTGATTGGTCGACATTGTGTGAGACTTAGGTGCAATCGGTGTTGCCATTTACATGTGTTTTCCTTTTCTATTGCAATGAAGTATTCATTCGCAGTATTCCTACCGTTGTTTGGTTTTCTGTGGTAGGCATAATGAACGTTGAAAATATACCTTTTTAAGCCTCCGCAGCGTTACCACAAATCTTGAAATGAATGAAATGCAGTAAATATAAATACCTTCTATCGTAATTAATGAATTATATTATATAATGTAGGTTGAAAGGAAGGTAGGTGCATAAAATAATATGATTTTGATTAATATGAATATGCTGAATGCTGACTATTCAATATAATATATTAGTGATACACGGAATATTATTGAGGAGGAGGCTTAGCCTCCTTAGCCGCCTTCGAATAGCCGCCCCTGATATATATATATATGTATATATATATATATATATATATATATATATATATATATATATATATATATATATATATATATATATATATATATATATATATATATATTTATATATATATATATATATATATATATATATATATATATATATATATATATATATATATATATATATATATATATATATATATATATATATATATATATATATATATATATATATATATATATATATATATATATATAAGGCGAAGTGGGGTAAGTGTGTTTTCGGGGTAAGTGTGTAAGCGCCAAATAATTCTCATTCCGATAACATACTGGTGTGGCTATCTATAAAACAGTATCTAAAGGTTCATAATAGGCCATTGTAAGCTACAGCCGAAGTTAAGATAATTGCTATATTGGCGGGAAAAGCTAATATTTCATAACCTCTCACCATACACAGTGCATGTAGTTGGTAGCCGTTTACTCATCGTGTGACATCATAGTTCCAAGTGAGTTTTTTGAAGTTTTTTTACTACAAATATGGTAAGAAACAGTTCAATTTTAACCTACAGTCGTTATTTTAGATTAAGCGTTTATTATTATTTTGTACTAGTACACACTTGTCCCACTAAAATTCTACTCTGTGGAAGTGTGTATTAATTCAGCTGGACAAGTGTGTACTAATAATGAACATGAGAAAGCGGAAAAACAAAATGATGAACCTGGAACATCCAGCCATGTAGAACGAGATATCGTGTGAAGCCAGATAACGGGACTTCATTTGAAGAGCTGCTTCTGGAAATAGTGAAACAACACAGAGGAAAAGAAGACAAGAAACCTAGAAGAAAAATCGCGGGTGGAGCTGAAATTATAACTGCTCCAGAGGTAATTAAACGTTTACAGGAAACCCCAATTGAGAAGACAGTGAAAAAAAGTAAAGTCTCTAACGTAGTCAGTGAATCAGAAACATCATCAGATGAAGAAGTAGTTTGTGAAGATCAGAGTGACGATGATATTGACGAAGAATTTAGAGACCAGGAAGAATTGATCACATTTATAGATGAACTAAACAAAGAAAATTCAGATGTAGATGTTAGTGATTGGATATTGGTAGTATTCATGTTACTGTCAACAAAAACAGAAGACGAAGAAGTAGAAGTAAAATTTTTAAGAAAAGTTCATTCGTTAGATCCAACTGCTACAAATTCTTTCATCTGGGCTGACCCTGAGGAATGTGCTTTCATTGGATCTCAAGATGTTATTATGGTTCTTCCAAAACCAGTTGTTAGTTCATTAGTAATATAACTCGATTTATTCAAATATGTTACTTTACCTTTAGGATATATTCATGTTTTTTCTTCACTTTTAGTTATTCAGTTCATGTCCATTTCTTGTTAAAAAGTTTGTAATTTGAAGAGTTTGTAAGATAAAATTTTTTTTTTACATCAGTCGAAAAATAAAATATCGCAATTTTACACACTTGCCCCAGACTTCTACATTTCTTGATATGTGCATTGCATTTGGCTTGCATACACACTTTCCCCGTTTCACAGGAGAAGTGTGTACTATGGGCATAGAAATATATATAATATAGAAATAAACGCGAAAATGTGTCTATATCAAAGTTTTATTATGAGGATTTGTAGGCAATACTCATAACTATATTATGCCAAAATTTGAAATCTGAAACTCTAGTGCTTTGTTTAAAAATATGGTATATATACGAACTTTCCAAACTTATATATATGTATATATATATATATATATATATATATATATATATACATATATATATACATATATATATATATATATATATATATATATATATATATATATATATATATATATATATAATATATATATATATATATATATATATATATATATATAATATATATATATACATATATATATATATATATATATATAATAATATATATATATATATATATATATATATATATATATATATATATATATATATATATATATATATATATATATATATATATATATATATATATATAAATATGTTGGTATCTGGGGTTATATTTGAAGAAGAACGATACTATTGAAATTTCATATTGAAATACAATCTATTGTGATTTTCAACTTTTTCTCAGCCGCTCTTTTCGAGCAATTGAGTTTTTAAAGAATTTTTTGTCCAGTTATTTGGTGTCAAATTTTAATGTTTTATTTTTCTAGGATTATTTATGTTTTTGTAATAATTGTGGGTTAGTATTATTTAGCCACATAATTAAGATTTCAATCTACTCTTTTTTTTAAATCGTTTCTGTGTTGTAGAACTGCTAAATTTTGATTTTATTATGGGTTCTATGAAGCACGTGGGGTAATTGTTTCTATTCAGAATTTATTTGACTTTAGAGATTTTCTCGGGTCTATATCTATTGTGTTTGGCCAGCTTAATTGCTTGGTCTATTATAAACAAATCTTTTCATAAACTTTTTCAACTAATTTGAACAATAATTCAAATATCTTTATGAGCACATTACCATGATTAACCAATTTATTTTGATATTGCCTTCCGTATCTTATATTGTCGTTAAGTTCAGGAAATACAACATTTTATCTTTGTCCGTTTCTATTATGTATTGTAGACATCGGTTGAAAGAGTGCCATATTTTCTTTAATGTCTTCTGTTTTTGTTCTTGGAATGGCTGCAATATAATCGTCCACAATTACAGCTATTCCAAGAACAAAAACAGAAGACTTACTGAAAACTTTGAACTCTTTCAACTCACGTTCACAATAGAAACGGAGAAAATGTTAAATTTTCTAAACTTAACGACACTGAAAGATATATTGAAATAAACAAGGCAATGTAGTCACAAAGATATTTGAATTATAGTTGATATTAATAATGAGCCAAACAATTAAGCTTGCCACCCAATATATAGACCCGAAAAAATCTCTAAAGTGAAACAAATTCTAAACAGAAACAATAACCATTCAAGCTTCATAGAACCCATAATAAAAATCAAAATTCATCAGTTTTACAACACATAAACTATGATAAAACAAAAGGTGGAAACCTTAATTATGTAGCTAAATAATACGTACCAGAAATATCACAAAAACACATACCTAACATGTTAATTAACATGTTAATATACCTAGAAAAATACAACATTAAAATGTAATATTAAGCTAATAACAATATAAAAAAATTCACAAAGTGAAAACAACAAATGAAAAGCAAAATACCTACCACAACATCTTGGCTTGGTCTACAAAATCAATTGTTCCGAATGCGATTCTTGTTATATAGGAAAAACCAAATAATATATGCACAAAAGACATAAATATTGCATTAGAAAAAATAATAAATGCACTGCAATTGCAATTCATGAATAAATTACACTTCCTTGATTTTGACAATTTTGAAATAGTTGACAGTGAAGTTAACAAACAAATTAGAAACATGTAAGATATGATAGCTATGCAAGTTGTAAAAAAATCTTTCAATGCAAAATGCAACTAAAAACATCGACATATTAAATAAGGAAGGAACACTAACATCACTAAGCTATAACTATGACTTATCAATCTAACATCGTGAGAACAGTTGTAGTCCAAGCTACAGAGATTTGTAGGGAGCATTTTGTGTAAAAAGTGTTAGAAGAAAACCAGCTGCGCTATTGTTTGTAAAATAGTTCCATATGATATAGTGATATATTTTTCACTCGACTTTATTATTTATAACTTTGTTATTAACAATTTTGTGCAGAAAATCGCGTTTTTTTAGTTTTTTGCTTATAAAATTGAAACTATCACAGTAATCGTGATGGCGTCCACAGACTAATTGTAGGAAATAAAAAGACGAAGAAAATGAGAGGTCGGACGACTCGATCAGACCATTAGTTTAAGAGAAAATCGGAAAAAAACCAGCCAGTTTTTTCAAAAATTCTTAACTCGGTTATTTTTTGAGTTGTACCGTAGATTCTTCGGTCAGTGTTAGTTATTGATATAAACTTCATTTGTGCGAAGATCAGGAACTGTTCGATGCATAGTTTTTGATCTGTGGCCATTTGATTATGTTACTATGCAATTTTCCAGCAGACCTGAATGCGACAGGTATGGTCCAATTTCAATTTACTAAAAAGATTTTGAAAGTAGAATTCTCATATTTCAAAACGTTCATCTTGGTTTTCCACAAAAACGCTGAGAAATATGTTAAAAATAAAGCTGAACATGACGAAAAACGGCCGAGCGCGTAAGAGTAGTTGAAGAGTGGGGGTAGAGCAGCAGGCAAGGAGAAGTATGACATTCGAAAGCGTCGGCATTTTGAACATGACAGTAATTTCTAAACGTTGTCAGATAATAATTGTAAACCCCCACTTTTCAACTACTCTCAGGCGCTCGGCCGTTTTTTGTCATGTTCAGCTTTATTTTTAACATATTTATCAGCGTTTTTATGAAAAACCAAGATGAACGTTTTGAACTATGAGAATTCTACTTTCAAAATATTTATAGTAAATTGAAATCGGACCATACCTGTCGCATTCAGGTCTGCTGGAAAATTGCATAGTAACATAATCAAATGGGCACAGATCAAAAACTATGCATCAGACAGTTCCTGATCTTCGCACAAATGAAGTTTATATCAATAGCTAACACTGGCCGGAGGATCTACGCTACAACTCAAAAAATAAACGAGTTAAGAATTTTCGAAAAAACTGCATTTTGGTCGGTTTTTTCCGATTTCCTCTCAAATTAAGGGTCTGATCGAGTCGCCCTACTTCTCATTTTCTTCGTCTTTTCATATTCTACAATTAGTCTATTAACATCATCACGATTACTCTGATAGTTTCATTTTTATAAGCAAAAAACTAAAAAAAATGCAATTTTTTGCATAAAATTGTTGATAACAAAGTTATAAATAATAAAGTCGAGTGAAAAACATATTACTATATCATATGGAACTATTTTACAAACAATGGCGCAGCTGGTTTTCTTTTAACACTTTTTACATGAAAAAATCTCTGTAGCTTGGCCTATTGATGAAGTACTGAATTTAGTTTGTTAGTAGGTAATTATTTTCATTGTGATTTATTGTTTCACACGTAAGATACAGTTGGTATTGATAATTTTTATGTTATAATTGATTTAAATACACATTATGAATCTTCAGGTTGTTTTGATAAACTATTTGTAAACGGCATAAACACTAAAACGCTTAATGAATGATCATTACGATGAAAAAAATTACTAACTTTACATATAACTTCCCTATAACGACAGTGAGTAAAATGACTAGGTACTATTACCTTTGATTCCGCTTTGAGATTAAAAAAAATAAATAAAAAACAATCTTAGGAGCAAACCGAACTGAAAAGTAGAAATAATTTATTTTATTGTAAAAAAACAAATCTTACTAATATTTCATTGAACGCTATTTACGAAAGTAGAATTATTATAAAAATAAAGTGGAAACTTTCTACTTTTCAGTTCGAATTACTATTGAAGTTAATTTTTTTTAAACTATACATATTTTGAAAAAAGATCAAAAAATTTTTTCTAATTCCAGCTGTTAAGGAATCAGAACGTCATAAGATCCTGGGAACTACCGAGAGCACATATTTTTTTGGTATTTCGTTACAAACGATGCTTATGTATGCCACCAAATTTAAAGTTTTTCCAAAATTATTTTAAAAACAGTAAGGGATATCACTTGATAAAACGGAGTTATAGTAATGAATCATTTGTTCGTTTTTGCAATAGAAAAAACAACTAAATTCACTTGAGAATTATTCAAATTTTTATATTTTCGTATCGTTTACATCTTCGTAGATCGTATTTATTATAGCTAGATAAAAAACTTGAAATTTTGGGTAATGTTTCTTTGCAATAGGATACTCATGAAAAAAGTGACAGGGTGATAATATTATCCATTAGGCAGAAAGTGAAAAACATTTCCGTATTTCAGAACTGACTTACCTGAATCATCGTCTATGATATCAAGAAGCATCGTAGATGTTGTTTTCATCCTTTCTTCATCTAATTGTATTTCATGTAACTTTCTAGCTAATTCAATTATTGTTGGAGAGGTGATTTGTTCTTCTACGCTAGTGAGACTGTTTGGAAAATATATTCCATCAGAACATGGTGAACTGCTATTTCCCATTCCTGAATACTTTGACCCTTCTGCCATTTCAATTAACACCAGAAACAAAATCACTTGATCGAAGTTAAACCGAACTCTGACGAAATTCAAGAACTGTTAAGAATTTTCAAGTATGTATAGATATAAGTAAATTTTCATTTACCTGAATAAGTAAGTACCAAGTCTTTGTCAGTCTATACCGCAATTTGGAAGGGATATTTCTACCTGGTCTGTTTAACCAAAGTTGGGAAATCCAGAAATTTCTATCTGGTTGCTTCTTATTTTTCATAGCTCTTTGCTTCTGATTTTATATGACATCCTGAAAAAGTAGTTTTTTTTTTTTTTATTTAAAGGGGATGATGGGACACAGGCGACTGTTCGCCTGTGTTCCATCATCTACCCTCATGGGCTCGCAAACTTAGTACATACACCCAGTCTCAAGTGAAATCTTCGTCAAATTGTAATGGAACAATCACAAACACCCAAGGACACGGTGGGAATCGAACCCACCGACTCCGCCAACGAAGACGGCATAGTGTTATCTATACCTCTCCGCCACGGAGCCGCCTGAAAAAGTAGTTCTTGGGAACAATCATAACTAAACGTAGAGGTTGGAATCAGCTATGTTTTTACTTCCCGATGCGTAATTTGCGATAATGGTTAAATACTTTAAAAAAGTTAGAAACTGGGTTCATATTAATCATTGCTATTTCAGTTCGTAATGTTATTACTTTGCTGTAATTCAGGAGAGGTTGTCATACTTATATCATCAGATTACCATAAAGAAATGAATTTTTTGTTCGAAAATGTAACACATTAACAGTATATACACCCTGTGCATACACTGAACAAACTCCTTAGCAACATAAATCTGGATATAAGTGAGATCAAACAATGCGAAGAACTCTTTTGACGTTCTTTAATTGTGAAAACCTCTAAAGCCGTTAGTCATTTCAAAGTAAACTAAAGTTAAAGAAAAATTAGCATAATCTAATATAACTCAGGGCAGTGGCGTAGATAGGGGGGGGGGATTAAGGGGATCAATCCCCCCCCATGAGCCTACAAAAATTATAGTAGAATTGAATAAAAGTCTCGTATCTACGTATTTAAGTATACATGAAATTTACTGAGCACTAGCACCTCTTTTGATATTATGTATATGCAATTATATAAAAATCATCTAGATATGTTTTCGTGACGGCTGTGCAATTGAGAATTGTATAATTTCCGCGCTTCAAACAGGCCGACCAACCAGGAGCCACGAAATGATCGCTCGCTATAATTATGGACAGATTGAGCACATGTGAAGTAAATATCTACTCATAATTTTAACATAAAAGTAAATCAAGAAAGAAATTGAATCGTTTTTCTAATTTTGGGTAGAGTAACTAGTAGTTTTGAGCATATTTTATTCAATGATTAATTAGTAGTTTAATCGGTCACTATGAGCAAAAAACGTGTTTAAAAAAGTTCAAATGGCTCTAATGGAAAATTTTTATTTCGAAAGGAAGAAGTCCACCATAATATCCTCGCACTTCTTTTCTTTCTAAATTGTATACTGTACCTATTATTAAAAAAAACTGCTCGAGCTTTTGTTTAATAGTTTAGTATTATATCTAAAGCACGAGCAGTTTCGTTCAATAGTATAGGTAGTATAAAATTTAGAAAGAGAAGAAGTACGAGGAGGTTTTGGTTGACTTCTTCCTTCGTAAATAAAATTTTACATTTCACATACGTTTTTTGGTCCTAGTGACCTAGTGATTAAATTCCTGTTTACATTCGAGGACCGTGACTTCTGCTCATAGAAGATTCTCAATAAATATTTATTATTTCGAATATTTTTTGAGGTAGAGTAGGTATCAAAATATGACTAACTCTTGGATTTGATTCTCAATTTAATTACCTCATAATATTTTGAAGTAAATAAAAATTATTGAGTTAGTGAAAGTTTTCTTGTGATGACGTTCAATCCATTTCTGGACTTATACATCATGGATCTTGGAGAAAGATTTACTAATCACGAGAATCTAGTCTAGTCAACAAGTGCTTTTTTTGTTCAACTTTTTTCATCAGTCTCTGAAGAATATGAACAAGGTATCATTCGATTCGGAAGAGCATGTAGATATTTTTTGAAAAAAATAAAGTTCCGTTTAAGAAAATTGTGGAAGTTATAATCAATTTACTGAAAGAAAAAATTATCTCAAAAACTAATTGATATTTTTGATATACAAAAAGAGAGGGATATTATCTAAAAGAAAGTCTCCCGGAACTGTAGGATTAATATTTATAATTTTCTCAGAGGGGTAAATATACGGCCGAAAACGTGTAATCTGGCTTGCGCAAGTAACGCCCATTAGGGAAGCTTTAACAATAAACATTATTTAACTGAGTGTATTAAATATTATATTAAGGAATGAAAAATTTCACGTTCTTACTGGAAAGGAAAATGAACAATAATCCAGCCGCAAAACATTTTTATCGGGATTTTTCAATCAGTCATGCAATAGTTTTTTGCTGCTTTAACAAAAACATTGCAAGTGTGATAACTGTTGAACTATAGATCTGATATTTTTTTCCTCTCTTGGAGCTAGTTTCGAAAGACTGCAGAATAGATCCCCGTTGAAAAAAATGTAAAAATTAAATTTATTAGTTTTTTACTGACAATCTACTTAGTTGCAAAATTGAACATTTTAATTAATCATAACTTTTTTTTCTTGATTCTCTTTTAAACAACGCATTCGTTTATAACAATTTTACAAACAATAGGAGATGATTATTGAAAAAACCATTTCCTTGTAACTTCCGATAATAGAAAACGGATCATTAAAATCATAGAAATAATTAAATTTTGTTGTTGCAAAACTACGTAAATTGTTAATAAACAACTGAAAAATTAAATTTTTTTTTATTTTTTCAACGGGGATTTACTCTGAAGCCTTATAATAAGAGCTCCAAGAATGAAAAAAAATCTCAGATCTATAGTGAACAGTTATCACACTCACAATTTTCATGTTCAAGTACTAAAAAATTGTTAATTAACTATTGCATAACTATTTGAAAAATCGCTATTATCCCCAGATTACTGCTCGTTCACCGATTTAGTAACTGTCTGAATTTTTTCATTTCTTGATTTTTATATTTATTATGGTCGAATAGTGTTTATTGTTGAAGTGTCCTTAATGCTCGTTACTTGCCCAAACCAAATAACCTGTTTTCAATCGTATTTTACCTCTCTGAGATTCCCAAGAATATTTTCACTGATGTATATATTCCTATTAAATATAATTAAATTTTTCACTGATTTTTAATTAATTTTTTCCAATTCAAATAATTTGATTTTTTGCAATTTAATTCAACTTTTCTGCTCATTTTGTACTACCTACATGAAAGATTATTTTTATCAAGAAAAATAGGACGTTAGATGAAAAACTTATGAAATATTGCACCAAGTCATATCCCCCCCCCATCGCAAAAAGCTATCTACGCCACTGACTCAGGGACTACCTACTTTTGTAATAAATCTAATCTGGAAATAAAAACAGGGCGAGTTAAATAAAATGAATATTACGCGTCTATAGTTATTATTTTGAGGATAGTTTTTTTATGCGTCTATAGTTTAAATAATTATTTCGAGTATAGTTTTTTTAGTATTTACACCAACAATAATTCAAGAGAATAATTATTCTCACTGAATTTCCAATATCTCAAGAAAATTTAATTTTCACAATAAAATAATCCAAAATTAAGAGAAATATTAAAAAATAAGAGTTTACTATCAAATACCAATAATATCAATTAGTTGCATTACATCGTTTTTTTCATGAGTTGATCAACAAATTGAATGTTGGATGATTTTACTTGATGTAACTACATTTCAATGAAAAAAAAAAAACAATTTTTAAGAGATTTAAACAAAATTTATTGCAACGTATTGACATACGCCTCTACCAGAGTTTTGGACAGTGTATGAAGAAAACCTGGTAGAAGCGAAATGTACGCCGTAAGAATAAATTATGCTTAAATCTCTTGAAAACCGATATTTTCGAATCGTATTTCTAGACAACTGAACAAAAGCGCCGGTGACTGAAACATTTAAAAATAATATCCTCTGTTGTACCTTTTTCACCATAAACACAGAGAGGGTTATCCCTCGATGTTTTGTTCTTGATAAAGAGAAAATATTGACATGTTATTATTATTGCAGATGGTTACAATATCTCAGCATGATAACACCATAAACTCTAAAAAGAATATTGACAATCTAAGTTGTCTTTACTCTCTAAGGCTATTCATAGCTCATCTGTCTAGACTCTAGACACAGAAGCTCTAGAGCCACAGGAGGAATGTTGAATGACGCCTTTTTATTCACCTTTATATAATTTGACATTGAGGTTTATTTTCTTTCTCAATATTCTCAAGATTGTATTCTCAATTCTTGATTCCCAAAGAATGATCACAATTGTTCTAATTAGGCTAAATAGTAGTAGTAGATTGGATGTGTTAGACAGATTGAGAACCAACACTGACATCCATCAAATTGCTTCAGGTTCTTTCTTGTATATATATATTGAAAATATTTATAAATTTCAAATTTTTTAGAATTTTATTTTTGCTATTTCGACAATTTTAGTAGAGAAAAACCGTTTGAGATTGTTAATCCATGTCTATGTTTTAGTTGATAACTTTCAACGTGCACTCAATTTACAAATTGTATGTTTTCATATGCATGTTACATCTATCAGATATATGCATGTATATATATATATATATATATATATATATATATATATATATATATATATATATATATATATATATTTATTCGAATTGTTGTTGCCTGTGATCTATTTTTAATCTTTTGATAATTATTAGCAATAACAGGCTGGTTGAATATCGAGTTTTTAAGATTCAACCAGCCTGTTATTGCTAATAATTATCAAAAGATTAAAAATAGATCACAGGCAACAACAATTCGAATAAATAATTAAATATTGCAAGCTGAAAATATGGCAATGATCCTAAACTTAAGCTGAGAGTTTTAAACTGTAAGTACCCTTTTTTTAAAAGATTTGAAATTCTAAATAAATAAAAAATTTCATTAAAAACGGCTACTTCCATATAAACGAACTATACCGATAATTTTTGCTTTACTTATTTAATATTTCCCAAAACTAATTTTCTTTTTTAATGTTAATTTACTCTTTCTGAGATCTCTCGGATGGAATTAATCGCCTCCGTGGCAAAGTTTGACCAAATCTCCCATACCGGAGAGTTCAAACAATAAACCACAAATAAGTGATTTTCTTCCATAACAGAGGATTTTATTATAAAATTTCATTAAAAACGGCTTACTTCCATATAAACGAACTAATACCGATAAATTTTTGCTTTACTTGTTTAATATTTTCCCAAAACTAATTTTCCCCCCCCCCATCCCTCCTGCTCAAATATTCCCATTTTTATCGTTTTATGAGGGGTAAACCAGTAGAATCATTTTGTACCTACACAACAATTCCAAACAATAACGCATTTATCATTTATCATACATATCGACAATGCCAAACAGTGCCAATTAAATTTCATAATATACTTCAAACTAATTTTTGTTCATATCGACTAAATCCTATCTTATCAATAGTAGGTATGTAGTATATTTTATTTTTATATTAATTTGTTTCTTTGATTGAAAGATAAATAGGACTAGATTGAATTCAAATGAACAAATAGCAAGTTGACAAACACACTGTTATAGATATTTAAAGATTAATAATAAATTGGTGATTTTAGCCAAGCTGTGTACACGTAATAATAAATTCGCTGGAAAACTTAAAAACTTTTACAATGAAACTCATGTGAGTTACTTAGAATCTGGTTGAATCCAGAGGTTATAATTTGGAAATATGAGTATTTCTTATAGATTGATTTAATGAACTTTGTTTTAGAAATTTTTCTTCAGATTTTTTTTACTGTTTGCTGATTCGTGGTTTTCCTTCATCATATTGCCAAACAGGAGATGACTTTTTTTAGTATATTTTTATTTTCGAATATATAACTTCTCGAAAATTTGAAGTGGGATATACTTTTTGGTTTATTAATAGTTTCGAAAATCTTCAAGTTCGAGGCTTTTATTATAATGTCGGCTATAATTGCTCAATATCATTATCATAGAATTCAATTCTAGTGGGTACTCTTTCCATAAAAATAATGATTTCGCATTCATCTTAGTCATATCATCTTATATATATATATATATATATATATATATATATATATATATATATATATATATATATATATATATATATATATATATATATATATATATATATATATATATATATATATACTAGCTGACCCGGCAAACGTTGTTCTGCCATATGAATTATTTTTATCTATCTATCTTTCTATCTACTCATCTATCTGCCGATGAATATCTACCTATCTAACTATCTATCTATCTATGTAGATAGTTATCTGTCTTTCTATCTATCTATCCACATATCTATCTAACCCGGCAAACGTTGTTCTGCCATAAAAATTATTTTTATCTATCTGTCTTTCTATATATTCATCTATCTGCTAATGTATCTCTATCTATCTAGATAGATAGTTATCTATCTTTCTATCTATCTATCTATCTACCAGGGGCGGCAAGTCAAAGGAGGCTAAGGAGGCTAAGCCTCCTCAATAATATTCCGTGTATCACTAATATATATAATATATTGAATAGTCAGCATTCAGCATATTCATATTAATCAAAATTAATTAAGATAGAAGGTATTTACACTGACTGCATTTCATTCATTTCAAGATTTGTAACAACGCTGCGGAGGCTTAGAAAGGTATATTCTCAACGTTCATTATGCCTGCCACAGAAAAGCAAACAACGGTGCAAATACTCCGAATGAATACTTCATTGTAATAGAAAAGCAAAACACATGTAAATGGCAACACGGATAGGAATCCAGTCTCATAAAATGTCGACCAATCACAACTTACTATAGAATTTCGCGTGACATCGAGTGAATTCGTTGGAAACATTAATTGAATCGTAGTGTGATCGTAGTTACTAATGACCGAAAACAGCAGCGTGTTTACTTATATTGCTCGCGTATTGTTTTAAAATGAGTTTGGTTACTGAAGTTAATTTCAAAAATTTCAATGGTGACTTAGTGGAATATTTGTTATCCCATAACTTTAGTGCACCAAGTTATGAGGATAAAGTTTTGATAAAAACATTGCGACTTACCCCTGAATTAAACAATTTGGTGCAGCGTAACAGACAACAAAACCGCGGTTTTAATACAAGGAATTATGAGAGACATCCTTGCCTAACCGGATCACAGGTAAAAAATAAATTATTTTGTTGGCAGTGTTTACTTTTTACTAGTGAAAATGTCTCTGTTTGGGGCCGCTTAGGATTTGAGGATTTAATTCTATACCTAGTTGAAAGTGAGGAATTTTTCACCGATAAAGTAACTTTAAATACAGCACGCGGATTAATATCTTACTTACAAGATAAGGAATTTATATATTTTTCAAACATCTTTAAATTAATTTTTGAACAAACAGAAATAGTTTTTCAAATCTTACAGCACAAGTTTTCAGATGTAATTTACTCACGAAATCGGCTCAAGTTTCTTTTGGAAAAAATTTCAGAATGTCGTGCAGAAGTTTATTTTAAAAAACTATTTCTGTATTTCAAACTACTGATGATACGACTCAATTTAGCCCAAAACGAAAGAAATTCATTTACGCAGATATGGAGCTTCACTTTAAGCAAATATTTTATGAAATTTTGCATACTATTAGGGGTCAAATAGAAATAAGGTTCTCTGATTTGAAAGAACTGCATTTCTTCGACTTACTCAATAAAAATTTGTTAACCGGATTTTCGGCTAATTTTCCAGATAACCTTTTGGAAAATTTATGTCAAAAATACACTTTTTCTGATGAGGTGGCCATAAAAAGTGAACTGTGTGTTGTTTATAATGACAATGAAATTTTGGGGCAAAATGAAAATCATGTGAGGAATGTCCATTACCTTTTTGATAATGATTTGAATCAAGATTTACCCCAAGTTTATAAACTCTTATGTCTAATTGTTTCTATCCCGGTGACATTGGCTTCCATAGAGCGCTCGTTTTCCACTCTTGAGAGAATTAAAACTTATTTACGAAATTCAATGAGCCAGGATCGTTAAAAATATTAGTTTGTTGTGTATTGAAAAGGAATTGGTAAAACTTTTGGCGAAAGACAAAAAATTTCATGAGGATATTATAGATCATTTTGCTAACGTTAAAGATCGCAGAATCCCGCTAATCTTCAAAAATATATAATAACTTTTTATTTGCTCTCACCAACTGTTAACAAATTCGTTAAGCACTTAGGTAGGTACCTATTTTGTGAAAGAAAAAAAAAATTGCTCAATAGATGAATTGATTAATTGGCTGAGAAGAGTTTTTGTGAATATTGTAAATAGTAGTTGTAGGTCTCAAGGTAGACACTCGAAAGTGAAAACAAATTAATAGCTTAGGGTGCTTGTTTTACTTTGATTTTCTTTGAATTATAAGGCGGTTGACCTTGAAATCCTAAAAATTTTCGCCTATGGTGTATTTTTTAACACCTCTTGTAGCCTCCTCAAACCAGAACCTCACGAGCCGCCACTGCTATCTACATATCTATCTATCTATCTATTTGACCCGGCAAACGTTGTTCTGCCATATAAATTATTTTTATCTATCTAAATAGGGGTTGATCGTAGAGGGGTGAAAATTTAGGTTGTATATATTTTTGAATGCTGTATCATAAAAAAAATAGAACAGAAAATGTTGTCAGAAAAATAAAGAAAAAACTTAAGGGGTGGACTACCCTTAACATTTAGGGGGATAAAAATAGATTTTGTCGGATTCTCAGACCTAACCGATATGCACAAAAAATTTCATGAGAATCGGTCGAGTCATTTCGAAGGAGTTTAACAAATAAGAAATAAGGGTTGATCGTAGAAGAGTGAAAATTTAGGATTGTATGTGTTTTTGTATGGTGTATCATAAGAACAAAAAATTTTGTCCATAAAATAAAAATAAAAATTTAGGGGTAGACTACCCTTAACATTTAGGGGGATGAACAATAGATGTTGGCCGATTCGCAGACCTAGTCAATATGCTCACAAAATTTCATGAGAATCGGTCAAGCCGTTTGGGAACGAACATTGTGACACGAGAATTTTATATATATATATATATATATATATATATATATATATATATATATATATATATATATATATATATATATATATATATATATATATATATATATATATATATATATATATATATATATATATATATATTTATATAATATACATATACATATACAGGGTGTCCCAAACTTGCTGGGGTACAAAGCTACCACGTGTAGTAGAGGTCAAAATAAATTGGATCTAATTTAATTATATACCTAAATGAATAGTTTGCCCGTGGGAAGAGTTGAAAGTTTACATAAAAAACACATTTTAAGAACGGCGCATTTAAATTTTTTACGTCGAATTTACCTATTTACTTTTGTATTGATGAAACTGGCGGCAATATTTATAACATTTATTATAAAAAAATCGTTTTGCCTGTGTTTCCACTGCCAACTTAATTTTGTATTACAGTTTTAGTAAACTTGTACTAGGAATATCTGTTAGGAGGATTTAAGACATTTTTTTTCTTCGAAACTATGCGAAAACGATATTATCAAAAGAGTAATAAAATGACGATAATTAATCAGTCTTCACTCTCAAAAATATTGATAACCGTATTACCACCCCTAAGAGAGTTCTTTAAAAAATTCAGAAGATTAGGGTGGTTTTACACCTTCTAAAGTTTCTTTTGGCTTTCTTTGATTGCCGAAAGGAGAGTCAAATTTCATTCAATTTGTTTCACTCAATTCTTACAGCGTACAGAAATGTGTTATTTTATAAATTTCAAAATATTCTCACTGGCAAACGGTACATTTTGGTATATAAATAAATTAGGTCCAATCGACTTATTATAACCTATACTACACGTGGTAGCGGTAGCTCTGTGTTGCAGCAATTTTGGGATAACGAGTTCTCTACAAATCCATAAAAAAACAACTAGACTTTTGAATATTAATATATTAAGGATTATAAAGAGGTTTATTATTCATCAATAGAAGGCACAAGAGAAAATTTTGTGAAATGCAGAAACTGTGTAAACATCATTAAACTTGCTTTATTTTGAATTATATTTAAATCGCGTTAATTGGACTGTTTGGCTCTGTCGTTATTTTATCTTCCATATAATTGATAAAATATTGTTGTTATGCACAACACGCCGTTATCCTCATTTTTGGGTTATAGTTATGACCACCCTCCCTTGTTATCCGACCCCCTGGTCCACCTATTTCAGTTGCCAGGATATTGTGAAGTTTTTTGTTCGTTGTAATGTGAAATGTGGACCAACTTGCAGTTTCTTGATGACATACCTGAAATCAATGTAAATACAATGTGAAATTTTATGCAATCTTCAATTTATGAAGTTTGAATAGTTGATGGAATCCGTCGTTACTACGTGATAATTTAACATGATTAACAAAACTAAATTTGAATTTACTACGTTTATTATCACAAAATATTTTGAAAAATATAACACTGCGATTGCAATTTCGGTCACTAGACCATCATCGGGCAGATTGAGTTAAGAACTGAATACAGAATAATTATAGATTTGCGCTTACGGGTGGGAAAGGATTATTGCAGGTACCTAAATAGACAAGAGGAACATATTTCAAGAAGGGCTAATCGAGTGAATTTCACAAATTGGTACAATACAATGTTCTTAGAAAAGTCATTATTGTTTATATACACTAAATATAGGAGAATATATCAAGTCAATCTGGTCGTTCAGCAAGATATCTTTTGCATTATTATTGAGTTTAAAAATTTCTAATGATTCTAAGTAAGTTAGTTTGGTCCCTTTCGGTAATTTGTGCATGATTTGAAAATTATCTATTTGTGGAAATGGGTGGTGGTTTTCACGGCAATGATTTGAAAACGTTGAATCCGTTTTATTTTTCAAAACAGATTGTTGGTGTTCTTTAAATCTTGTCTTGAACGATCGACCAGTCTGACCTATATACACTCCTTTACATGCAGGACAAATCAACTTATAAACTCCTGAACTTTCAAATTTTGAAGTGATATCTTTGGCATTGAATAAAAATCCTGAGAGTTTTGTCTTAGGTTTGAAAGCAATTTTAATATTTCATTTAGGTATGAGAATAGCAACTTTTTCTGTTAGAGGAAAAAAATATGTTAAAGATGTGAATTTTTCCGATTTTTCTACTTTTAATTGGGGATATATGCTGTTGTACGCTAGTGGATTACGTTTCTAGTTTATCATTTTATCTATCAAACTTGTATGAGAACCATTATTTGACGCAATTAGTTTTATAGTCGAAATTTCTTTCGCTAAATTTGTTACGGATAATGGAATTGAAAACGCTCTGTGGATCATTGAATTAAAAGCTGAATGTTTATGGGAAAGAGAATGATTTGAATCCGACGGAATACCGTAACAAATTTAGCGAAAGAAATTTCGACTATAAAACTAATTACGTCAAATAATGGTTTTCATACAAGTTTGATAGATAAAATGATAAACAAGAAAGGTAATCAACTAGCGTACAACAGCATATATCCCCAATTAAAAGTAGAAAAATCGGAAAAATTCACATCTTTAACATATTTTTTTCCTCTAACAGAAAAAGTTGCTAATCTCATACCTAAATGTAATATTAAAATTGCTTTCAAACCTAAGGCAAAACTCTCACGATTTTTATTCAATGCCAAAGATATCACTTCAAAATTTGAAAGTTCAGGAGTTTATAAGTTGATTTGTCCTGCATGTAAAGGAGTGTATATAGGTCAGACTGGTCGATCGTTCAAGACAAGATTTAAAGAACACCAACAATCTGTTTTGAAAAATAAAACGGATTCAACGTTTTCAAATCATTGCCGTGAAAACCACCACCCATTTCCACAAATAGATAATTTTCAAATCATGCACAAATTACCGAAAGGGACCAAACTTACTTACTTAGAATCATTAGAAATTTTTAAACTCAATAATAATGCAAAAGATATCTTGCTGAACGACCAGATTGACTCGATATATTCTCCTATATTTAGTGTATTTAAACAATAATGACTTTTCTAAGAACATTGTATTGTACCAATTTGTGAAATTCATTCGATTAGCCCTTTTTGAAATATGTTCCTCTTGTCTATTTAGGTACCTGCAATAATCCTTTCCCACCCGTAAGCGCAAATCTATAATTATTCTGTATTCAGTTCTTAACTCAATCTGCCCGATGATGGTCTAGTGACCGAAATTGCAATCGCAGTGTTATATTTTTCAAAATATTTTGTGATAATAAACGTAGTAAATTCAAATTTAGTTTTGTTAATTATGAAGTTTGATTTAGTTTAAAAGCTATAAGAAAGAACATAATATCACAGATGGGAGGGACTATAAATTGAACAAAATATATAACCAGTTTTCTCAATATTACATACAAAATCTGACTATATAGTATGTTGTTCAAATAAAATCAATAAGTACTTCGAACAGTCCATTTCGATTTCAGATCAGAAGGTGTCAAACGTATTGAGGACACGGAAAATTTGTCAATACTACATTATAGTATTAATACTACGAAAATATTATAATCATTATATATCATTATATTTTAAATTTCAATATTGGTGGGTAACCATTTTTCGTATTTTCGTACAAATGATTTTCATAGGTATATGTATATAACACACTAAACTTTAGAGATCCGATTTCAGCCGAGGAGTCAAACAAATTGAGGAAATGGAAACATTCCCAATACTACCGAAGATTTAATATTATGCAACTTTTAAAAATATTTCAATTATTAATTAATTTAACAAACCTTTTTTCTCAGGCACTATGTCGAAAAACATTTTTGTTTTTTTCGCTTTGTCCAAAAAATGATTAGGAGGCAAGCCCAATACTTCCACAACGCTGTTCATTTGATCTACTTCTTTGGTACCACTGAATAGTGGTTTTCCAGTATGCATTTATTTCGACCAACAAACATCCCAAGGACCATATGTCTTCTTCTTCTTCTTCTTTACGAAAGCTAATAGCTTGTTTCACCCAATCTCAACCCCCCACATCTCGTTCCTCCGATATTGAGTTCCAACTGTCTTTCCATCTTTTTGGCGGTCTTCCTGGAGGTCGCTGTGATGCTGGTTTTCCATTTCTTGCCACCTTCGCTAGCCTGTTGTCTTCCATTCGTGATACGTGCTCGTTCCAGAATCTTCTTCTCGCTCGCATCCACTTTACTACATCCTCAGTTTGGCATTCTTCTCTGATATCACTGCTCCTCCAAGGACCATATTGCAATAGCATATGGCATGCCTTAAAGCAGTGATTCTCAACCTGTGGTCCGCGAACGGTTTTCATGTGGTCCACGAAGTGAACAGTCATAAAATAAACAATTAAAATCTTGGCTCTTGAGGCGTAAATTAATGCGTCTGCCTATTTTTTTTCATTCCACTTATCTCTGTGAGACAGCATTCTCAACATTATGTGTCATCAAGAATAAACACAGAAATTGGTTGCTAAATTTTAATGCTCCTTTGAGACTGGCGTTAACTTCGAGCCAAATATTGAAAAACTTTCAAGTGAGAAGCAAGACCAAGGGAGTCATTAACGTCTTAATTTGGCTATGACTTTTTATTTTGTTTTTTATATTTCTTTTGTCTTTCACTATGTATTTTCTTTTTTTATTTTGTAAATAATAAATTCATTAGTAAAACTTCAGTTTTCATCTCATTTTGCCTATTATTGGGAAATATTAATAATAATATCTAAGTGGTCCGCCAAGAATTCTGAAAGGTAAAAGTGGTCCTCAGTGGTGAATCACTGCCTTAAAGTACTTCAGGTGATCTGTAGGAGCGACTTTGTATGTACATCTCTGTCTGAAAATATATTTAAAAAAACTTTAATAAGAGTGAAGGATCTTATATATTTTTGCTAGTTTTCAATATTCTCAGTACCTACCTATACTGTGTAACGACGTTTCTTCGAAACAAATAATTGCTTGTCTACTTTGATTTCAGTGTTTTTGTTTTGAGTAATGGAGAAGCAAAATCTATTGTGCTTCTCGAGCGCCCCGAGATGATTTCAACAAATGGCGGTTTGAAATGATTAGTCGGTTTTTTTGTCGAAATAATATTTAGTATCAGAATGATATTACAACTTTTTCCGCTTAATAAACCCCGTATTTCTTGTCCAATATCGGGATTAGGAAATCAAAATTTTAAATAATTTGTTCAACAGAATGAATATTGAGAGATATTACTTAATTCTAGCTGTGAAGGAAACCTTTGAAAGAATTGGGTTGCGTATAAGATTACTTAGTCCGGTCATCAGGGTTTTGACCCGCGAAAAATAGATTATTAGGTAAATCCTTCATAAACATCTCTACTAAGGAATAATAATTAATATTATAAAAAATTTACACTAATATAGGGGGCGCTAATCACAAAAAAATATTTTTTTCAAAAGGTCATCAGTAAAGAAGTTATGAACATTTTTATAACGAGCTGCGCCACTCGATTGTAATATTATAAACAATTTGTCCTAGCGCTTAGCCGCTATATATACATAGGACAACGAAATATTTTTTACAGAAAAACTAATGATCACTTTTTTAATATTGCTTCTTCTTTACGGTACCTAGTATTTTTTTTATTGAAAAATTGATTTATATCCCAGATATTCAACCCCTTCGATGATTACTTGTTATTAGCGCCCCCTATATTCGTCTAAACTTCTTTTTAATCCTTAGTAAAGCTGTTTCCAAAGGAATTACCCGATAATCTATTTTTTGTGGCTTTTGCCAATTTTTAAGCCCTGGTGACTGGGCTAACTGTAAATACAGTTTTTTCATTATCTTCGCCATCATTTCATATTAATATTTTAAAAAAACAATTTATCTAAGGCGAAAAATAAAATTTTTCTTACTGTATGTTTTGTTGCTTTACTCGAAAAATTTCTATATAAAAATTGCGACGCTATAAGTGATCCCAGTTTATACATCCCTAGCATCAACTCAATAAACCGGATGATGATAATTGAAACAGAACCAAGCGCCAAATTGCAAAAATTGAGATAGAGGTTCCAAGCGAACGCTTGATATTCATTTATTACTGTGTAAAAAGTATCAAGCGCCTACTGGAATTCTGGCGAGATATTTTAACTAAAGATCCAAGCGACTTCGAGGGAAAAAAGCAGATTTCTGTTATAGAAAAAGAACCAACGACACAATACCGTTTATAGAAAATGATCGTGTCGCTTGGTTCCTTTCAAATTTTAAAACATTTATGTTTGTGATAATACAATAAAGATGACAGAGGGAAATCTGGAGGAAAGAAAAAAGTTGATGAAGACTCGATAAACGAAATTATTAATAATATCAAGAAATTTCCAACCTATATTTCTCATTACTCCCGTTCCGAAACTGAAGCGACATTTCTACCCTACGACCTTACAGAAAGTAAAATGTACGAACTCTACCTAGCAGATGAACTTCCAAATGTTAGTTTTCAGTTCTTTAAAAAAATATTTTATAAACATTTCAACTTGAAGCGAAATCCCCCAGTGAAAGATACATGTAACAAGTGTGATATGTGTTCTTCTCAGGTGAAAAACCTGAGAAGATGAAAACCAACAGAGATTGATGAAAATCCAACAGCTTTTTGAAAGGGCGCAGCTTGCCAGAGATCAGCCAAACCAGAGGTTCCCAAACTTTTTTTCCCATAGACCACTTTGGAAATTTTGCTGGTTCCGATGGACCCCCTGCAGCTGCATTTCTACCATATTTCCAAAATTCGACAAAAAATGTGAAGTTCAGATCTAACTATGGAAATTTGCGTTGGGGCTGAGTTCCAACCACGAATTAACAGTTTTCGAAAAGTTTAAGAAACCAATCAATTCTCGCATATTTTATTTAGAAAATTCCTCCTCCACCATTCGGAGTGGTGAAAATAAAACCAGAAATAATATATTTTCTTTTGTTGTATTTATTCAAATATGTAATTAATATACTATTTATTACTATTGTTATCATATTACATTATAAGGTTTACATTACATTGTAATATGATAACAGTCGTGATATAATTAAAATTAAACTTTTACAATGATAATCAGAAAATAGCCATAATTTTAATGAGAGGGATGTACTTGATAGATTGACAGCAAATTATCAATTTTTGGCTTCAGTTTTGTTAGAAATAACCGCAAATCTGCTCCATTTTTTTTTGTTAAAAGGTTGGTAACGACACTAAAAGTTTTGTCGATAAGATATGACGAGGAAAACACTATAAAAAGCTTTTTCGCAATTCCCCACAGTCCAGTATATTTTTCGGGTATTTTTGCCTGCAGGCAAAATGTTTGATACCATTTTTTAAATTCCACCTTCAGTACTATTAGTGCTAATAAAGCTCGAGTAGCTTCTCTTGTAATATCACATTCTCCACTTCCGTTTCATCAAATGGATTCATGATCCATGGTGGTATTTGCATCGTCAGAATATCTTCAAAACTGATTTTGAAGTCATCATGCAGGCCAATTAAATATTGAACGTATATCTGAATATTCTCATCAAGGCATTCCACCTATGACAAAGTACTCACTTTTTCTGACACTGGCAAACACTATTATCGATTCGCTTTACTTTTCTTTTCGAAATTCAGGAAATAAATGAGTATCGTTGATCCTTGGCATTCGTATGCCTAGGTATATTGGTGAAGAATCACCAATGCAAGATTGCAAGCACACACACCAAAGTCGTATTTCGTCCCTTTGCAAGACTGAACAAGAGTTGCGGACGACGGAGAGCGATGCTTTGCACGTGTCGACACGATGTACTGAATATGGAATATACAAGTTTTTACAAGTAACAGTCGCTGAACTTCTTAAAATATTATCTGCCTACATTGATAGGTGAAGTCAAGCCAACATTTTATTTCTTCAATATCGAAACCAGATAAATTTTCGTGGACCCCCGCTTACGAATTGTGAACCCCCATATCTTTATCACGCCACCGTAGACCTCTGTCGAGTCTCCCGTGGACCCCTAGGGGTCCACCTGGACCACTTTGGGAATCAATGAGCTAAACAAAGATATGAAAGAATCAAGTGAAAACCCACTCTTTGGAACCCTCTGCTACGATATGGAAAGGTACTAGGATTGCCAAAACTATCAACAAATATTGTCTATTATAAAAGACAATTGAGTATCTTCAACGAGGGTATTCATGCAGGCTGAACAAATACTCCATATTGCTTTGTGTAGAAAGGTAGCAGGACAAGGAGCTCAGGAAGTGGGCTCATGTATAAAAAACTTCATTGACATGCACCTTAAAAAAGGAGTGGAAGAGTTAATATTATTGTCAGATAGCTGTGGCGGGCAGAATCGCAACATAAAAATCGTGATATTGTGAAAAAAAACAGTTTTAATGCAACATTCCACATTAAAAAAAGTTTGTTTCAAATATCTAGAATACGGGCACAGCTTTTTGCCTAACGATACAGATTTTGGTCAAATAGAAAGAGAGCTCGAAAATCAGGTTCGGATTTACACCCTGAAAGACTTTATGTCTTTAATCGGAAGCTGTAAAAAAGAAAATAAACTTGTGATAAACCTTATGGAGTCAGATAATTTCTACTCAACTGAAGATATTGAAAAACAAATTTCAAACAGAAAAAGGACTACCAATAAAGAGAAAGTTAGTTGGTTGAAAACAAGAATAATAAAACTTGAAAAGTCAAAACCAAATTCAATATTCTTAGAAAAAGTGGGAGGACATCAAGACTTTACTAAAGTTTCTTCCCAAGGATGCAATTGACTTTTACAGAATCAAAAATAATAATATAGAAAACTTCGAAGATGATATTGATGGTTTTGGTTCCAATACAGATTTTGATGTTGAAGATGCGGTCTGAGGTTTATAATAGTGCTGCATGAGTTCCTTCGGTTTATATTATAATTTTGTAAAAATAAAATGGTTCCTTTGAAATGACCCATTTCATTATTTCAATTTTCTTTGAATAGACCCATAGAGTTTGGATCTATTTCAAGTAATAAAACACCATTCTTTAATTATTGAAAAGCAGCCAACTACCAAAAAAAATAAAAATAGATATTTTGAAACTTGGGAAAAATATTCAAAATTATATACTAATATTTGATTTCAAACTTGCAACATAATTTCTGAAAAAAAAATGACGCAAATATAATAATTTCAAAAAAATGTGACATTTTATATAACCGCTGATTACGCAAATTGCCTGTATGGCACTTGGTTCCTTTTCAATTAGCATCATCCAACTTATCAAATTACAACCTTCTGACTCAATCAGCAGAAGTTATGAGCAAACCCTCGAAATTCGTCGATTTCTCGAGGACATCCTGAACTCGATTTGAGTACCTACCATTTGAATTATATTTCCATCATATCGCTGGAACTGTTGGCGTCATCCGTTTCTGTCTTCCATAAACTTGGAAAAAGAATGTTGAAATGCACAACACTGCGTTATCCTTATTTCAAGGTTATAGGTCCAGCGTTTGTAAAATAAAATCCTCGAATTCCAGATAATGTACTATACTGTGAACATCCTCCCCTCTTATCCTACCCTCTTTACCTCCTATTTCAGTTTCCAAGATATCGTGAAGTATTTTTGTTCCTGGAAATTCATATCGTGGAACATCCCCAGTTTCTTGAGGTAATACCTGAAATAAATGTAAATACTCAATTTGTAATTCAATAACTAGCACAGTACATAATACCATAGAATGGAGTTACTTTCCAATTGAATTTGGAGGTACTGTAGAGCAGTGGTTCTCAACCTTTTCACCACTGAGGACCACTTGTACCTTTCAGAATTCTTGGCGGACCACTTAGATATTATTATTAATATTTCCCAATAATAGGTAAAATGAGATGAACACTGAAGTTTTACTAATGAATTTATTATTTACAAAATAAAAACAGAAAATACATAGTGAAAGACAGAAGAAATATAAAAAACAAAATAAAAAGTCATAGATAGCGCCAAATTAAGACGTTAATGACTCCCTTGGTCTTGCTTCTCACTTGAAAGTTTCTCAATATTTGGCTCGAAAGAAGTTAACGCCAGTCTCATAGGAGCATTAAATTTTGATGACACATAATGTTGAGAATGCTGCCTCACAGAGATAAGTTGAATGAAAAGAAAAATAGGTAGACGCATTAATTTACGTCTCAAGAGCCAAGATTTTAATTGTTTATTTTATGACTGTTCATTTCGCGGACCGCGGACCACATGAAAACCGTTCGCGGACCACAGGTGGTCCGCGGACCACAGGTTGAGAATCACTGCTGTAGAGGATCGTAATGGTCTAAAATGATTAAACACGCATAAAATTTCTATATAAAAATTGCGGCTCTACAAGAAATCAATTGAAACCACTCAGTGTGTACATCCCTAACATAAAATCAATCAAAATTTAACCTTCTAACTCAATCAGCAGAAGTTATACACAAATCCTCAAACTTTAGACACCCTTAAATCGTTTGAGTACTTACCGCTTGAATTATAACTCAATCGCATCGATAGAACTGTTTGGCATCGTCGTTTCTTTATCTTCCATATACTTGAAAAAAGAATGTTGTAATGCACAACCAGGCGTTATCCTCGATTCAGGGTTATATTCCAGCATTTGTAAGATGAGATCCTCGAGTTCCAGATAATCTACGATGCTGTGGCCATCCTCCCCTCTTCTTCGACCCTCAGGGCCTCCTATTTCAGTTCCCAAGATATCATGTAGTTTTCTTGTTCCAGGCAATTTATATTCTGTGCCATTTGGCGGTTTCTTGAGGACATACCTGAAGTAAATGTAAATACTTAATTTATAATTTGATAACTAACTCAAATAAGTACATCAGTTTAATTCATCAGGTACTTTTTATTGATGGCCCGATGTTTGGAAAACGTTTTAGAAAATGTCATTTGGTACCAAGGTTTATTATTTCAGTTTCGATTTTTACTTTCATTTCGACTGAAATTTTGCAAATGTGAAGAATATATATCTAGTTAGGTTCACCCTGACACTCTGCGTACTATGTAGATATAAGAGTATTCTTATATCTCTTTGAGACAACATTTATATGAGGCATCAAAGGCGGGTTTTAAATGACAGTTTTACATTTTGTTTGTAGTGCTCTACCCTTTACAATTATTAATAAACTTAACAAACCTTTTTTCTCCAGGCACTATGTCGAAAAACAGTTTTGTTTTTTTCGCTTTGTCCAAAAGATGCTTAGGAGGCATGCCCAATACTTCGACAATCTTGTTTATTTGATCTACTTCATTGGTACCACTAAATAGTGGTTGTCCAGTATGCATTTCGACTAATAAACAGCCCAAGGACCACATGTCTATTGCAAAATCATACGGCATGCCTAAAAGTACTTCAGGTGATCTGTAGAAGCGACTTTGTATGTACGTTTCTGTCTGAAAATGTATTAAATAAAACTATATTAAGATTGACGGATATTATATTTTTCTCCCTATACTGTGAAATTACTACTAATTCTGAATTAAGAAATATTATTGTATATATATATATATATATATATATATATATATATATATATATATATATATATATATATATATACACATATATATTTTTTTATACATATATATTATTATTATATATATATATATATATATATATATATATATATATATATATATATATATATACACAAAAAAATTTTTTAATATAGATATAGTAGTAATTACTATATACTATATATAGTATATATATATATATATATATATATATATATATATATATATATATATATATATATATATATATATATATATATATAATGAAGTGAACTAGGACATTTATTTGAAACTAATCAAACAAACCTCCTAGCGGAGCTGGTTATACGAGTTCACGAAACATCGAAATGCCTCCATATACCTTGGATGGTGTATGTAAGAAACATTAAGTTGTTTATCACAATCAATGGAAATGATAGGCAGTCTGTTTCGCCCTTATTTGGGGCTCATCAGTATCATCCATCCATCGAAAGTGATAACCAACCAAATATTTCTAACGGCGTTATATTTTCCTTCCAGTGACTATATGGCATATAAATATGACACAACGCCACCAGTCGGAAACAAATGAACCACATCTTACAGATAGAAGAAAACATTCCGGCAACGAGAACTCGTACGTCCTGACACCCGAAGGTGGTTACTATATTCGCTAAGCAAGAGTAAAGTTGATACATCAATTCGATGTAATTTAACATTCACACGCCGCAAGTAACAAACGTGTATCGATAACACGAAGAATTCTGTTTTCTATTCATTTGCTACCTGTAAAAGGAATAAAATTGGAGCGCTTGTTACTTGCGGCGTGTGAATGTTGAATTACATCGAATTGATGTATCAACTTTACTCTTGCTTAGCGAATATAGTAACCACCTTCGGGTGTCAGGACGTACGAGTTCTCGTTGCCGGAATGTTTTCTTCTATCTGTAAGATGTGGTTCATCTGTTTCCGACTGGTGGCGCTGTGTCATATTTATATGCCATATAGTCACATGAAGGAAAATATAAGGCCGTTAGAAATATTTGGTTGGTTATCACTTTCGATGGATGGATGATACTGATGAGCCCCAAATAAGGGCGAAACAGACTGCCTATCATTTCCATTGATTGTGATAAACAACTTAATGTTTCTAACATACACCATCCAAGGTATATGGAGGCATTTCAATGTTTCGTGAACTCGTATAACCAGCTCCGCTAGGAGGTTTGTTTGATTAGTTTCAAATAAATGTCCTAGTTCACTTCATTTTATTGCCACGAACGTGTATCGATAACACGAAGAATTCTGTTTTCTATATATATATATATATATATATATATATATATATATATATATATATATATATATATATATATATATATATATATATATATATATATATATATATATATATATATATATATATATATATATATATATATATATATATATATATATATATATATATATATTATGTATATATATATATATATATATATATATATACTGACGATTAGTTCTAAAATTATTAACAGAAATATTGATAAAAAGAACAATACTTTACCATAAAAACGATGACGTTTCGTTACAAACTCGAACACAGAACATATTGAAATGATTAGATAAACAACGTAATTTAAAACTGATTTGGAATTCAGTTCTGACTCGATTTATACTGAGCTTAAATTAATGTTGCCTTTAATTTCTAGAGGCCCCTACACACGGGCGTTGATGTGTTAATACATCAACGTGCATCTAAGAACGTGCAACCAATAACTTTAATGTGGATGCAAAAATACCCACGATTTGGAATGCACAACCCGCGTTGATGTATTCTGAATAGTTTGAATTTTTGGATGCGCATTCCAACGAACACGTACAGGTGTGAACGTGTCGATGCGATTTAACGTTATTGATTGTACATTCTTAGATGCACGTTGATGTATTTTTATTTTTTATTATTTTAAGATAATCAGGAACACAAACAGGTATTAACCCAACAAGAAAAATACATCATGCAATTCAAATTAAAATTGGTATAACATATAAGCACATACATAATACATATAAAAAAAAACCCTTTATCATGAATATAATTTATAACATATACATATATTAATTTTATCCTTATTATGAAGAACCCTTCTTCAGCGATCGTTTGAGCGACAAGTATGTGGTATTAAAAAGATCTACACCAAAAAAGAATGTCATGTAACAATCCATCATTCGGTGAAGAGGAGAATTATGAGAACAGTTTGTACGTCTATACAGAATATAAAATAGGTTATTATTACGTAGCCTCAAATCTGGAGTCCTAAATGGTATCATCTCTAAAATTCTTGGTACCGATAACATGTTATTAACAACCTTGAACAATAACAAAACGTCTGTTATCCTCCGCCGGTCCGAAAGGCTCACAAGTCCGAAAGCTTCCCTCAAAGGTGAATAATCATGATTGATTACAGTGATATTATTCTTATAAGCTAAAAACCTGAGAAATCTTTTTTGAATTTGTTCCAGTCTATCTATGTAGCAGTTATATTGTGGATTCCAGATGGTGGATGCGAAATTTAATCTACTATAAACAAAAGAATAATAAAGAGTTAAAAATGTTTTATTGCCCTCGAAGAGTCTGCCCTGGCGGATGATGAAACCTAGCATCCGGTTGGAGTTTGTAATAATTTTTTCGACGTGCAAATCAAATAGAAGTTTGCTGTCGAACAGGACACCTAAGTCTGTGATATTATCAACTTCATGGAGAAGATCATTATTAATGGTGTATTGAAATTGTATAGGTTGACGATTTCGAGTGAATGTAATTTTATGGCACTTTTCGAAACTTAGAAATAGGTATCGTGCTCGACAGTAATCCTGAAGTCTGTTCAGATCATTTTGAATTAGCACACAATCGTCGATACTTTTAACCCTTCTGAAGAACTTAAGGTCATCAGCGTACAACAGGAACTCAGTATCCTTAAAGCAAGGTTTTATGCTATTGATGTATATAATAAAAAGTAAAGGCCCTAAGTGTGAGCCCTGCGGCTCACCAGATGTGCAATAGTAAGTATTTGATAATTCTCCGTTTACAACTACATATTGAGATCGATTTTTTATATAAGATGAAAACCATCTAAGTAGATCTCCACAAATCCCCACTTCAGCGAGACCCCTAGTTAGTATAATATGACTCAATTTATCGAAGGCTTTTTTGAAGTCAGTATAAACTACATCAATTTGAGTTCGGTCATCTAGGCCTTCGTAAAGATACTCTGAGAATTGTATTAAATTTGTTTCTAAATTTCTCCCTTTGATAAATCCGTGCTGTTCTTCAATTATGATATTTTTCACATGATTAGCGATATACTGGTATCCGAGTCCTTCGAACAACTTGGGAATAGCAGATATAATACTAATAGGCCGGTAATTCTGAATAAGATCACTCCTACCGTTTTTAAAAATTGGTATTATAGATGATAATTTCCACTCATTTGGAAAAACAGTTGTCTTAAGTGAATAATTAAATAATATACTTAATGGCAGAACCAAACTATCAGCACAGCATTTCAGAAACAATGGTGGAATACCATCAGGTCCAGATACCTTCGACGTATTGATGGTACGTAATGCCTCCAGTATTTCCTTTTTAGTTATACAAATATTAGATAAGTAAACCCCGCTATAGAGGTTCTCCACACCATCAACAGAGGCAGAAACATGTATCAATACAAAACTGTAGTTTTGTACGTACGTGTGTACGCAATCAGGTTGCACGTTATTGGTTGCACGTTTTTGGATGCACGTCAATGTTTTAAGACATCGAAGTCGATGTATAGCCCGCCTATACCCTACGTAGCATACCACCTACTAGATTATACAAAATTCATATTAGTTCAGATATTTTTATCTAAAAATTTGACGGGATCATTATAACATTATCGTTATCATTCAGTGTCCTAGCTTATACATGTTAGCAACGTTATTATCCTGAAGACATGAAGGAATATTGACGAGTGCATAAAAGTTTATTAAAATTACTCATTGTACTCACTCTACGGTCCAACTGGCAGGAAATGCCAAAATCCACAATCTTTATTTCAGATCCTCTGGGAATACACAGAACTACATTATCGGGCTTCAGATCACAATGAATAATTTTCAGTTCGGAGAACGAAAGGAACATGAGCGCCCTACAGAGCTGAAGTGCGAATTTTCGCAGCAGTTTCATAGACACTCCCATGTAGTCCGTTTCAATCAAAACGTCGTATAGACTCACCGATAATAATTCGAATACCATACACAAATGGTTCCGCCACATAAAATGTGTCTTCATTCTCACTGAAAAAATGAAGAAAACGAGTAAATTTATTGATTTATAAAAAGTGAATTGAGAATTATCTATAAGATATGTAGTTGAATCAAAGTTATTTACTTGACATAGGTATTCGTAATATACCTATATATATATATATATATATATAAACTCTTGATAATTATTAGCAATAACAGGCTGGTTGAATCTTGAAAAACTCGATTTTAATAAAAAATTGACGTTCCACTATGATATTCGTAATTGAAATTTCTTTGACTTTTTTTGATTTAACAATTTGATAAACACAGTGCTGCTTAGTATATGATATTCCGTTCTATTAACATTCAAAATTGTTATCACCAGATGGTAAGGGAAACCAAAGAAACCCTCACCTACGCAATGTTTGAAAATAATAATAAAAGGGTACTATTTATCTAACAACAAAGAAATGAGTCATAACATTAGAATATATATATATATATATATATATATATATATATATATATATATATATATATATATATATATATATATATATATATATATATATATATATATATATATATATATATATTTATATTATATATAAAATAAATATATATAATATACAAATAGAGCAGAATTATCGGTATATCCAGCTTATATGGAAGCAGCCGTTGACACTTGTTTTGGACTCAAAGGGCTCAAACCGAGGTTTAAACATTAAGCCTCAAATGTGTGATTATCTTCCGTAGCAAGGGATTTCGTGGATTTTTGCTGTTTTCTTCTTCAAGTTTCCCATCTCATACTTAGCTACGCCGTTCTGATGAGAACCAAAGAGCTCGAAAAGCATGTCAACAGTGCTGCTTCCATATAAGCGAGCTATACCGATAATTCTGCTCTATTTGTATATATATATATATATATATATATATATATATATATATATATATATATATATATATATATATATATATATATATATATATAATTTATATATATCTCAGAAGTTTCTATATGAAAATCGCTTTAGTAAAAGAAAACAATATAATGAGTTTTCAAGTAGTTATTCTCATTTCTTTTCGATACAAAGAATATTGAAAATATGTAGGTATTTCAATACTGACCTATATGATATTCGTCATGGACATCTGCTCGATTCATCATTTTCAGTAAATTTATCTCGATCATCGACTGATAGAGGGATTGCTTTTCAATCTTCATGATCTTAATAGCTACGTCACACTGTTCTACGAGATCGAACGCCTTCATCACCCGTCCGTATGAACCCTTTCCTAAGAGCTTGTCGATTTTATATCTTTCGAAGATTGTTTCACCACTTTTTCCTATGTTATCATGATCGTCATTATCATGCGAAATATCTTCGCCTTTCATCTGGATTTCATTACGTTTTTTATCTTTATAATATACCTGAAACGAAATTAAATTCATTTCGAATTAAGTATTTTTACAAATGCGTAATTCCATGCGAAAACGAAGTGATTTCTAGAAAATTTCAGCAATATTAGATGCTTAGTTTTAGTTATTTGACTGACCGAGCTTATGACCGTAAAGTTATTCGCGTTAAATAGCATTCGGGCGGTCCCGGGTTCAAATCCCGTGCTCAACTGGCCTGACTTAAATTTTTCTTTGAAATTTTCTCATTGACTAGTACAAAAAAACTGCTTGTGAATTTAAAACGGCTAATACTTTTATAGTGTTCATACTCTGCACCTATATATATATATATATATATATATATATATATATATATATATATATATATATATATATATATATATATATATATATATATATATATATATATATATATATATATATATATATATATAGAAGAAGGGTAGTCTTTGCTGACTAGTTAGGATGCAATTAGGATAATAATATTTGGGTATAGCAGCAAGCGAAACGTGTACTCTTATAACACTATATTTCCGATATTTCGACAATGATTATTGTCATCTTCAGGGAAGCTACAAAATAAGCACAAAAGAAAATCAAAAAATGCTCCAAAACGGCCAACAGTAATACTACTTACTGTGTCTTTGAGAATGATTGCAAAAGATGTAAAAATCGAGATACAGCATTATTGATTTCTATAAAACATTATTGATCGAGAAACACAAAATGTGATGTCATCAACTAACATTACAAGTTAAATGGTCAAAATAAAATAAAACAAACCATAATTAATTTAGAGGAAATAAAAATATCGTTGAAGCTAAGTTAAGTTAAAGATTAAAAGAATATAATTATCTACTTCGCCACTACATATTGACTGAAAAAGAGACGCGACCAGCCATCTTGATCAAGAAAGTAGACATAGACAGCATCAAACAAGAAAACTCTAATGTGAGAATATGATAATTAAGGTTCGCAGATTGGCCACTGCTAACAAATAAAATAGCCAGAAGTATACATGTCTCAGAAAAGGAAAGGCAACTCTTCTTTCATTCTACATTTCGTAAATGGATGTTTTTATCTAAATCTAACAAAAAAGAATAAATTTCACTAAGATGATTTAAATCAGTTTTCTTATTTAAGCAATTTTCTGATTGTGAATATATATATATATATATATATATATATATATATATATATATATATATATATATATATATATATATATATATATATATATATATATATATAGGTATATTTCTTAATTGAATTACGAATCGTTGAATTTTTATTAATTAATATTTAAGGCTATTCGATTCCGTGTTGGTGGTTATTGTTTAATGAGAAATACTCTTATGTCTTTGCCAAGCTTTCGCAATTATTTTATTGATTCATCAAGGCTTCTACAAAATTAAAATGATATATTAAAATAAGGTGTTTAACCTCCAAACGAAATTGTTCTTACCGAACGTTGAGGTTATTGACGTGAACATTGCAAACTTGCTACAATACAATACATTTCAATACTGGTACAACACAACAAACATACAAAAGGTCACTATATAAAATTAATCTTAATCTTAAGATTAATTTTATTATAAAACAATAGTATTTCTTATTAAACAATAACCACCAACACGGAATCGAATACCCTTAAATATTAATTAATTAATATATATATATATTTATATATATATATATATATATATATATATATATATATATATATATATATATATATATATATATATATATATCTATATATATATATATATATAATATATATATATATATATATATAATATATATATATATATATAATCTCTTGATAATTATTAGTAATAACAGGCTTGTTGAATCTTAAAAAACTCGATTTTATTAAAAAGTTGACGTTTCGCCACGACATTCGTGGCTTTATCAAAAAAAGTTTTGATAAAGCCACGAATGTCGTGGCGAAACGTCAACTTTTTAATAAAATCGAGTTTTTTAAGATTCAACAATCCTGTTATTGCTAATAATTATCAAGAGATTAGAAATAGTTCACAGGCAACAACAATTCGAATAAATATATATATATATATATATATATATATATATATAAAAATATATATATATATATATATATATATATATATATATATATATATATATATATATATATATATTATATATATATATATATATATATATATATATATTATATATATATATAATATATATATATATATTATAATATATATATATATATATATATATATATATATATATATTATATATAAATTTATATATATATTTATATATATTATATATATATATATATTATATATATATATATATATATAATATTATATATATATATATATATATATATATATATATATATATATATATATATATATATATATATATATATATATATATATATATATATATATATATATATATATATAGTATAGTATAGCAAGTACAGTGTTCTAAATTTACAACGTTTAAGAGCAATTAAATGGAAAAAGTAAATAAATTAAAAAATGGTAATACATTTTATTATTCATTATTATCAATATATCAAGTAGGTACTCATGAACTTAATCAGCACATTCAATCTTAGTAATTACTGGTTTGTGGTAACTAAAGTAGGAAACATATGATTTTGATTCCATTTTGTGTACATAATACCTATCTCGAAAAAAAGTGATATTGTACCTTTTTGAAGATTTTGCTGGATCATTATCAATTCTTAAATAAAATTCTTTCAAAAGAAAATGTAACAGTTTTTTTTAAAAGTTGATATTAAAATCGCCAACCAAAATGAGTTCATGTGCCTAAATTGTTGATATATCTGCTACCAATCTATATACATCTTTAGAATACTCTAGCAATGCTTTATGAACGAATTCTAGAATATCTTTCATTTTGAGATTCGGAGTTCCAGAATTATACTCACTTCATGAAAATCCTTGTAGGTATTATTAACGGGATTCACCTTAAGTTTCTTGAGAGTCCCAGCTACGGGCTTCCTAGGCGTTTTACGAAACCTTGCCCGTACCCCTTGGCAGTCAATCGATGGGCCGGGGCCCATGCGATCATCAAAGACATGTCGACTATTATAGTGGGGCACTCGTAGAGGAATCATGTCGTTTCCGACGCCACTGCCTCCACTACCTGAAGCCACTGAAATAAATTGATGTTATAAAACATTCATAGTTTTCATGATGATAAATTGAAACGCATCGATAATTGCCAAATCCATTGTCGGAACTTATAATTCAATAATGCCTCGATTGGGCATCTGAATACAATGAATTCGAAACATATGTCATATCATAACGATAGCTGTGTCCGCGGCATCACCCGAGTGGAATTCAATTCTTGTAGTTATTTCTCAGAATTAATACAATTCCGGACACGTGTGGTACGTATCGCGAGGCTATCTATCTCTTAGACATATACATTTCTTGCTCAATACATTCAAAGCGCAATTTTTTTTGCAAAACAATCGTAAAACTGAAACTACCCATCCAATTCCAAGAACTTTTTCACTAATATTTATAATAAACTTTCAGGGTGGACATAGACTACTATCATACGGTTAAAATAGAAGGGCTTTGACGGCGAAACATTCTGCAACTAAAGTCGATAAAAAAACGGTCGAAAGAATGCATTTTATACGAACGCTGTCTTAATGATTAGAGATATTTAAATGCTTTTTACGGAAAATTTGTGGAACTCAAAAAGATATATAAAAAATCCTGTTTATGAATATATTTGTCTGTTTTTGGTGTCGCTTTTTCGTTTTCAAATCACAACGGTGCTAAAGAAGTTTCAGTTCAAAAATCTATACACAACATATATATATATATATATAATTATTTATTTGAATTGTTGTTGCCTGTGAACTATTTTCAACTCGTTGATAATTATTAGCGATAACAGGCTTGGTGAATCTCAAAAAACTCGATTTTATTAAAATGTTAACGTTTCGCCACGACATTCGTGGCTTTTTCAAAACTTTCTTTCTGAGATTCACCAAGTCTGTTATTGCTGATAATTACCAAAAACTTAAAACAGGTGCATCATAGTATAGGAAACGATAAAGAAAAGAAAAGCAAAAAAAAAGTAGTTTAATTGCACACTTTTTCCATATAAGTTCCTTTCTCTGCAAAACAAAGTTTACTGAAACTGAAGACAAACCGATCAATTTCCCCTGTAAAATTGACGTTTACAAAGTGAAGGGAAATATAATACATTTCCTACCTACATGGAAATAGAACCAATTATTATAAAAGTCCAGGTACCAAATACAACAAAAAAAAAGGAAATTGCGGAACCGGAATCTACTTCGACTACAAAAAATAGCGAAAATCTATCAAATACTAAAAATTTATTAATGTAAAAAGTACCAAAACAAATTTCAACTTTCCTCGAAAAATAAAATATTTATTCTGAGGCTAATTATAATGAAACATTAAGTAATGAAGAAAAAGTAGGAAGAAATTAGCATCGAAAAACTCTGTATACTGTTTTTATTATAAAATATTTGCAAACAATGATAACGCCATTAGTAATGCAGATGGTATAAATGCATTAGCAGTTTTAGATTATTTATTTTAAAAAAAAGCTTATTCCGGTGTTTCGCAAATAAAACAATTAAGTACTGTAAAAATTTAATAGTGGAATTTTACTATATCTCAGCAATAGGCTTTCCCTGTTCCAGAACTGACTTACCTGAATCATCCTCAACTTTAGCAAAAAGCATCTCCGTTGCTCTTTGCATACGTTCTTCATCTAATTGTATTTCATATAATTTTCTAGCTAATTCAATTATTGCTGGAGAATTGATTTGTTCTTCTATGCTCAAACTACTGTTTACAAAATACATTTGATCAGAATATGGTGAACCGCAGTTTTCCATTCCAAACCCTTGTGCCATTTTTAGTCTAACCAGAAACAAAATCACTTGATCGCAGTTACACTGAAAACTCTTTTCAAGAACTGTTGAGAATTGTGAAATATGTAAATATTTTTCCATTTACCTGAGTAAGTAAGCAACCGATCTTTGTCAGTCTATACTGCAATTGGGAAGGGATATTTCTACCTGTTTTATTTAGCCAAAGTTGGAAAATCATGAAATTAGAATATGGTTGCTTCCTATTTTCCATAGCTCTTTTTTTTTCGATTTAATGTGATATCATGAAAAAGTAGTTTATTCGGAATTAACTATTTTTGTACAATCGTTACCCACTCTTTCTAAGTCAAACATAATACTTTATATAAATTGATATAAAAAAATGTAATTTTGTATATTATATGTATCATAGCTATATATATATATATATATATATATATATATATATATATATATATATATATATAGAGGTATATATAATTTGTTTTATATATTTTGCTGATTTTTTAATATTTAAATGTTTAGAATTTTCTAGGTGAACAATATTGTCCTCATAAAAAGAATTATATGCCTATCATTTTTTTTCACTGTGATATTGGTTTAATGAATTTGGTTATTCATTCACTTAAAAACTTTATTTCATATTCCAAAATAAGAATTTTGGCAGAATACAGAATGCACAGTATTTGAAGATAAATTTTTCTTAATTTTAAATTTCTTCGATTGTTCATAAAATTTCATATGTTATTGGCATATTTATTTTATGGGAATGACTTATTTGAATATTTACAATGCTTATATATTTCTTGAAGCTCATAACCGGAGTAACCTTTGATCTAGGTATACAGGCAGGTAACACCATTACCTACAGATAAGGTTCAGTTCAATAAATTTAAGGGGATTAAAATTTCTTATAGCAGTTTCTTCAACAAGCCTTCAGGCCATCCTATCACAGCTTGATAATTTCCCTAAACATTGTCGGATTTGAAAGGTACAATTACCAAACAAAGCAACAATTCTTCGAAAAATGGTAAAATTATGCTAACTACCTTCAACTAACATAAAAGAATAAAATTCCATCAGATTGTGTACCAAGCTAGTTAGTCGAGTATGTTAGGTACGCTGGCTAGAATTTGGGAGGTCTCGGGTTCAAACCCCGGAGCCGACTGGTCTGCCATGAGTTTTTCTCAGAGGTTTCCTCATGGTAATGTAAGTCACTGCTTGCAAACTTATAAGGCGAATGCTGGGCCAGTATTAATCCTCTGAACCCTACCCACACTTCCTATGTTCCATAAATATCCCGTCTCACCTTTCCTTAATGCACTTGTACATACAAGTGTATCCTCTGATCTGGCTGAAGGAGTTAATCCCAAACTCAAGCTGCCCGCCTCCCTGACACATACTTCAGGGAGGAATGAAACGCGTGTGTTTCCTTTCCTTTCCTTCAAATTTTGTTACTAAGCTTTCATGCACAATAATGGCAATTTTAAGTTATCCAAGTACGCTGCTTCATAATTTTTATTCTATTCATTAATTTGAATAATTGGAAATAAAAGAAACAAAATTATTGTTCATCATTAGCAAAGCATCTTTATTTACTTGTGACAAACGTAAGTACCTTCAAATGGAAGTAGTTATGTATTTGTGGAATTCTGGACTTCCATTGTCTATAAAAATATATCTGAAACAAAAATAAAAGAAAAAAAAATTTGATTAGTAAATGGCAAGAAAAGTTTACACTTGAGAACGGTTAGAGATACCCAACTAACCGAAACGTCGTGTATATTAATTGTATAATTTTATTTTTTCACCATTTTCCAGCTTATTATTTACTAATCTCATCTCATTTTTTTTTTCTTTTTTCAGATACTTCCATTCAATCCTACTAATTCATTGAATTTAATTTTTCAGCTATTTTCTTTTCTTGCCATTTACTAATCAAATTTTCTTTTCTTTTATTTTTGTTTCAGATATATTTTTATAGACAATGGAAGTCCAGAATTCCACAAATACAGAAGAAACATTGTCGAAACAATTCAAACTAACACTGGAAGTAGTTATCTTCTGGTAGACCTATAAAGTGATAAATATTATTTATAAACAAATAGGCCCTTTTGGGTTTTTCGGTTAGTTCACGAATAGAAATTAGGGCAAAGTTTAACGAATTATGCTAATTCGTATCAAAATTCTGATTATTGAAAGAATTTAGCATCTACGGTCTAGGCTAGGCCCTATACATGGACGTTAAAACGACAGTTAAATAATGCATGCGCATAATTCAGCCGCCAAAAATACACCTCTATCAAATATCTGTTATGAAATATCTAAAACTTACTTTTCCTTCAATATTTTTCATTACTACTTTGACATTAAGAAAAAAAAACAATAAATGTTTATTTGAATTGATATTTAAAAAAAATGAATGTTGAAGGTAGGGTTAACAATCGACCAACCGTCCTATATTAATACCTAGTATTGTGCTGTACTTCAGGTCTGCAATTAGTTACATAAACTTCAAATAATATTAATTTCAAAACTCGAAGTTTCATTTGATTACTGTTTAGATTTAGAAGTTCTAAATTAATACCAAAATGGTCTTTAACCTGAAGCAAAGGCTTTCATTTTGCCAATTAATCACAAGTCAAAAATGCTAACATATTTTCAATATTACCGATACATTTTAGATTATTCAATTCATTTTTTTCCGCTCTAGAGCGTTAAAATGATATTTTTCCGCCCTAGGGCGGTAAAAATGATATTTTTCCGCTCTAGGGCGGTAAATATCATTGTTACCGCCCTAGGGCGTTAAGACGATCTATACCGCCCTAGGGCGGTAAAATGATATATTACTGCCCTAGGGCGTTAAAACGATTTTTTACCGCACTAGGGCGTTAAAACGATTTCTTACCGCCCTAGGGCGTTAAAATGGCTCTTTCCACCCTAGGGCGTTAAAACGATTTTTTACCGCCCTAGGGCGTTAAGATTGGTTAGGTAAGGTTATTCATGCTTTATATTCCCGCAAATTCGGTATTGACATCAATAGGAAAAAAATTTTCAGTGATGCAAAATGTAAAATTGAATAAGTTTTTATGAAAATAAATAGCAAATATATCATATAATTTTTTTAAGGTGTATGATATTTGTATATAGCTTACTATGAAAACCATTAAAATTTATGACCAACCAAAAAAATTTTGGTAACCCTGCATTCCATGATATAAATCTCGAAATTTATTGCACAGTATTGCAGTATTCAAAGAAGAAATATGCGTCAAAATTCAACAAATTTAGTGTAAATCTATTAAAAATAATTGTTTTTAATTAGTTCTACATTTTGAACATCTCAAAAATTAATGAAACAAGTAATTTTTCAAATTTATTTAAATAACAAAGAGCAATTAGGAATTCATCTTGATAATGATTTCATACATATCAATACTATCAATAATATAATCTACAATATTTCTGTATCATTGCAATGTTTCCCATTTAACTAAAACATGAGATATTACAAATGCACATGACAAAAACATAAATCATTTAGATAAGTAATACTCTCCCAATAAATCTTGAATTTATACTATATTCACACCGCGCAAAATAGTTTTCTACATTTTGTTTTCCAATGCATGATAAAAAATTTCTGAGTTAACTGAAATTAATAGGAATATAAACATTCAAGAAATACTATTCACCACTTGTTCTCGTGTACTAAATTCTAATATTTTTGAACACATTTACCACTGCGATGAAGTGGATTGGTTTTTCTTTGGCTCTGGTTGGAAAAAAATGAGTTTCGCTTAACTACATGACAAGTTCATTCGCCTAAATACTTTTTGTTATAACAAAATACATTAGTTTCAGTTGGATTTTGTGAATACTAAACTATTGATCTTCTGTACAAGTATACCTGATATCTTCAGAAGGTATTTTTCTACTCTCACATAACAAACGAACTGCATATGAATAAAATTACGATTTTTTACATTTGATTGAAAAACTGATGCAATTTAATCGTTACATATAGAAATTTACATAAGTACTTTCATAATTATGTAGATCTGAATATTCTGTTACAGTTAATAACATTTTACTTAATTTCTGTTGGTTATCTTCCACAAAGAAGTACATGATAAATCCTACTTTCAACTTTCAATTTATTTAAAGTGTGTATTTGTTACAATTTACAGTTTTATAGGTAAAAAGAATTTCTTCCTTGTAAAAGCTTAATTTTTAATTTTAGTTTTTACCGGTTTACCAGTAGTATTCACTAATATATATAAATATATGTACACACACACACACACACACACACAGATATATATATATATATATATATATATATATATATATATATATATATATATATATATATATATATATATATATATATATATATATATATATATATATATATAATTATTCATTCGAATTGTTGTTGCCTGTGATTTATTTCTAATCTTTAGATAATTATTAGCAATAACAGGCTTGTTGAATTTCAAAAAACTCGATTTTATTAAAAAGTTGACGTTTCGCCACGACATTCGTGGCTTTATCAAAACTTTTGAAAAAATTGAAATTTCTTTGACATTTATTGATTTGAAAAAATTTGAATAGAAAAAGACTACTATGTCCCACTAAAATTTTTTCGGCTGTGGCCGTTCTTTGTCATTTATTACGTGCTATTCAGTCCAATATTAACATTCAAATCTGTTATTATTAGATGGTAAGGGAAACCACAGAAACCTTTACCCACGTAATGTTCGAAATATGTTCAAATTATTTTGATTTTGAAAAGTCAAAGAATAGGATACTATTTATCTTGTTTTCAAAAATTTCTCATTGCGGCTGTGGCCGTCTTCAGTTATTAATTACGTGCTATTTAGTCCAATATCAACAGACAGGTCCGTTGATATTAGATGGGAAGGGAACCACAGAAACCTTCACCCACGTAATGTACAAAATAGGTTTAAAATATTTGATTGTTGTCTTTAAAAAGACATTACTTGTAATTTTGGAGATCACATGTTCTAAACTATACTTTCTTTTTAGAAAAATTGAAAATTCTAGATGTTTAGATTTTGTTTAGATGGGTTGTTATGGTTAGTTTGTTTGTTTTGATTTATGTTGTTTCTTCGAAAAATTAAAGAATTAAATCTGCGTAGATTGAACTCAAATGCTTGATATCTGTTCTGTTCACACCGTACAAAATCAAATAAAACAAATATATTCTAAATTTAAAAGTAAAACACCTCTTCTGCAAAAATCTCATGTTGTTTATAGTATACCCTGTAATAATTGTAATAAATCATATATAGGACAAACTTTTCAAAATTTAGAAGACTAAAAGCACACAAATATACCAGAACACAAACCAGAGCACTAATAAAACATAAAAACAATGAGAATCATACTTTCAACTTTAATAGCACGAAAATTTTAGAAATAGAAAAAGATCAAAAACGCAGAGAAATTTTAGAAATGTTACATATTCAAAAAAATTTAAATAAAGTCGTAAATGATAGAACAGATATCAAACATTTGAGTTCAATCTACGCAGATTTAATTCTTTAATTTTTCGAAAAAACAACATAAATCAAAACAAACAAACTCTAACCATAACACTCATCTAAACAAAATCTAAACATCTAGAATTTTCAATTTTTCTAAAAAGAAAGTATAGTTTAGAACCTGTGATCTCCAAAATTACAAGTAATGTATTTTTAAAAACAATCAAATCTTTTAAACCTATTTTGTACATTACGTGGGTGAAGGTTTCTGTGGTTCCCTTCCCATCTAATATCAACAGACCTGTCTGTTGATATTGGACTAAATAGCACGTAATTAATAGCTGAAGACGGCCACAGCCGCAATGAGAAATTTTTGAAAACAAGATAAATAGTACCCTATTCTTTCTCTTCAAAATCAAAATAATTTGAACCTATTTCGAACATTACGTGGGTGAAGGTTTCTGTGGTTTCCCTTACCATCTAATAATAACAGATTTAAATGTTAATATTGGACTGAATAGCACGTAATAAATAACAAAGAACAGCCACAGCCGAAAAAAATTTTAGTGAGACATAGTAGTCTTTTTCTATTCAAATTTTTTCAAATCAATAAATGTCAAAGAAATTTCAATTTTTTCAAAAGTTTTGATAAAGCCACGACATTTGTGGCGAAACGTCAACTTTTTAATAAAATCGAGTTTTTTGAAATTCAACAAGCCTGTTCTTGCTAGTAATTATCAAAAGATTATATATATATATATATATATATATATATATATATATATATATATATACATATATATATTATATATATATATATATATATATATATATATATATATATATATATATCTTTTGTCCTAATAATTCACACACAATTGAAAAGTCTAAGATATGTTTGACCTTTAAATAAACCACATATTATTTAGAAAATTCGAAACTGAATTTAAAACCAAGACAAAAAAATTAATGGAAATCACAAATGTTCCTTATGAATGTCGCCCAAATCAATTCAAAACATAGTAACTGCAGGATGAATTAATTGAATGTTAATTCATTCAGGTCCTCTGAAATATTTCGCATTGTTTTTTTTTTTTGAAAAATTCTTTTTGTTGATTTGCGATAATGGTTAAATATTCTTTTAAATTCATAAACTTCATTATTCATAATATTCATTCATATTTTAATTCGCACATTCATTCCTTTACCATAATTCAGGAAAAATTGTATAACTCTATTGAATCTTGAATGTTTGTTTTTAGTGGTAATGAAAGTACGACAATATGCTGTAACTGTTTGTGTCAGAAATTTCATTATTGTAAAAGTAAATAGTAGTATTATTTATTTCTTTGTTACTATTGTGTTTTTACTATTTTGACTTGTTTTCATTTCAGTTTTGCATTGTGAGTCATGTTGTGATGTAGAATTAATTTTGAAAACTAAATAAATATTATTATTATTATTAATAAATAGTATAGCTATTAAAAAATATATAGTTTATTTGAATTGATGAAACTCTGGGTTTAACGATTTTCACATATAATAAAATACAACATATAATAAAGTAAAACTGTTGTTGTTTTATTACATGTGAAAATCGTTAAACTCAGAGTTTAATTTCTCAAACATATATAGTAATAGCTATACATAGAATGACAATATAATTGAAATTCATCGTTTTCATGTAAATAAAAATTGAATATATTCACAAGACCACAACTTAATTACATTTTCAGATAATGACTGCTCAGAAAAAGATTTTATATGTCACGTAAAATATACTGAAGTTATAACTTATTTTACCATAAAGAAAAGAGTAAAGTTTTTTGTTCGAAAACATAAAAAAATGTATATAACACATTAATAGTATATAAATCCTATGCATGTATGTAACAAACATCTTATCGATATTAGTATGGATTAAACTTTTAAAACAGCTACTTTTAACCTTCATCAAATGTGAAAATCTCTAATCAGTTATCATTTCAAAGTAAACCAAAGTTGAAGCAAAAAAGGCATCATCATGTATAGCTCAAGAACATTTTAATAAGCTACTTTTTTAACCGATCAGATCAATGTAAACATATCCGGAACTAAAACCAGGTGAGTTAAATAGAATAAAATTTAAGCCTTTAAGCTATTATTTTGAGTATAGTTTTTGACTACTTACTGCAACAATTTAAAAGAAGACTGATTCTCACTGAATTATCAATAACTCAAGAAAATAAAATTGTGAATGAAATACTTGATAAATAAAAAAAAAATAAAAAAATAAAAAAAAAATAAAAAAATAAAAATTAATTAAAAAATAAAAAAATGAAAGTACATAATAAAATACCAATAATTTGCTCTGTGTGTGCTTAAAGGATTTCAAGTAATTAAGCTAAAGATTTTGAAATTAATAATTTCAATAATTTTTATGGAGGGAAAAGTTTGAACACTTATGCACGAGGCTAACTGTATATTTGTTTAAAACTGTAAATATAATTTTAACTTACTTTTTGTTTTTGAAAAACAGTTTTGATGAAGGTCAAATTTTCGAAAATTTTTCATAATGCGATAATTAACAAAACCCAAAAATTAATCTCACTGCATGTATACACAATAGTAAGGAACAAGCTCCACCACAAAACAATTTAATTTTTTGTAATAAAAAAATTTTGTTTTTGATCGTATTATATTTGTACATTATTTTTATCAGATGCTCAGGAAGAAATTCCCTCTTATGTTATTATAATCTTTGTAGTGAACAATTAAACTTTGCTTAACAACAAACAATTCAGCCTATGGAATTTCCAAGCAGTCAGTATCGGAATGATTTGCAAATATCTGTATAAAGATGAAGTTGAATATTTTTTGATTAATTATTGCAATTATCTGTGCTTATAAATTATATGGCAGTGTAGGTTTAATTGGATAACTACTTTATTAGTCATCAAATGCATACTAAACTTGTATAAAGGCGAATAAACAAATCACAAAGATTATTTGACAAATTAATCTACAGGAGAACTTTTTTCTAATTTTGTGAAACTCTGAAAATAGTATTGATAAAAAATAAATTTAAAATACCTTAGTTGTTCAATATAAAAATTTATGAACGTTATTTCTTATAATATCAATAAAAATATGTTTTCGGAAAAATATCAACTAATAAAATAACAATACATTACTTTAAAAAATTTCAATCGAAAATACAAGTATAGTTTAGAAATTTTTTGTTGCATGTACCATCATATTGTTGTAATAGTAATCTCCTCAAATTGTTTTCGTATGATGGTCACAGATAGGTTTTCCCAGACATTTGATTTTCAGAAACTTGCCTATTTCAGGAAAAAAATTCTTGAATTTCAATCAGTTATAGATCTTAATCATTTTTCAGTGAAAATAAAAATATAAACAAGACATACTAATTCTTATTATTCGATATAATTGTGAATTTGCTTCATTCAAAACTCAAATAAGCAAGCTTGAAAATAATAAAACACCTAAAAACAAATACCTTTCATGTCAGAAACTCAAAATAGCCTTTAAAACAAAAATGGTTAAATTAATTAAAAATATATTTGAAAACCAGAGCCACGCTTGACAGTGAATGTCAAAATTATAGGAAACATGTATACATTATGTGATTACTTCACTATTTTACTCTTTTTTTTTTAAATACTAGTTATAAATTATTAATATTCTGCAACTTATATTTCTAAAATAACATGATATTTCTTAACACTCAGATGGAATCACAACAGAGCTTAATTAGCCAGTGAAAGCCAAAATGTTAGACAAGTCAATGACAAAATGCTATTTTGTATCACAATATCAATTTATAAATACATACTGAAATACCTTAATCCTAATATTATATAAGTATATAGTATATATATATATATATATATATATATATATATATATATATATATATATATATATATATATATATATATGTATATATATATATATATTTATATGTATATATATATATATATATATATATATATATATATGTATATATATATATATATGTATATATATATATATATATATATATATATATATATATATATATATATATATATATATATATATATATATATATATATATATATATATATATATATATATATATATATATATATATATATATATATATATATATATATATATATATATATATATATATATATATATATATATATATATATATATATATATATATATATATATATATATAATATATATATATATATATATATATATATATATATATATAAATATATATATATATATATATATATATATATATATATATATATATATATATATATATATATATATATACAGGGTCCTGCAACAGTGGCGCGGTGTTCCATATCTCTATTTGGGAAACAGATAGAAATCTACATTTCTATAATATTACCTTATTGCTCGAGCTCGACAAAATAAAAATATTGTCGGTCACACAGGGTGTTCAATTTCTTCTGGGCGGATATCAACTATGTTTTTTCGAATGGCAACCTATAGTTTTTGTCGCCTTTTCGGTTTCTACATAGAAAATGAAAGATACTTTATATAGATCTTCATTTCGAAAATATTTACGGTTTTCGAGATTTTTTGCATTTTTGATTTTTTTTTTCAATTTTGGTCATTTGAAATTATAAAGTTGTGCCAAGTCCAATTGAAATTAATTTTTGTCAAATATTCTACATTCGTAAATCTCTCAAACGGTATATCTGAAATCAACCTGCGATATACAGGGTATGAAAAATCGCTTGCCACATATTGTAAATAAAAATGTACAGAATCTTCCTTATTTCAAATGGAACACCCTGTATATTATAGATCCAGAAGAAGCGTTAAGAAAAGCTCTACAAATGTCATGAAGTATTCCCTATGGTTAAGTTCACTAGTTTTCCTTAAAACAGCGAAAAATGGCAAATATTTAAATTTCTTCGCTATAATCTCGATGAACGACTTTTTTCATAAATAAACTGTTGGTAGATAAACAAGTTGTGAATTACATCACAAAATGTACCTGGTATATTTAAAATAATTTCAATAATTTCAAAATTTGAGCCACGTTCTTTGGATCTAAATCAACCTTTCAGCGAATAAAATATTTATTGGAAATCGGGTAGTCGGGCAAATGACAGATCAAAATATTTGCCTTCAAATAAGTATTGAAATCTAGTGATTCGTTAAGTAGAACTTTCGATATGATTTCATCAGAATGTTGTTAAATCATATCGAAAGTTCAACTTAACGAATCACTAAAGATTTCAATACTTATTTGAAGGCAAACATTTTGATCTGTCATTTGCCAGACTACCCGATTTCCAATAAATATTTTATTCGCTGAAAGGTTGATTTAGATCGAAAGAATATGGCTCAAATTTGGAGATTATTGAAATTATTTCGAATATACAATGTATATTTTGTGGTGTAATTCACAACTTGTTTATCTACCAACAGGTTATTTTTGGAAAAAGTCGTTCATTGAGATTATAGAGAAGAAATTTGAATATTTGCCATTTTTCGCTGTTTTAAGGAAAACTAGTAAACTTAACCATAGGGAATACTTCATGACATTTACAGAGCTTTCCTTAGCGCTTCTTCTGGATCTATAATATACAGGGTGTTCCATTTGAAATAAGGAAGATTCTGTACATTTTTATTTACAATATGTGGCAAGCGATTTTTCATACCCTGTATATCGCAGGTTGATTTCAGATATACCGTTTGAGAGATTTACGAATGTAGAATATTTGAGAAAAATTAATTTCAATTGGACTAGGCACAACTTTATAATTTCAAATATTCTGAGTGACCAAAATTGAAAAAAAAAATCAAAAATGCAAAAAATCTCGAAAACCGTAAATATTTTCGAAATGAAGATATGTATAAAGGATCTTTTATTTTCTATGTAGAAACCGAAAAGGCGACAAAAAATATAGGTTGCCATTTGAAAAAACATAGTTGATATTCGTCCAGAAGAAATTGAACGCCCTGTGTGACCGACAATATTTTTATTTTGCCGATCTCGAGCAATAAGGTAATATTATAGAAATATAAATTTCTATCTGTTTCCAAAATAGAGATATGGAACACCGCGCCACTGTTGCAGGACCCTGTATATATATATATATATATATATATATATATATATATATATATATATATATATATATATATATATATATATATATATATATATATATATATATATATATATATATGTATATATATATATATATATATATATTTCTAATTTGAACAAAAACACTGATGACTTTTCCATGATTATGATGAAGAAAATTCACAACTGTGAAACAATTATATGCAAAAATTATTTATTTTACCAACACAACTATTGGTAGATTTATTAAGTAAACAACATGGATAATCCAAGAAGGAAGTATTTAAAAATATATTTGAAGTCGGAAATTTTCTATTTTGGTAGAAATATTATAAAATTTAGAAACACAAAGCTTTTCAAACTTCCAAAATACAAAAACTCAGTGTAAATTATTATGAAAAAATTAAATTTTAAATAACTGCAAAAGCAAGATTTATATGTTGAAATAAAAATTTAAATGATTAAAGAAATTGAACAACAATTTCTAATTTTTTTAACTGGAATGTAATACGTGAAATAATCTTTTATGAAGAATATAACTATTCTTTAATATTTGCATCGTATTAAGCTTCTTTTATTATTTTAAAAATTTTACAATTTTTAATTTTATTATTCAGTCTCATAAAAAAAAATATACGATCAAAATAACAAATTCAATAATGTTCAAAAAACTATACCATGAAAAAAGTTTTCGATTCAAATCTTGTTAAAGTCAAAATTTGCATATAACAATAAATTATTGAAATAAATATCAACTAGTCAATCAATAAATCAATAGCATTTTCCAAACAAGTTGACTAAAATTTTGGCAAACCTAGCCTATTCTGAGCCCCAAGTCTGTTGTCTCAAAACGCTGACTTCCCGTCTTTTTCCACACTATAACCAACACTCGGAAAGTAATAAATATTAATGCTCAGTAGATTGCTTCATCCGTTTAACATTGAACGTTTGTGCACTTACATGGTAACACGATCTTTAAATCGTACAATCAGATCACATTTCAAATAAAACTACAACTTCACTCATTCTTCTACTATTATCAACGATGTTAATGTATCACAACCGGACTCTGCTGTACACACACGCCAACCATGGAATTATCGTCGGTATCCCCTGGCTTGATGGGAGCACTATGAGTACCATTGGGTCCCGTTGGATACTTTGTCATCGAATTGCTGCTCTCAGGTATCGTTGGTGGCATATAAACGGTACCAAACGGTAGAGAGGAGGGTCCATAGTTCATGATGTTCGGTGGGTACCGATGGGGGTGTGGATGCCGCGACGGCGATGGCTCACAATCCATCGCTGTATAGCTTGTAGACTGGAAGTTGTGATTCATGGGTTCTCGTGGCCGACCTACTAAATTTAACCCTGAAAAAGATGAACAATGAATTTATTCTATACAAAACTATGAAGACGATATATTATGCATAATTTCAAATCAAGAAAATGGTACTTATGAAAAAAAAAAGCAATTAAAATCTTGATCTTTCACACAAAAAAATTTAATAAAAACATACATCTAATAGCAATCAAATATCAAGATTAATAATTTTACAAATTATAATCAAATAATAATTGAAATTGTATACACATACACACACAAATATAATAAATCATTTTTCTTCTTCTTTTAACTTAAGAATTATTCAACTGTTTTGCATTATACGAATGGACTTCACTCACAAAATTTGAGTTACTGTAATATATTAAAACAATGGTTAACACTTTCCAACACAAAATGGCAGCTTTCAATAGTATGGTACATCGTTTAGTAAATATTCCACTTTCAAATGCCAATTTTAACATCGAGAAAAACATAATTAAACAAATTGCCGTAAATAATAATTATGATCCCAATATTATAGACAATATGATAGATAAAAAGTTTTTCAAAAATGCGATTGACCAGGTGTACCCCCTTACTAAAAATAATATCAAATACAACAGCCTCACTTTCATCGGAAATTCAAGTAAAAAACTTAAATCTCTCTTATCTAGGCACAACATTAACATTGCTTATCGTACCGGTAATAATTTAGGAAATCATATAAAAAATAATAAATCCAAAGTTCATAAAGATAATAAATCAGGAGTTTATAAAATTAATTGTGGCGATTGTGATAAGTTTTACATTGGTAGAACTTTCAGAAGTTTTCAAACTAGAATTTCAGAACACAAACTTAGCTTTGTTAATCAGAAGTCGGATTCACATTATGCAAACCATTTAATCCAAGAAAATCACACATTCAATTTTGATTTTAAAATATTAAATACTGAAAGTAAGGGAATTAAACTTAATTTTTTAGAATCATTACAGATAAATAAATACAAGCATTCCGGTCTCCTATTGAATAGCCAAATCGATCATACTTCAAGCCCCCTTCTTAATCTTTTCAAAATTACCGAACTACCTGACTATCAGTTCAGAATTGGTTTTTCCTTTTCTAATAATTATTTGTAACCATCTTTGTATTTACCCCTTCTACATAATTTGTCATTTCTTGTTTTCGATATAACAGGGAATCATAGTTAGTTTGCCATTAGCATCTGTATACTGCGCTGAGCAGTATGCAATATGGCAGTCACTGTTGTACTGCTCAATGCGTTGTCTTGGCTTGAAGGTTATTATTGCCAGCGACTCTTTAAGTGCTTTGCAGGGTTTGGCGGCCCTTTACACCACAGACCCTCTGACACAGGATATTCAAGGCCAGTTGAGTCACCTAAAACAACAGGGATGCCAAGTCACCTTCCTCTGGATACCTAGTCATGTCGGTATCCGAGGAAATGAACTTGCGGACGCTACTGCGAGGCAGGCATCGTTAGATGGTACTGCAGATGTGGTGTTGATGAAGTCCACTGATGCGAAAGCTTATCTGAGGAGTAGGGTCTGGAACATATGGCAGGAGGAATGGGCTCGGTCCCATACCCAGCTGAGGGAAATTAATCCTACTGTTTTGGTCCCTTATTTTGACATTTCGCATAGAAGGGCGGAAACTATCAAAGTACATAGGCTACGCATCGGACATACAGCCCTCACTCACCAGCATCTGCTCAGTGGCCGAGTGGCGCCTTCGTGTGATGACTGCCGGGTCTCCCTCACTGTGCGCCATATACTGTTGGAATGCCCTTCATACACCCAAGAAAGATCCAGGCATAGTATCCAGAGACTACTTATAAGCAACCTTGGAGATAGAGAAGCTATCTCTTGTGTCCTTGCGTTCCTTAGGGATATCAACGTTTTGTCAAAGTTGTGATCATACAGACAATGTTTTATTTATTTATTTTATTTGTTTGTGTATTGTTTGTTTATATATTTTTTCTCATATTATTCATATATTATGTAGTATTACTATTTTAACTAGATGTACTGTACTAACGATGCTTCGTAATTGTAGACTGTTTTATCTAGGTAATCTTCTAATATCAAATTTTGTTTTTAATTATATATAGTATATGTATTTTGTTAGCGATAAGTTTGACTTGTAGAGCTCTTACTAGTGACGAAATGACCATAGTAGTTGTAGTCACTATAATTAACAATAAAAAAAAAAAAAAAATTTGCATCTGAAGAAGGTGAAGTTCCACCGAAACGTGCGTCATGCCTTATTTCTTATAATAAATGTGTAAATTGTTATTTTTAACCATTGTTTTAATATGTTTATTAATTTACACCAAGTATCGGCCCAATCAATCCAAAATTACTGTAATATTAATGTTCTTTATTTATTCTTTATGATACAGGCACTGAGATGAAGAAGCCACTCAAGCAATCAAATATATATATATATATATATATATATATATATATATATATAAATAATTCAAACTAGTAATAAACAAAAATCAATAGTTTATGAATAAATATATAAAACATGGCTGGAAGACTGAGGTCGATAGCCATTTGATTTATAATAATCAATAAAGTTGATTTCTTTCTCTCTCGATATAAAACGTATCATATTAAGTATAGTTCAACTTATATTGTGCCATAATTGACAGTTGGATTTGATGATCGGTTTTTGTAATAGTCAATATAAAGTTACAACGATCGAGATGTCTCCGAAATTCATAGAACCTTAAATTATCTCTAACTACAAAAAGAAATATTACACAAAGTTTATATACCTGTGTTAGTAAAGTAGTTTACACATTTCACCAATTGGGTTACTACGTTAGTCATCGCTGATTTCCTGAAAGGTCTGCATGAATACATAAAAAGGGTAGTTAGACTTTCAAATATAAATTAATTGAGGATAAGTCTATAAGTATCTGGAAGCCTCATGGAAATTGAAAAATTTGCATAATCGAAATGATCAATTTCGAAATATAATAAAATAGTCTGGTGAGTACAAATTCTAGAAAATTAACAAAAGTATTTACGCAAAAATTGCACATAAGCTATTCATGAATAAAAATCATAATAAAAATATATTGATATATATGAAACAAACAATAGTTAATTTAGAAATACGATTGTATTACCTCATTTCAATTGACAAATTGAAAGAATCAAGATAGTTCAATATAAATCTTAAATTAATTACTTTAAATGTACAAAAAAAATTGCTTGTCTTATCTAGCAAACGCTTGACAAGCTTTTCTGAAATAATACAATATAATTATGAAGTTATTCAAAATAAGAAAATCGTATTTTCGTAACCTGAGTGGTAAACTTGTTGCTGAATATTTCAGTATAACGATGAAATATATTTCTTTAAACGCTGAAGGACCTCAGGTCGATGGCCATTAATAAACGTTTCTCTCTCTCTCTCTCTATTTCTTTAAATTTACATTAACATTAAGAATACAGAATATATAAAATTAAAGACTTAAGGTTTTCATTAATCAAATCCAATATTCAACCCAACTTGAAATTATTTTGAAAAATGTCAAATTGGTGTTTCCTCTTGAATTTCATTGATGATATAACATTAGTGTTCTTACATCTCAAACAAATTTCACAATACAGTGAACGGTATATGAGATACACTGATTTTCATTAATTATGTCAAAACCAAAACAATTAAAAATCACTAAAGCTACTAAACGTTTGCAATTAGAATAAATAAATAAGAAGCTTTTATATTCTTTAAATCATAGTAAACGAAATTGTGGGTTTGAAAATAGTCTCTAAACTGATGCTACTTTATAACAAAACTAGTGGTCAAAATTAGACCGTAATTAATTAGTTTTTCAATTCTTCAACACTGGCAGAATGAATGTAAGCAATAAAATGGCGAAAACGCATTTTCCACGAAAATTATTTGTCTGAAATTCAATTCAATGTATTTGTAAAACATATTATATATAAATGTTAGCTTGCTTCTCTGCTCTACATTATCTTCAACTATTATTCCCAAGTATTACACGAAATATGCTTAAAAAGGGGTAAAAAATTTTCTCTTCATGTAATATACATATATAGACTATCAGAGCTGTGCCAAAGCATTGTGCTTTGTGCTCGTGAAAGCACTCGGAGCCCTTTTGTGCTCCCGAGCACTGTGCTTCCGAGCCCTTTTCGAAAGCAGTGCTTAGGGCTTAGTAATCCCAAAAGTGCTCCCAAGCACTTCTGCGGATTACTAAGCACTAAGCCCTGAGCCAAACTTGTCGTAACACGAATATGCGTATGCGGCGGCGCTATGATCGTGAATTGATATAATTCCAGTGATAAACATTTCACGTTAGTGTCAAGTCAATAAAAAAATTATTTATAAAATACAACATCCCCCTTCCATCAAGTGCTCCTGTTGAAAGACTGTTTTCTTTTGCGTCTATAGTAAATGCACCAAGACGTCATGCTCTGAGTGACAGGAACTTCGAAAAATTAGTTAAATTAAAAGCTAATGGGCATGTTTGAATTTTTTTTCATTTTGATGAGTTGTACACTATTACTTATATGTTACTTGTATTTAGTCAATACATTGAATGAAAATTTTGGATTTTTTTATGGGCATGGAACTCAACTATCTAAAACGCATAGTTTTTTCAGTAGGTACCTATATTCTGATGAAATATGAATAATAAGCATGGGATTTTTAATATGAAATATTGAATCTTTCAATACTCTGTGCTTTTCATAAGGGTTTCTCCTATTTGATATATTAATCATCACTTAAGTGATTAAATACTAATACTAAGATTCTACACAGGTCCTTTTTTATCCTATTTTCAATAAAATCTGTGTCATTTAGCTAATATCAATGTTCGTAGGTTACAGATTACAGAAGTATATCTTGTTTCTGTATTATTTAAATTTAAATGTATCTATGATCTTTATGAAATTGATCAAAAATGGCGTGTGAGAATGCCTATGCTTATAGTTATTTATGTATCAAGGGAGTTATAAGGATGTTAACTACAGAGGGCAACAGATTTCAATCCCGAGGGACATAAGTCCCCCTCCGTACAATGTACAATTTTGTTGAGAATTTAGTGGAATTCCAATATTCAATTGGATCTTTCCCTGAACCTCTCTTCGAGCAAAATGACGTGTGGGACAATGAAATCTACTGAACCCCATTGAAAATTTTCTGCTCTTTTCAAGTATCTCAATCAACTGCCAAAATTTTAATATACAGGGTGTCGAAGCTCCGCTTGGAAGAAGTCCCATAATTTTCAAATACGGACCTGGAATTTTCTGGAAATTTAAATATAAATCGGTCGACCTGTGGAAGTGAATCATACGTTCCAAATATCAACCGACTATGCTGGTCGGTTCAAAAGTTATGAGGAATTGAAATTTTTGGTGCATAAACTCGGTTATGGAATTGATTAGACCTATCATATATCGATTTTTTGGACTCGCCTAATATAGCTCTAGCTCAGGTTGTCGTAGATATTTTCATTTACCAATGAAACACCCTGTATAGTTCTGTAACAGCTCATAGTGAGCATCGAATTTGTAACATCCTGTACATCTCTTCCCACCCGTCAATAATCTCATACTCATATGCCAGCTTATAATTTTTTTACCGATTAAAATAACCTCAATTTCAACAATTCCTAAAAAAGTACTTAGGGCTTAGTGCTCGAAATGTCAAATTACTTTCACAAAGTGCTTAGTAATCGCAAGCCTTTTGTAAAAATAAGTGCTTAGTGCTCGAGACCGGGAGCCTTTTTTTTCAAGTGCTTAGTGCTCGAAGCACTATTCTTCAGTGCTCGTCACAGCTCTGGACTCTATGTAATAAACTACAAATGCATGAATATTTTTACTGCAGGTGACATGTCACCAACTTCAAATAAATACAGTATAAATAGGAATAATAAGCAATGTATCACTTAATGGAAATGAGTTATCAAGCAATAGAAATATAAACAGAACCAGTAAGAGATAACGATCCACAAAGCAATTGGAAAAGCATAGAATACTTCCAACAATATCTAACTGCCGATAACAAATTTTACATTAATCACCAACCGAATGCACAAGAGAAAACGAGGAACACAAAAACTGTTTGGACATCCCCCAAACTCACCATGAGTACTATTCGAGTTATTCATCATAGTCATGTCCATGGATACGATGGCAGGACTCGAACTGGAACTGTTTGGCGTCGTGGTTCCTTTGTCTTTCGTACACTTGAAAAAATTATGTTGTAATGCATAAAACGGCGTTATCCTCGTTTTAGGGTCGTAGTCGAGCATGTGTAAGATAAGATCTTTGAATTTGAGATATTCTGGCACAGTGTGACCTGCCTCTCCTATTCGCCTACCTCCTGGTCCTCCTATTTCGATTCCCAAAATATCGTGCAATCTTCGCGAACCTGGAAATTTGTATTTTTTGCCGTCTCGCGGTTTCTTGAGGACATACCTGAAATTAATATAAATAGTGAATACGTAAATCAGAATACTAACGTCGCCATTGTGATTCAATACTTTTTATTTTTTATAACGATTCGACCAATGCTGTCAATTGAGTTATTTGAAGGTTCAAGAAGCAAACAATGATAAGTATTTTTTTTCAATTCCTAGAGCCTGACATTGAGAGTTATATAAAGAAACGAAACTAGTCTGGTTAATATTAAAAATCTTGACAATATAGTCAGGCAGGTAGATCCAAAAGTTTCAATAAGTACTTCCAAAATTCAATTCACTCGTGCAAGCAACTTATCATATTCAAAATTTGTGTCAGACCAATTTTTTTTACATTTTAATTGTTGTTCATACGAAAAAGTAGCGATTTATACATCAACTTTCCTGATGCAAACAATTGAGTTATTTGAGGATTCAAGAAATAAACAATGATAAGAAATTTTTTTTCAATTTCTAGAGTATGAGATTGAAGAGGTTAAGAGTTATATAAATAAACTAAACTAGTTTGCTTGATATTAAATATCCTGACTATATAGTCCGGTAGGTACGAAACTAGGTCGGCTAATATCAAAAATCTTGACTAGTTAGGCAGGTAGAAGAAAAAAACTCCAATAAGTACTACGAACATTCGATTCATTACTGTTTATGAAGCAACTTATCATATTCAAAATTTGTGCCAGACCATTTTTTATTTTAATTGTTCTCATATAAAAAAGTAGCGACTTCAATATCAACTTTTTTGATGTAAACTCAGAACCACTGTAAGACTTGATTTTGGATGAATTTGATCCAGCAGCTCCTACAATATACAATACCACTATCGGTGCAGTTTTTTCTAGACAATTACACAAAATTGAATTGCTAACATGTATTCTATTTATATATTTATACATATATATATATATATATATATATATATATATATATATATATATATATATATATATATATATATATATATATATATATATATATATATATATATATATATATATATATATATATATATATATATATATATATATATATATATATATATATATATATATATATATATATATATATATATATATATATATATATATATTAATAATATAATAATATATAATAATTTATTTATTTATAACTGACTCTTAAACAGTGAACAATCACTGGTACCAGAGCCTCAATTGACAATCATACTATTATATCAAATACAAAGTGTGGTAATAAATTATTAACAGTTTTTATCTCAATTACTCATTTACACTGCAAATGTAATTTCAAATTTTGAATAAATTGTTTTATCGTCTTCATTTCCACTACTGTTTTTGGTATGGTGTTATAAGTCTTTACACTACTATACAATGGAGAACTTTGCGTTTTCAAAGTTCGTGAATAATTTGTTCTAAAGTCATTTGCACCTCGGACATTATGGTCATGCAACTGCTTCACTTGTTTAACATTTAAATTAGTTTTTAGTAATGTATTTTTCAGGCAATACACAAATTTTGTTCGTTCAAAGGTCCTAATCTTTTTTATGTCCCATATTTTTGTTGTTTTATACACCTGTTGCGTTGGAGCAAGTCGGTCCAACTTGAAAATGGTTTTTATTGATTTATTTTGTGTCCTTTGTAGTTTGTTCAACACATAAATTGGTAGGTTTCCCCAACATGGAATTAGGTATCTAATATGAGGTATGATATGGCTATTATAAAGCAGAAGTCTGGATTTTCTATTTAAACTATCTGTGCACCGTTTTATTGCACCAACAATCGGAACAATTTTTTTCACAACTTCAGTTACATGTAGGCTCCAATCAAGACTATTTGTTATGTTTAGACCTAAATATTTATACGTTTTTACCTCCTTGAGTTTCACACCATCAAGAAACAGGTCCATACTACCAATTTGTTTGTTTTTTTGTTTAATAATCATATATACAGTCTTATTTTTGTTTATAGATAGTTTATTGTAGCACAGCCATGAATGATAAAGACTCGAGTCATTTGCTAATTTTTCTAGTTCTTTTAAGCATTTTGCTGACAAAACCAAAATTGTGTCATCAGCAAATACAAAATACCTTGCATCCAGTCCCAAATATTTAAGGTTATGTATATACAGCAAATATTGCAGAGGTCCAAGAACCGACCCCTGAGCAACACCAACAGTTAGTTCTCTTTTTTCACTTTGTGATTTGTTTATTTTTGTATAGTGATTATATGTATATATATATATATATATATATATATATATATATATATATATATATATATATATAATTACCACAAATCAATATACTAAGAATGAATGTACTAATTAAGTTCATAATTATTAATATTGAAATGATTATTTTCATAACTGAAAAATTCAAACATAAACATAAGTGAAAATTCCCAATACTAAGTTGAAGTGGTCATACTATCCAACTTTCATAAATATTAAAATTATGTATTAGGTAATTCAACAGACCTTCCTTCCCCTGGCACTTTGTCGAAAAACTTTTTCGTTTTTTCGGCCTGGTCCAAAAGATGCTTAGGAGGCATGCCCAATACCTCAACAATCTTGTTCATTTGATCTACTTCATTGGCACCACTGAATAGTGGTTCTCCAGAGTGCATTTCGACTAATATGCAGCCCAATGACCACATGTCTATTGCTAAATCGTAAGGTATACCTAAAAGTACTTCAGGCGATCTGTAGAAACGACTTTGGATATACTGGTATATCTGAAAATAAACAAACCTTCTAAAAAATTGTAGAATCCAATATATATTTTCTAATCTCAAACAAATAACAAATCTATTCAAAAAATATTATTGTATAATAGACAACAGAAAATTATAATCTCCTTCAGAAAGAATTAAAAAATTTTCATGCTTCTTTTGATTAAAATATTCAAATGAAGTAAAACATTTGCCTTGATTCAACTAAAATTAGTTCAATTTTCCGGAACAGTGGAGTAAATTAAATCAGTTTTATTGAAATTAAGCCAAGTGCTTGACTACATTTAATTTATGAAAGAGATATCATAACAAAGGTTCCAACTATTTCTTCATATCCAAATAAAATTTTTTGAAGTTGACATCACTTCACTCATCAATGCAAAGGATATTATTTGTAATGTTTAGAATTATATTAACTGTAAATTGTAATGAATTCAGAAGACTACATCCCAACGATTCATATTAATAGCACCAACAGAAACATTGGTGAAAAAAAAGTGCGTGCGTACACATGTCAGAAGTAAAACTTTTTTGGCAAACTAATTTTTAAATTTTGGAATTTAATTAATTTAATTGTAATTAAAATCAAAACGTAAACGGTCATGCGACACCAGGTAAGAACGAAGTTCCTTCGTATAATATAGAAGCAACACAATGTGCAAAAAAGATGCATGTGCATCTCGGGACGCTCGAAGTGATAACTTATACTAATACAAGTTGAAATAATTAATATCGAAGTGTAGGGCCAAGAGCTGCAACGAGATATTAAATGAATAAATTAAAAAAAGTAACGTATCGCCACGCGTACGCTTGGTAGTATTTGGGAGGTATCGGGTTCAAACCCCGGGGCCGATTGGTCTGCCATGAGTTTTTTTCAGAGGTTTCCTCATGGTAATGTAAGTCACTGCTTGCAAACTTATAAGGCGAATGCTGGACCAGTATTAATCCTCTGAACCCTACCCACACTTCCTATGTTCTATAAATATCCCGTCTCACCTATCCTTAATGCACTTGTACATACAAGTGTATCCTCTGATCTGGCTGAAGGAGTTAATCCAAAACTCAAGCTGCCCGCCTCTCTGACACATACTTCAGGGAGGAATGAAACACGTGTGTTTCCTTTATCGCCACGATATATAATGGAAAATAAACCTTCTATACGTAGTCATTATTTTATGGAATAAATTTGTAATGCTTTATTTTTTCATTGTGCCATATCTGATTCCTGTCGTTATCTGTTCTTTTATGCATATAACTAATACAAAATAATTCTGTATAAGTTATATGCATAAAAGAACAGGCTTCATTGTAAATCGCCTGCGTAGTAACTCTCGAACAACGGGAAGGCCGTCCAGTACGGAATCAGAAAGAGAAGGGATGAGAGAACGGAAGAAAAGAGGGAGAAAGAGAAAAGTATTATACGCTACTCCAATGTGTGAGTCACATTCGTCACGGTTTTATCGTTACGGTTTTAGTCTCACATTATTTTCAGTTTGGTCGCGCAGCGAAGCCCTCCAAGCATGCATAAGGAACTTCGTTCCAATAAAAGTGTCGAAAATTAATACAATTGATTGTTGGACGTCCATTAGACGACTTCTCCGCTTAATCACGGCGAACCGCGCCGTCTTGAATTGCGAAAGCTGAACCGGTGTCGCGGAATCGCGACCGCCGTTCTCGCGTCGATACTTACGCGATCGTCGTGTCCGAGACACACGACGGCGGTCACTTTCTTAAACGCACAGTAACATGATCTCCCTTTCTCTCTCGCTCTCTCCCTCCTCTCCATGGCTATGTGCTTCATGCTACGTTCGCCCTTTCTCACTCTCTCTCAATCGGTTTCAATCGCTCTCTCCCTCTTCTTGGACACACACCCGTTTACGATAAGGTTTCGTTGCAATTCTCAGACAGATCTGAATTCAGATTTCACTTGATTTATACTTAGCTTAAATTACTTCTTATTAAATTTATATGTTCTACATAGCATACCATCTACTGAAAGGTACAAGATTCATACAGCTTTAGATATTTCGACAAAAACAATTTTACAGGATCATCAGAAGATCAGTTATAGTTTTCACTCAGTATACTAGTTTGAACATGAAGTCAGATATGTAAGAAGATTCAAGTGGCAGTGTTTAAAAAAATATTGAATGTTTGTTGAGAATTTACTAAAGTTATGTGTTACAGTATAATTATGAATAATTTGGTTCTACTCACCCTCTGACCAAGCTGGCAGGAACTGCCAAAATCAACAATCTTTATCGCCGATCGTTTGGAGTTACACAGGAGTATATTCTCGGGCTTCAGATCACAATGAATGATGTTTAGTTCGGGGGTAGAGAGGAACATTAGAGCCGTGCAAAGCTGCTGTGCGAATTTTCGCGTCAGGTTTAGCGACACACCCCTGAAGTTCGTATTCCTCAGAAGGTCGTACAAGTTGAAGGATAATAATTCGAATACTATACATAAATGATTTCGCCACATGAAATGTCTCTTTAATCTCACTGAAACAATAGAGAAAACGTATCGTGAGTGAACTCGATTGAATTTTAAAGATTATAGATATCAGCAATAATATGATACATTGTTAGACTGTCTAAAAGTATTACAAGTAATTCGTAAAATATAACTGACTGAGTAAAAGATTTTTCTACAGTCAATTTATCAAGTTTAGCTCTGAAGCAGTGGAAAAATTAAATGTAAATTTTCCCCGACTCAACTGTAACAGCTGTTTCGGTCTTATTAGATCTCTTCGGTGCAGCTTACTTGACTAGGAGTGAAATAACGTATTTCTAATTGTTCCCCAATACAAATGACGGCTAAACTACTATATGGTTTTTTTTTTCGTGTCCGAGTCCATATTACAATTTGTCAGCCCAGTATCGGGCTACGTCCAGAGCATTATCTCTAGCAAGCCATAAATCTTCGAAGGTACAGGAGCTTGGACAGTTCTTGCAAACCAGGAGGTGTTCCATATTCTGTGTCGGCCCACAGTCGCATTTGACATCTTTTTCATTAGTAATTCCCCATTTTGCGAAGTTCGTCTTTACGGGGGAAACTCCGGTTCTGAGACGGTTACGGATTTCCAGCTCTTCCAGTCCAACCTGGAGCCTGCTGAGCGTGCTTGTTTTAAGGGAAAGACTTCTGGTGGATCTATCGGTACTGTGCTTAAGAAGCCTTTGCGTGATTTAAATCGCCTCACCACCGAGTCCTACATTGGATAACAACCCATAGCGCCCTCTACCAAATATATTGGGAACCAACAATTCAATATCAAGACCGAAAACGCAGAATTTCGTCGAGAGAACAAATACTTCCTGTCAGGAATATGTCTACTCTGCAACTATCTACTAAGATCGAAACAACTGTATGCAGATGTGTTGAATCGGAGTAACGTGAGATTTTCTATAATTCACTGTTGCATCGTGAATGCAAATTTCGCGTCGCGAAATTCATATAACCAGGTTCTTTGATAATTTCAAATTATTGAAAAATTTTAAAATTTCTCATGAATTGATTGTGGAATAACGAGTACCTCAGATGCGATGGATCCAACTGCACTTAAATTAGAATATAAAGGAACAAAATATATCGAATTTATTGCTGACCTAGCCAGAATTTTCCATATATAAACTGCGGGAGAATAAAGAAGTTTTTGTTTTTGAATGATTAAATATATAAATAGGTAGCAGGTGAGCTTGTTTTGCTCGTCTACAAATCAATAAAGTTTGTCTTTGAAGTTAGAATCGCGGAGCAGCATCGGCGTTATTTTATGAATTTATTAGCCATTGGGAGATATTGATTTGTCATTTTTTTCTTTCATACGCTTGACATCTAACGGATACATTAATTCGTATTTCAATTTTCCACATCGACATATGCCATATTTTAGTGTTACATTCCTTAGTATATCTTTTTGTTTTGGAACACTCTAGTCACTTAGGTGAATGAGAAGCTAGGTTTAAAAATGATAAAACGTAATATAAGCGTAACATTCTCAAGATCAGCTGTATTCGGGAGATCGGGTACACCTCCCTATTCCTTCATCTGAATTAACGAAAAAGTCCATCATTTACAATGCTAAGAAAATTTACCATCACCTTCCAGAGGAACTAAAATCTATAACTTCCTTGACCAATTTTCGGAAACGAACTAAATCTTATTTTCTTGATTGACCTTACGGTAGCGTGCGAATTAATGTGAACACAAACAATAATTTGAAAAAATGAACATTTATTGGTTACATTCAAATGAAATCGAAAAATTCAAAATGTTTTGATATGAAATATGTCCTCCCTTGGCTTTAATAACTTCTTGGATACGTTTTGGCATGGAATCAATAAGTTTTTTACAACTTTCAGTTATTTGCTGGTCCCGAAACCATATCTGGATGACATGAGTTTTGTTTTTGTTGTACAATCTATGTTACGTAGTCTGGCTTTTACGATTGCCCATAAATTGTCTATCGGATTGAGATCCGGTGAGTTTCCTGGCCATTCAAGACATGATATCTTTTTATCCTTGAAATATTTAAGCATCATCTTAGGAGCAGAGTCTTGTTGAAAAACTGCTTGACCATTAGCATCAACTTTTCTTAATTCAACTTCCAATCTATGATCTAATAAGTCTTTGTATTTTTGCTAGTTCATCATACCTTCGATTGGCACAAGGGATCCAGTACCTTTATAAGAAAAGCAACCCCAGAACATCTACTTCAATGGATGTTTAACTATTTGGTCAATATAAGCTGCAGTAATTTTTTGGTTGTCACTCTTTCTTACGTAACGAGATCGCTGCCCTTGTACTGAAAAAATGGCTCTCATCCGAAAACAAAACATTTCTCCAATCTTGGAAAGTCCAGCTCTTGAATTTTTTTGCCCAACCATATCGTTTTTTCATCATAGGAGCTGTCAAAAACTGTTTCTTCTGAGGTCTAACCGTTTTTCTTCCACCTTCTATCAATCGTTTTCGAACAGTGGAGTCATGAATAATAACCCCAGCGTGTGCTAAGTCTTTCTGAAGTTGTTTTAATGGTTTAATTTACTTTCTCTTATTAAAAAACCTTTATCTCTTGCTGTTGTCTTTCTCTTTCTTCCACATTTTCCTTTTCTGTTCACCTCAATAGTCCCAGTGTCTCTTTTTTGCTTCAAAATCTTATTTACGGAGCCTAAACTCACATTACACTCTTCGACAATATCTCTTTGAGTCATTGATGTGTCTTCATTTGAGGTAACAATGTTGGTGCGCTTTCTGGGACAAATATCCATCCTCAAAAATTTTAATCTAGTATGGTACTAGTTCAGCTTACTCCACAAAAATAAAATAATTCAGAAAATAACCAAAATAACACGCGCCTGTGGCGTGGAAGGTATTAGTACTAACTGACTGTCAGAACTGTGAAACTGAAATACAGCTAAAATAAAATAAACGTATTGCCAACTGCGAAAAACAGTACAATTCTAAAACTTATGATGTGTTCACATTAATTCGCACACTACTTATATAGAGGACTACTCTATAGAGCAGTGATTCTCAACCTGTGGTCCGCGGACCACCTGTGGTCCGCGAACGGTTTTCATGTGGTCCGCGAAGTGAAGTCATAAAATAAACAATTAAAATCTTGGCTCTTGAGACGTAAATTAATGCGTCTGCCTATTTTTTTTTTCATTCCACTTATCTCTGTGAGACAGCATTCTCAACATTATGTGTCATCAAGAATAAACACAGAAATAGGTTGCTAAATTTTAATGCTCCTATGAGACTGGCGTTAACTTCTTTCGAGCCAAATATTGAGAAACTTTCAAGTGAGAAGCAAGACCAAGGGAGTCATTAAAATCTTAATTTGGCGCTATCTATGACTTTTTATTTTGTTTTTTATATTTCTTTTGTCTTTCACTATGTATTTTCTTTTTTTATTTTGTAAATAATAAATTCATTAGTAAAACTTCAGTGTTCATCTCATTTTACTTATTATTGGGAAATATTAAGTGGTCCGCCAAGAATTATGAAAGGTACAAGTGGTCCTCAGTGGTGAAAAGGTTGAGAACCACTGCTATAGAGGACTATTTGGAGCATTGATTGATCGATATGACCAAATTGAATAACACAGGCATCAGCTACGATTGAGGAGGATTTGACACTCTCGGTTCTATTGTAAAGTTTGTATATATATTGTATGGAAATGTGGTGTGATGTGTTTTTATTTCTAGGTATTACATTGTTTAGTTTGTATATTTTTTGATTGATGTGTGTTTATTTTTATGTTTTACATTGTTTAGTTCCTATATTTTCTGCTTTGTCAATCAAATGTACAATTTTAAGACAATAAAGCATATTTGATTTGATTCATACACCTATGAGCATTGATAAGTTTTTTGAAAAGAAAACCTTTCAACACGGGCGGCATGTTTAGTGTAAAAGGCGGATAAATTCAAGGTCTTGTGCATTATTTCAGTTTCAACTAAACTATTTATCCTTTTTTTCGACGCTTGAACAACAGTATTTGAAACACCCACTTCTATACTCACTAGGGATTTCAATATTCAAAAAATCTTTATTTTGTTAATTTTGTTGACCAAAAATTAAATTTTTTTGTTATTATGAGACGATATATGAGGTAGGTTAAATTCAGTTTATATGAAATATGCTTAATTTTAGATAAATAAATCGGTACCCGTTATTTGCTGTGAAAACTATCGAGATTGATAATTATAGTAAGTAATTTAAGTTAATAGTTACTACATATAACATGATAACTTGCGTATGAATAAATGAAAAGTTGAGGCCTCGGTAGACCAGCGGTAAGGTGAACCGCCTTATACCGTTTGTAAACCGAGGATTGTGGGTTCGAGTCCCACCTCGCTCTTGGGTGTTGTGTATGTCCGGAATTTAGTGGTTATTTATGGTTAAAAATTGTTGGGTAATGTACATAGTTTACAAGCCCATTGGCCGTTCGGAACCGGAGTTAAACTGTAGGTCCCTCGAGTTAAAAAAAAAATATGAAAAGTTTACGTTTTATGCGTCAATTTAGAATAATATAAAGTTTAACTAGTTTCATTCAGGCCATTATGAGAAAATACATGTTGAATTTGTTGATTAGATGGACGTATTGACAAATTACTAATTCGGCCGGATCCAGGCGGATAGGCGTCAATACGGCCGGTTCCAGCCGGATAGAAAATCATGCCGAACTGAATTCCCTAAAGCTAAAGTTCCACCGGAGGAATAATGAGGAACATTGTGGAACATTTGTGTTGCTGTTGCGTGTTTCCGAAAATGTTCCCAAATGTTCCTACTACAAATATTGAATGTTCCTACTTGTCGCCGGTTTCCATTCTGAGCGGTGAACTTCAAAAGAAAATAGGAAACATTTGTGAAAAAATCCGTGTTGCTTTCGCAGTGGAAACGTATCGAGAACGCAACTAGTAAACATTCGTGTCGCAGATTTTCAGTGTTCAGTGAAGTACGAAAACGAATAAATATACCGGGTGTAAATCAGTGATGGGCCACCGCTATAACTTTTTAATGGATTCTTCGATTTTATTGAAATTTGGTTGGTTTATCTCAGACATAATTCTGAGTTTTTTCTCATACAAAATCAACATGGCTGATTTCCGGTTTCACAGAAAACATATAAAAATTCAAAATTCAAAAGGAACACCCTATATATTTTTACATATTTTAATTCTGAGGCTTCAAATACATACATTCCATCTGTCAAATTTTATTTTCATATTTCGTAAACAGGGTCGGTCTCAGGAGCAAAGGGAACTAATAAGAATAAGATTTTTAATAATTACTTCGTTATTCAGGAATTGAGAATACTGATGTGTGAATCATTTTGAAGGAATTTGAAGGAGCTTTTTGATATATAGGGTGGCCCATGTATGTATTTATTTAAAAAACTGAGTTTTGGTTCGAAAAAGAATTTAATCGTAAACAAACTTCACGAATTTTTTGAATTATTACTTTGGGCGATATTTTAAATCAATTATCTATGATTCAGACGACGTCGCAGCCATCTACGATAAAAAAAACAAAATGAAAAACAAAATTGAAACGGCGCTAGAATTGACATTTGACAGATGAAATGTATGTATTTGAAGCCTCAGAATTAAAATATGTAAAAATATATAGGGTGTTTGAATTTTTAATTTTTATATCGTTTTCTGTGTAACCGGAAGTCAGCCATATTGATTTTTTATGTGAAAAAATTCAAAATTATGTCTGAGATAAACCACCCAAATTTCAATAAAATCGAAGAATCCATTAAAAAGTAATAGGGGTGGCCCATCACTCATTTACACCCCGTATAGCTACGTTTCCTAGGAGGAACATTTTTATTCCTTTTGCTTGTTTCCGTAAATGTTCCAAAATATTCCTAAATGTTCCTTAATATTTCTTTGTTTCGGCAACAAATGTTGATTATTTCTACTAAATAATTTGCAACTATTGACAATTTTAGTTGCTTCAGCGGAAACAAGAAGTTTACGTATATTGCCATAAGTTTCTACTTTTGGCAACATACAGAAACATTCAGCAACAAAATGTTTCTCAATATTCCTCCGGTGGAACTGTAGCTTTATACGTACCTATATAATATTTGTTGTCGACGTCTGCTCGGTTCATCATCTCCAGCAACTTCACCTCGATCTGTGCCTGATTGAGGAACGCCTTTTTATTTTTAATAATCTTAATAGCTACATCAGACTGTTCTACGAGATCGTACGCCTTCACCACCTGTCCGAAAGAGCCCTTTCCTATGAGTATGTCGATTTCATACCTTTCGAGGAACTTCTCACCATTTTTTACTATGTAATCGTGATTATCGTCGTCGTATCCGTCGTTGAACACTTTGCGTTCTTTCTTATGCGAAATATCTTCGCCTTGCGTCTGGGTTGCTCTCCGTTTTTTCTTTGCATAGTATACCTGAAACAAATTGAAATGCATTGTAAATAATTGTGTCGTATTGGAAAAATTATGAGATGTGTTATTTTTTTTACATAGATGAGAGAAATGTCTTAATGTTTGTAGATTGTCCATATTTGGGTAGTAAGATGAATTTAACAATGAAACTATTTTGTCTTCAAATTCCCAAAATTATATTAATTAACGTACAACCGGTTTCGTTGTTTCAGAACAACATCTTCAGGTACAATATACTGAAAAATAATAAATAAAGAGTAGCTTACAAACAAGAAAAAACATGAAAAAACATACATCTTCAATTTTTTATAAAATTCTCCACATAGAATACAATCCTTACATATTGAACAACTTGGAGCATTTGGAAATTTCGAGATTGTATAAATCAAATATCAATAAAATTCTTAATTCACAAATTCAATTTGATAGAAAACTGATAAATTTATTTTTTGAATGAAAAAGTACACGGAAATTATTGATAGTTTGTAAGAAGACTCCATCTTGCGGCCTTAGTTAAGATCACACCTTCCATCCTAAGATTGGACATTGTTGGACATTATGAATGACAGAATTCGATAACAAGAACTACATATAATTACGGTAGATGGTACCACATTACAAAATATTAAAGTGTCAATCTTGCTAGCTCCGTAAAACTTGAAAGGCATAATTTGTTTCTCGTATGTGAGAAATTTTTTTAAATTTGTTTCGTCTTTTCGTCCTCATCAATGTTGACTGAATTACAATTTTTGGATTCTTTGTATTTTAGACTATCTCTCATTAGTGTTAAAATGTAAGTGTTGAAATTGAAGATGTATGTTTTTTCATGTTTTTTCTTGTTTGTAAGCTACTCTTTATTTATTATTTTTCAGTATATTGTACCTGAAGATGTTGTTCTGAAACAACGAAACCGGTTGTACGTTAATTAATATAATTTTGGGAATTTGAAGACAAAATAGTTTCATTGTTAAATTCAAATGTCTTAATGTATCTTGAAATTTTCTGTTAATAAAATTGCGCATGCCCAGAAATATAGTTTTGAAATTTTCAACAATATTAGATGATCCGTTGATCTTTGACTACCAAGCTAATTAGCTGAGTTTTCTCAGAATTTTCCTCACGTGGTAGGTGAGTCACTGGTTGCAAAATTATAAGGGCATCCTCTGGATTTTTTCCAGCCAGAAACCCATACAAAATTAAGGACCCAATTAATTTTTAAAAAAAACTGTAATCAATTTCGGACAATTTCCTTTAGTACTACTCATACAAAACAAGAAAACGGTGTCATGGGACACCAGGTAGGAACGAAGTTCCTTCGGACATTAAAGAAGAACCACAATTTGCGAAAACGAAACATGTGCGTGTCGGGCCGCACGACAGAAGTGATAACTTATACTAATCCAAATTGAAATAATTGATATTGAAATGTGGGGCTTAGAGCTATTACGAGATTTTAAATAAAAAAATTAAAAAGGCCAGGAGTAACCTCTGGGATTCGAACCCAGAAATACGACACACCAGGGTTCAGTACTTAGACCACTCGGTGGTCAACGCAACGTAAAGTTTAGACGCAAGAGTGTATATAACGAGAGGATAACGTATCGCCACGCTATATAATTGAATATAAACCTACAATACGTAGTCATTATTTTATGGAACAAATTTGTAAAGCTTCATCTTTTCATTATGCCATATCTGTTTCCAATCGTAATCTCTTCTTTTATGCATATAACTTATACAAAATTATTTCGATGTTTCACATCTGACGTTTTCGAGTTGCTTGCTTGTACATGAATTAATGAGTACATAATGCATTGGCGATTGACGTGGCGGAGTGGGATCAGAAGGAGAAGGGATGAGAGAACGGAAAGAAAGAGAAAGGTATACAATATTCGCTTGTGTTAACTCAAAGCGTGACTTTCGTCAGTCTAATTTCGTCAGTCTACTTCCGTCACACTTTTGGTCTCGCATATTTTTCAGTTTGGTCCCGCAGCGAAATCCTTATCTCCTCCAAGCCTGCCTTAAGGAACTTCGGTCCAAAAATATTCTTTGAGAAGAAATACGTATTTTGTTTTCGTTATTATAAATGCTTCAGCATTTAACGTGAAGGTTCGGAATGCTTTTTTGCAAAACTGAATTAGCGATATTCGCGTTGAGGTTACATCAAAGTTAAATTCTCAAAACGGATTAAACTTTTAATCTATTTCTGTATTTGCAGTAAACGCATTTTAACAGAGGTATGCTGTTGAGAAAAGCAGTAATTATTACCCCCCCCCCATTCACCCAAAAACTTGATAAAGAGTAACATCTATGTTGAAAGGGTCTGATATCCAATTATTTTTTGTCGGGTATTGGAAAATAATCCTGAAACGAAGAGCTTAAAGCGGGGAAGTATTTAATCATTTCATCTTGTCCTTGTTTTGGCAACATGGCTCCACCAAAGGATTCCAAAAACGATGTTGATGTGGTAAAGTGAAAATTGAAGTTTTTTTGAATTGTATGATTTGTTTAAATGTCGAACATTTTTAGCATTGTTTCGATTTTATCCTCTGCTTAAAAGATGTTGCTATCTTTCCCTTTTGATTTATTATTGTTACCTAAATAGTCCAGAGATGAAACTGCGGAGCCCCATACATACACTCGTGGACCCGCAGGGTATGTAGACCACAAGTTGAGAAACACTGCTGTAAAACACACCCCACCTCTTTCTTCTCTTCCATAACTCAAATGTTCTAGCACATCCGAAATGCACTTTCAATGCAATATCCTATGATCACGCTGAAGGAATTCCTCTGCATAACTCAAACACGTGACTTTTCCCTTTTTCATTGCATTTCATTTGTGTCACTCAATGTTTGTGGTTATGTAAAGACAGAAAACAATCGCATATCGCACCAACGACAATTTTCCCGCTCAATCAGTCAAGTACTAATTTGACGTATTGAATATAATACATAACGGGAAGGATATCATGCCAGGAAATTTAATTTAATTTAACAAACAAAAATACTGCGTACAGCTGCTAACGTTTATGGACTTATGAAAAACCAGCCATGTCAATTATCTGGAAAACTGAAATTCATCTTATAATTCCCCTGGAGGAGGCTGGCTAATAAAGCTGTGATAGATCAATTTTTTCCACATCTAGGTGGCCACTGCAAAGTGACAGTTGTGTAGGCCTTAATAGGCACTCATCAGTAAAACATATCAATCGACTGAAATGGATCAAATCAATGTCCAAACAACCCAAACTATCGCGAACTACGTAGCGCAGCGATTCTCAGCCTGTTGGGCTCGCCCCCGGGAGGGAAGGCGGTGTGGCGAAAACAAACTGAAAGGGGGCGAGAGCATATACAAGGAAAAATATTATTTAAAAAATGTTGCCAGGAAATGTCAATAAATTTTCAATTTTTGGTAATTCATAGGGTACGAAGTTAAGGTCGTAGTGTAGGTTTAGAACACTAAAAATAAATTATTATTATATCGATTTTATTGTACGCGGGGTAAGAGGGGGGGTGAAAATTATGAATGAACATTGAGACGCGGATAATGAAAGGTTGAGAAACACTGACGTAGCGTTTCAAAAGACTCTGGCCCGAAAACATGAAACCTAGAAAAAAATTAGCATAAAGCTGAATTTTCCCCATCGATAAACTACAACCAAAGGACCATTTTTACAGCAGTCCCCAAAACTTCCCATGTAGCTTGTAGCAAAATTTTAACACCCTGTATTTCGAAAACGAATGCTTTGCGGACCCATATTTATATGGACTTTTTTTTAGGGGCCTGAATCCATACCTGAGGTATTGACATTTCCTCATGAATCATCCTATATATATATATATATATATACAGGGCTATTCAAATTCGGGTATATGCATGGGGATTTCGATAACGGTAAGAGATAGAGCGATGGTTAAATGGGGGCAAAGTAGCATATTTCAGAGGTCAGTTATATGGATAAAAAAAATCTAATCTAGCTCCTTTAGTTCTGGAGTTATATAGAAAAAATCGAAAATTTCGAAATCCTTTTTTTGCCTATATCTTTTTATTTATGGAATTGTTTTCAAAACAATTGTCACTTTGCCATTGCCACTTTTTGTAGGCTGTCGGAATATCTGATAAAAATTATATACAGGGTGTCGTATAAATAGGGCCACCCTCAACTTTCAATTTTCAAATACGGACCTGTATTTTTTATTGCATTTTTTTGAATGCCAAGAGTCATGTTTTATATTGACGTAGTATTTTCATCTGAATTACAGAGTGTTCTGGAAAAATTGAACTATTACCAGTAAAATTTCAACATTTTTTAAAAATTCAGCTCTAATTAAAAAAATATCATAGAATAAGGTATAGAATGCCTAGGATTTGTAAGATAATCAACATTATTCGACGAAGAATGTCTTCTTCAAGAATTCATCCACATTTCGGTTCACGCAACCCATGATCAATGTAAGAAAATGCGAAATTCTTCCTAGTACGTGTATGTGCATATAATCATTGCCCAAACAAAAAAACGTTCGACTGGCAATCTTTATATTACAGACACCAATTTGGAAATATTTCATTGATACTCACTTTCCGAACTACCTACATTTTTCAGCAAATTCATGGGCATTCTGTTGCTATATACAACAATTATGATTAAACTATTTGAATTCTCATAGTATGCTTTGGAAAATAAATATTTAGTTCTCCTCACCTGTCATTATTTTGACAGTTTCTTGGAAATTATCGTTAGTATTTAATGAAAAATCTGATAGTACTGAAAATGGGTTTCCCCATAGAGCAGTAAAGAGATATGATTAACGTTTTCTACAGAAATAATAGGAGCATTCGTCTTTCCGCTTGACATTTTCTTATGGGGTACACTAAAAAATAGAATATATCAAAACGAAATTGAAAATATAGAAGCTTTAAGAATTAAAATCATGAATGCTTTTGCATTACTACGCCGAAGAGTTATTTTCAGAGCGAATAATAACTTAAAAAAACGACTCCGTAAATGTATGAAACGAGAAGATCGTCAATTCAAACATTTATTTAGATTATGATTACTTATAATGACTTATTTCAATTCTAGATAATAACTAAACATGTTATTGTGCGATAAGTTATAAAATATAAAAACCTATATGATCAATAATATGTGTCAATGTGATCAATAATGTTTGTGACAGATTATGTTTGTGAGTTCTCAGCAAAATACATACAACAGATCTTCCTCATACCTACTGAGGTGAATCGACATTGGGATCAATAATAATTATTCTACCAATGCTACATTATGGTAAAGAAATAAAATGTCTCTCGGGAATGTTGATTTTATTCTATTGTTATTCCGAACAAGTAGTGAGACTAGATAATCTGGAAATTCTGAAATTGATTTTTCTTAAGGAATCAATTTGTCTGATTCACCTCTCATTCTCTGATATTATTCAATTAGAGTTGTTATGGAATTAAAAAATGATGAGATATCACTAGTATCAGTTCAATATTCCCAAAACACTATGATTTATATAAAAATAAAACGCCAATATGAAACATATATAGGTAGTTCGAAAAGTTTCCAAATTGGTGTCTGGAGTATGAAGATTTCTATTGGAAGATTATTTTGTTTGGGCATTGATTATATGCACATACATGTACGTACTGGGAAGAATTTCACATTTTCGTACATTGATCATGGGTTGCGTGAACTGAAATGTGGTTGAATTCTTGAAGAAGACATTTTTCGTCGAATAATGTTGATTATCTTCCAAACCCTACGCATTTTATACCTTATTCTATGATATTTTTTTAATTAGATCTGCAATTTTTAAAAAATGTTGAAATTTCAATGGTAATAGTTCAATATTTCCAGAACACCCTGTAATTTAGATGAAAATACTACGTCAATATAAAACATGACTCTTGGCATTCAAAAAAATGCAATAAAAAATACAGGTCCGTATTTGAAAATTGAAAGTTGAGGGTGGCCCAATTTATACGACACCCTATATATAATTTCTATTCAGATATTTAGATAGCCTACAAAAAGTGGCAATGGCAAAGTGACAATTGTTTTGAAAACAACTCATTAAATAAAAAGATATAGGCAAAAAAAGGATTTCGAAATTTTCGATTTTTCCTATATAACTCCAGAACTGAAGGAGCTAGATCAGATTTTTTTTATCCATATAACTGACCTCTGAAATATGCTACTTTGCCCTCATTTAACCATCGCTCTATCTCTTACCGTTATCGAAATCCCCATGCATATACTCGAATTTGAATAGCCCTGTATATATATATATATATATATATATATATATATATCTATATATATATATATATATATATATATATATATATATATATATATATGTATATATATATATATATATATATATATAAGTATATATATATATATATATATATATATATAGATATATATATATATATATATATATATATATATTTATATATATACTTATATAGGGTGTAACATAAGTACGTTAAAATATACAAGTGACGTATTCCTGAGACAATTCTAAGAAAAAAGTTCATATAAACTTGTGTCCGGAAATGTTTCTTTTCGGAGATACAGGGTGTTGAAATTGAACCAAGTTTAGGAAAATTTCAGACATCTGTATCTTGAAAACGAATAATTTTTTGATAAACATTTCACAGGCAAAAAGTTGTTTATTTTGAAGAGATCTGCCAGATACTTAAGTTTTTGTAATGTTCTCAGCAACTTCACTTATCCCCCTAGGAGCTAAGTAACGTGCATCGATATAGAAAATTGTAAAAATCACGAAAACGATTGCCAGCGTACACGGCGCCCTCTAGGTGCTACATAAGAATTAATACGAAATTATGGTTTCCCACGTCTAAAAAACTCCGGGTACCAAATTAGGTGCAAATAACTTATTTTATGCAAAAGTTATTTTTAAAAAACCAACAAAAAAATTCAATTTCAACACCCTGTATCTCTGAAACGAAGCACTTCCAGACACAAGTTTGAATGAACTTTTTTTCTCAAAATTGTCTCAGGAATACATCACTTCCATATTTTAACGTACTTATGTTACACCCTGTATATATATATATAGATATATATATATATATATATATCTATATATATATATATATATAATATATATATATATATATATATATATATATATATATATATATATATATATATGTATATATATATATATATATATATATATATATATATGTAATTAACCTTATTAACAAAAGAAGAAATATTAGGATGTTCATAATATTGTGAAGAATATAGTTTCTGTGAACTAATTAAAGACATAAAATCGTCCAAGATTCTCCTTCACATATGCCTCATATCAGTCAAATAACAGCTTCAACATTTAATTACTGCCAAACAAAATTATCACTAACCTAATTACGAAAGATATTATCCCAACTCCCAGTAAAAGCATTATGCGCAAAATACAACGGCGTAAATAGGATCTTGAAATGGCAACACTTGGAATTCAATTTAATGTACACTCTGCCTAACACAGATTGCGCGATGCCTGCAGCTCTCTAACCATCAAAGGATGGATATCTTCGAGATGTCTTCTCAACAAGCAACATTGCACAGTTCAATTACTCCCCAGTGAATATTCCGTCTTTAGTTGTTACAATTTTATGTTTGATCCACTTTCACCAGCGTTGCCAGGTATTCGGTATTCACCCGGACAGTACGGTTGTTTAGCATTTTGTCTTGGGGAAAAACTGAAAAAAACTCTATTGCAGCGAGCTGCATTAGAAGAGCAGGTTTTCATAACGTATCCAGTTTATATAAATATATTCATCATGATGATTTTTTTTCCAAATCCAAAAAAAATGCGCCCTCTAATGAGTGAACAATATTTATTTCCTCCCCGGGGGATCAACCCCCCAACCAATTCGTACCAAAACCAATCACATCCAAGGTATCATACGAAACTACGTACTTACAAACTTTCAACCCTATTTCTATAAAATTGCGCCCTTCATCGTGTTAACAAGATTTATTTCCCCCTCCGGGGTATCAACTCTCCAACCAATTCATATAGAAATAAATAGCATCCAAGATATCGTACGAAACTACCTACCTACAAAGTTTCGACCCTATGGTACCAAAATTGCGCCTTCTATCGTGTAAACAAGATTTATTTCCTTGGAGGGTCAACCCCCCCAATCAATTCGAATTAAAACCTATCACATGCAAGATATCATACAAAACTACCTAGATACAAACATTTAACTCCAAAATTGCGAGCTTTATCATGTAAACCCCCCCAAGGGGGTCACCCCTCAAACAATTATAACCAAAAACATCCAAGATATTATGCGAAACTACATATTTACAAACTTTCAACCCTATTGCTTCAAAATTGCGCCCGTTATCGTGTAAACAACGTTAAAATACATAAGCACATACATACGAATATATATATATATATATATATATATATATATATATATATATATATATATATATATATATATATATATATATATAGAAATATTTCACATCAAACAAACAGATAATGTGATGAACTCAAGAAAAGACAGAAAATATTAGCAACATTTATTCCTTTTTAATATCTTATAAGAATAAGAGAATAGTCCGTGATGTTTCTATGATTTCAGATTAATTGTCTATGTTCTAACCTCAGTTTTATTCTGCTAGCAATTGTATATAAATGTGACATTGTAATCTGGATTTATTTTACCTGTGTTCTTGAAATAATTGAAAATTGACTATTTAAGTACCCTCTCAAGTAAGAATTGTTCATGTTTGATTCAATCCTTGTTGTATGATGGCAGTTGCCTTTTTGTTCGTTCTCAATCGATGCTAGGAAGGAGAACAATTTTTCAAATTCAGCTATTCTGTAAGTTTTTTAATTGTAGTTTGTGGAAAATGATGTATAATAGCATAGTCTTCAATATTTTAGAGTCCTGACCGAGAAAATGTTTTTATGGAATTCTTAGTAGTTATGGAAGGTTCAATATAAACATTATATCAGATCAACCACATGTCACAGAAATGCACGACAAATAACAGAAGTTTCGAGAAAGTGCGACAACCGTCGGAATAGAGCTGAACACTTTCACTCTTTACAGACGAGTCGTCTCATATTATACGTAATAGAGTTCACGAAATACAGTCACGTTGTATATGCATGCCCAATTAGAGCTATTTAATATACAAGGTGATATAAAACAACTTCAACAAACTTCGGGAGGTTATTGTTGAAAATATTTCACGATGAAAAGTTATTATGTACAAAGAACCTTGCGGCTTCGTTACAAAGATGCAAAATTAAATGTCAGCAACAAAATTGATAATTTTAAACTTCATTTATTATGCTACTAACAGTAAGTTTCATCAGAGGCCATCTATTAATTACGTGAGAGATTGTTGGCGATTTTTCGAAATGAGTGGCATTTCGCTCGACACCCTCTCCCCCCTGAATACCTCACGTAATTAATTAATGCCCCCTTCGAGCATAATCTATGAAAAATCTTAAGCTAATTAGTAATTATTAATTTTTCATTAAATTTGAAGGATAGTTGGAATCACATAACCAAGGGTCTCTGCTGACATGGGAAGGCCTTAATACCATAAAGCAACTGAGCAGAGGCAATAAGGTGACTCTACTATGGGTGCCAGGTCATTGTGGTATCGAAGGAAACAAAAAGCCGATAAACTCGCGAAAAGAACATCAAGGTTAACACCTGCTCGACCTGAACCTGTCTGTGGGCTTAGGAAAGACCAATACAAGGCAGCGGTCTAATAATGGGAGGTAACAATAGAACAATCCTCTGGAGGAACACTCCTGGACTTGCTCAGGCAAAGTAATTTGTGGTGCTTTCACCGACTTATACAGGAAGCTCCTAAAGCTGCCACCAGCTGAGCTTCGGGTAATGGTGAGTACTGTCGCCACTGGCTGAAGTTGAGAACGCATTGTACTGTCAACCTTGTTGCCTATTAGTGGTTATTTGAGCCATCAAATTTCTTAAAACAAAAGCAACGGATTTTTTAAAACATTTCACCACCGTGTATTTCCGTAACCAAACCACCAAGTACCTATGTTTTCAAATAACTTTTTTTTTAACTCACTAGAGACCTTCAGGTAAACGCCGGTTCCGAACGGTCAATGGGCTTGTAAGCAATTCATAGGCATAGACTATAGTCTGTCCAGCGAGAGTTCGCGTGCACGTCATCAATCAAATATGGCCTCGATCGTGAACACTGTTGCCAGACGTAATAAATAATCTTAAATCGAACTTTTACTCACAAAATCTTCGAACTAGGTTATCTCGGCGACGCGGCGACTGTCAAACGCGAAATGCCGGTGCGTTGGTCGAGAGGTTCCGACAACATTGCAAATTTTGAAATAGAATGACAACTTAACTGTTCAACTTGAAGATACATACGAGTTGATATGTTATGGACAGAATATTTGTCGAAATGGATGATCCGGTCACTATCAACATATAACTTTTTCAGAAAATTACTTACGACAAATATGAATTTTGACAAGTTCGAATGTTATTTAGCCAGGGCTGGATTAACCATTAGGCAGATAAGGCTACTTATTGCCTAGGGGCTCCGCATCGACTAGGGGCCCGTTCACGCACCAAGAAAAAAAATTTCATCGAATGAAAATTTTATTTGAAAATTTGTATGAAATTCCTCAACAATATTATTGCTTTCTTTCGACGTATGTTGTCAATTGATGAAGTACATCATACATACAGAACCATCTTGTATCTAGTAGTAGAACTAATAAACTGTCTTCGTTCAACAATGTCTCAGAACAATGTCTCAGAACAATGTATCAGAATCATTGCCGATGAAGGCCATTGAAAATGATGTATTAGAAAGGGTCAATTTCCAAGATGTTTCAAACGATTTTGTTTCTAAAAAAGTAAGAAGAGTTAATATTTAAACTTACTGTACTGTAGAATAACAATAAATATCTTGGAAGTTGACTTTTTCCAATTTATACTTCACAAACCTGTTTTCTTTAATTTATTGTATATTATTGCGTTCAACAAGATCAAATGGATCATCACTCATCTATAACCTATTCATTAAGACCATTTCAATAAAGCTAACGAGTCAGGTAAGGTGATGCAGCAGCATCAAATCAAAGTAACCATGTTGTTGCAATATCACGTCGTTATTTGCGCATGTCCGTGACGTGCACGCCTACTCTCGCTGGACACACTATAACATCCATATTTAACTCTGGATTCGAACCCAGCTCGCCTGCATCACAGACGGCCACTCTATACCTCTGCTACACAAGGCGTGTATTTTCAACTATTTTTCATCATGCAAGTACTTTAGTATCATCCTGTAAATGAAATCGAAGCATTCTACCGATTATTCTCCTATATTGAATATAATGAACAGAGAACAGAAATTATTTCAAGTGAATAACAAACGTATTTAGTTAATCCTTATTTCCACAGTTTAATTCATGGAATGTGAAGTGATGAGAGCGAACAGTTGTTAATGACGACTCATATCAAAATATAAATATTGAGTAATACGTATTGACCTAGTGATACTGCCGAGCTGTCGATCGCAAAGTCAATTCTCAATGTGAACGTGGGTAAACGAGTATCTTATCCTTATGTTTCATTCATAACTAATCGGACACGATAGACGAGTTCCCCTTTTATTATAGTTATTATGGAATCGTGTATAAAGAACACGATCTACAATTTGAAAATTCTAAGAATGTTCAATACCGACTTAAGTCCATTATAGATGGTAATCTAGATCAGGGATTCTTAAATTTATGTAGTTCGAGGGCCCCCCTCTTGAACAACATTCATCATGACAACGACAGATATTTTAGATCGTTCTTGAAACGTAAATTGCCAATAATCTGGTAAGTTCCTTGAAAAAAATTACAGTGAAAATATATCCCTGGTTATTTCAATAGATACCCTGGCACATTCATAGAAATTAACATTTTCATGAGAATATAGAACATAAAGCAATAAATCAATAAAAATCTTGAAAATACTAAAAAGATACACATCATAAAACATTCAATTTATATAAACATTTCACGAATTTCGTGACGAAACGTTACTCTTTATTCAGGTCGAATTAACGAACTTGAATGAATTATTATTGTTAATAAATAAATAAATAAATAAAAAAAAAAAATATATATATATATATATATATATATATATATATATATATATATATATATATATATATATATATATATATAACCCGCATATATGGAGCCAGCGGTTGACACATGTTTCAGATTCTTTGGTCCTCCTCAATCAAGTATGGAAGCGAAAACTAGTAAGTGAAAACAACAACAAACGAAATGGCTTGCTGCAGAAGACAATGTATTTCCGAGGGACCGCAGAGAGTATGACTCAACTTAGTGCCAAATTTCGAACAAACCGGAGAGTTCGGACGAACATCGCAAATGGCGTATCTGCAGCAAGGTATACCTTTTGTTGTTGTTTCAAGTTCCAAGTATTCCATCTCATTCATGGCTACGCCGTTCTGATGAGGACCAAAGAGTCCGAAACAGTTATCATGTATGTATGTATTTTGAAAATGAAGATTTATTTCAGGTAAACAGACGCAGCGTATATGATAAAGATAATGAATACGATGAGAAATTCATTTAAAGTTGATGATTTATCAAATCAACGAACTCGTATATATATATATATATATATATATATATATATATATATAATATATATATATATATATATATATATATATATATTATATATAATATATATATATATATATATATATATATATATATATATATATATATATATATATAATATATATATATATATATATATTATATATATATATATATATATATATATATATATATATATATATATATATATATATATATATGTTTGTAGATTGTCCATATTTGGGTAGTAAGATGAATTTAAATGAAACTATTTTTGTCTTCAAATTCCCAAAATTATATTAATTAACGTACAACCGGTTTCGTTGTTTCAGAACAACATCTTCAGGTACAATATACTGAAAAAATAATAAATAAAGAGTAGCTTACAAACAAGAAAAAACATGAAAAAACATACATCTTCAATTTCAACACTTACATTTTTACACTAATGAGAGACAGTCTAAAATACAAAGAATCCAAAAATTGTAATTCAGTCAACATTGATGAGGACGAAAAGACGAAACAAATTTAAAAATTTTTTTCTCACATACGAGAAACAAATTACTCCTTTCAAGGTTTACGGAGCTAGCAAGATTGACAATTTAATATTTTGTAATGTGGTACCATCTACCGTAAATATATGTAGTACTTGTTATCGAATTCTGTCATTCATCAAGTTAGTTTTTAAAACAAGTGACACACTGGGAGACCTTTTATTGAACAATAAGGATAAAATGGAATTACTTCATAAACCGGGTATATATCAACTCAACTGTCAGTGTGGTCGTGTGTATGTGGGTAAAACGAAAAGAAATTTCAAAACTCGATTCGCTGAACATCATAGATGTATAAGATTCAATAATAATGACTCCCTTTTTGCTAAACACATTAATGAGACAGGACATATTACGGATTTCATTGATAATTATAAAATTCTCCACATAGAATACAATCCTTACATATTGAACAACTTGGAGCATTTGGAAATTTCGAGACTGTATAAATCAAATATCAATAAAATTCTTAATTCACAAATTCAATTTGATAGAAAACTGATAAATTTATTTTTTGAATGAAAAAGTACACGGAAATTATTAATAGTTTGTAAGAAGACTCCATCTTGCGGCCTTAGTTAAAATCACACCTTCCATCCTAAGAGTGAACATTGTTGGACATTATGAATGACAGAATTCGATAACAAGTACTACATATATTTACGGTAGATGGTACCACATTACAAAATATTAAATTGTCAATCTTGCTAGCTCCGTAAACCTTGAAAGGAGTAATTTGTTTCTCGTATGTGAGAAAAAAAATTTTTAAATTTGTTTCGTCTTTTCGTCCTCATCAATGTTGACTGAATTACAATTTTTGGATTCTTTGTATTTTAGACTGTCTCTCATTAGTGTAAAAATGTAAGTGTTGAAATTGAAGATGTATGTTTTTTCATGTTTTTTCTTGTTTGTAAGCTACTCTTTATTTATTATTTTTTCAGTATATTGTACCTGAAGATGTTGTTCTGAAACAACGAAACCGGTTGTACGTTAATTAATATAATTTTGGGAATTTGAAGACAAAAATAGTTTCATTTAAATTCATCTTACTACCCAAATATGGACAATCTACAAACATATATATATATATATATATATATATATATATATATATATATATATATATATATATATATATATATATATATATATATATATATATATATATATATATATATATATATATATATATATATATATATATATATAGCATTATGGAATATTCATCTATCACCATATTATGAAATTCATAGGAATAATATGGAATGTGTTCAGCGCGAATTCTTAAAAGGGGTTGCCTACAAAATGAGCACCTACAAGGACTTGATAGACTATGATTTTTTTATATAGTTCACTATCAATTAAAGCTTTATCCACCAGAAAAAAGAATTTCTATATAATGTTTATATACAAATTACTCAATAACTTTATTGACTGTGAATATTTATTGTCTAGGTTAAAATTGAATGCTCATAATGTAATTCTGAGGCATAGAGACTAGTTCAGTGTAGATTTAATTCCTACAAACTACGGTATGAACAATCCTATTGAACGAGCTACGAAAGAGGCAAATTCGATAGAGAAATTATCTTTTTGCCAACTGGGTCAGATTCTTGTTATATTTTTTCAATTTAGTGTAGTTTTTTTTTGTTGTTGTTATTCGGAGGTTGATAAATTGTATATTGGCTTTGCCGTTTGTTTTAAATATATATATATATATATATATATATATATATATATATATATATATATATATATATATATATATATATATATATATATATATATATATATATGAAAAACTTGGTTCACGGAATGAACCGCGTATAAAGCGTAAAGATTTGAAAAATCTCGACGTTTCGGCTCCTTTTGCGAAGCCATCTTCAGGAGAAGTAAAAGGGGAAATAATTCAGAATCGTGGCCTCAATCTGCCTACTCCACGATTCGAATAAGGAGGAATCGGAAACAATACGATTGCGTGGTCTCAACCTGCCTACTCCACTAACCGTACTGCTTCCTGTCAACTCTGAAGTCTCAACCTGCCTACTCTTCAGAGTCAACTGAGTATATATATATATATATATATATATATATATATATATATATATATATATATATATATATATATATATATATATACATAAATATATTTACATCTAAAAACTCAAAGATAGAGATCAAGGTAGAAGGACCAGTCTATCATTTTCGAGGGAAATTCGACTAAAAATGGACTTTATATAATATAACGTCGAGCGATATCAAAGTAACTCTCACCGTTGTAGCAATAAATCCATACACTGGAAGAATAGAAATCCATCTCCTTTCAAGATCTTCGTCATGTCGAAATACTCTATCGTTTTCTTGCAAACTGCCGTCTGTCGCACAATTTTCTCCACCGTTATCAGCCATCGTATAAAAATCGAATTATAATAATCACAATATTCGCATCGTTAAAACGACGAAATTGTACCGATACCCGTATTGGGAATTTTTCATTTACCGCACTTTAAACATTGAAAAACGGTTTCACTCGGGAGTATCGCCGATATTAAAATGGGATATAAGATTCTAGACGACAACGGAAGTAGAGAATAGAGACCTTCGAAATTCACTCGAGTATCTTTATTTTGTCAATTAGAACTGTTCCGGAAATGCAGAATATTTCATCAATAACTTTTAATATCGTCATATTCTACACAATGGTCGACGATTCTGGTTCCGCATTGGTCGACTCTCGTTTTTTAACTATCGCGAGTTGATTTTGATTGTATATGAAACATTAATTTCGTCCGAATGATCTCATATATCCTGGAATAACTATCGTAAATCACGCTTTGTGTTACTCGAGAATACAATTCTACTGCGAATGGATAATAATCTTGAAGTTCGGAATATGTTTTTAATAGCGGTATGCTTAATGTATCTAGTGATTTAAATAAATCTCATATACTTGAACGAGCAATTTTTTTATACACACACACAGACAGTGGCGCACCTAGGAGGGGAGCCATGGGGCTGCAGCCCCCCCTGAGATTTATTGTAGTAACAAAAGAATTGAGATTACTAAGATAATAATTGTAAAATGAGCTCATCTACTACTATAAAATGAGCCCACTGGTCACTATCGGTCAACCATAAGACCTATTATGATTTACCGGATACGGGATGTGCGTTTTCTATTTAAATTTAAGGAGGTACATTTTGATTCAGCCCCCCCCCGAAACTCAATCCTGGGTGCGCCCTTGCACACAAATATATATATATATATATATATATATATATATATATATATATATATATATATATATATATATATGACTCGACGGCAACTACTGTTCGCTCGAGTCACTAGACGTACAGCAGCACTTGAAAATGTCAAATGAGATTTTCGCGGCACAAACGGTGCTTCTCAGCGCCCACAAAACTTTCGAAAAAATCGGAATGAACCCCGGAATCTTTCTCAGATTCATTCCACCATACGAGAAAACATAAGATATAACAATATGAGTGACCTACAGTATTATCATAAAATAAAGTGTTATAAAATAATATTTATTCACAACTATATAGGACACATAGTACAATGGATATATTGGAAAATGTTAATCGGCTATAACAACAATTTTGGTATAGGTAGAAATATAAAAGATAAAATATATATATATATATATAAAAGGTAAAATGTATTAAAATAATGTATGAAATATAACGAGGAGGTTTCTTGGTTATTGATTGAAATAAACATTTTCGAAGGGCTCCTACTTTAGATCTTTTTATGAACGTTTTCAGCTGTTTTTTGAATTGGAATGAGTTCGGTATAGTGCGAATTGCTTCAGGTACATAATTGAACATTTTTGGAGCATTATAAGAAAAACTAGTCTTCAGCAGTGATTTTGTTATTTGCGGTGTTATGCAGTTGTTTCTTTGTCTAGTGTTGTAGTTATGTGTAGGTAAGTTTGACGAGTTTTTTGTTGTATAGTACTTCATGTTAATATTGTAGTAATAGTTCAAGGTCGAGTGCCTCTGATTCTTGAAAGAGTAAATCACTTGAATATCTCGAGTTTTCATCTCGAATAATTTTTAGGAATATATATTGATATATATATATATATATATATATATATATATATATATATATATATATATATATATATATATATATATATATATATATATATATATATATATATATATATATATATATATATGTATATATATATATATATATATCAATTCAAAAATTATTGGCTGTTGTATGTATTTATTGAAAATGAAATTAAAAACATATAAATCGTTGGACGTTTCGGAGGTCATACCTCCTTCCTCAGTTATGACTGAATGCACATAGATATACTAAGAACCCGACAACAGCGCTGAACAAACATCAGACGGCAACAAAACATACATTTGACTACGAACAAAATAAAATTTTGAAGATGGAACCCAAGCAAAAACAGAGGGAATTTTGAGAAATGTAACACATATAATGAAAATACCGTTAATGACAAGACGTAAAACAGTTGAGTCACACATATCTACCAATATTAACAAATCCGGTTACAAAAGAACGACGTCAACATGACATGACATTGTATTTAGTTTATAAGTTATAGGTTTTTGATTTAAATGGTAGCTCAGTTTATATTCTTATACCCAAGTAATACTCATGCACCTACATAATTTTTTTTGTATATATATATATATATATATATATATATATATATATATATATATATATATATATATATATATATATATATATATATATATATATATATATATATATATATATATATATATATATATATATATATATATATATATATATATATATATATATATATATCTTCTTCTTCTTCTTCTCAGCCTGTACTCATACACTCCTGGATATAGGCCTCTTCCATATTTTTCCATGCAATTCTGTCTTGGGCGATTGGATGCCAGTTTCTGCCCGTAATTTGTTTGATATCATCGAGCCATCTCTTTTGAGGTCTTCCTACGCTCCGTTTAGATTGTCGTGGTCACCATTTAACAATGCTGATTGTCCATTTGGTAGGATCTTGCCTTGCAACATGTCCCGCCCATCGCCACTTAAGCTCAGCCACCGGTTCGATGATATCTTTCACTTTCGTGCGTCTTCTTATTTCCGTATTGTGTATTCTATCTCGCAGACTTATTCCGAGCATGGATCTTTCCATTGCCTTTTGCGTTGTTCTAAGGCGTTGTGCACTTTTCTGTGTTAGGGTTGCAGTTTCCAAACCATAAGTTGCTACTGGCAAAACACAGGCCGTATACCTTCCTTTTAAGATTAATAGGTATATTCACATCTTTTAGGATATGCCCTAACTTCCCGTATGCAGCCCAGCTCATTCGTATTCTCCTGGTGATCTCAGAAGTCTGATTATCTTTACCAAGTTTGACAGAATGACCGAGATAAACGTACTCATTTACCGTTTCGAAGACATGGTTATCGATAGTTATATGTAATTCTTCGTTACTCATAACTTTGGTCTTATTTAAGTTCATTTTTAGTCCAACCTGTTTAGAAGCTTCCTTGAGTTGCGTCATCATATGTTGCAGTTCGTTGGGATCGCTGCTTATCAGGACAATGTCGTCCGCAAAGCGTAGATGGTGTAGGTATGTTCCGTCTATATTTATACCTCTGGCTTCCCAGGATAGTTTTTTAAATATATTTTCCATGGACAATGTAAAAAGTTTTGGAGAGGTCGTATCTCCTCGACGAACGCCTCTGTTAATTGGGATTCGATCTGTCATTGAATCCTCATCGATTAAAACTTGGAGTGTTGCGTTTTGGTATATGTATCTTATAAGGTTCGTATATCTCGTGTCTATCCTAGTCTCGTCCATATCTGTTAAGAACGCCCATTTTTCTATCGAAACAAATGCTTTGTGATAATCGATGAAAGCAAAATGAAGAGGTATGTTATACTCCGTGCACTTTTCGATTAAGTTGTGGATTGTTTGCAGGTGGTCTGCTGTACCAAATCCCTTACGAAACACTGCTTGTTCAACTGGCTGATAAAAATCAAGTTTCTTAGATAAACGATTTGTGATAATCTTTGTAAGAAGTTTATACAGGTGTGACAACAAACTTATTGGACGATAGTCCAATAAGTTTATAGATATATATATATATATATATATATATATATATATATATATATATATATATATATATATATATATATATATATATTGGTGTAACACTTTGTATTTAGGTAGGGTTTTGCTTTTGAGGTTTACCTATCTCGTTACCTATATAGTATTTTTTGTGAAAAAGCAATTTTATACAAAAGAAAACTATTCATGCTAGCCTCGTGTCCGCTCTCATGCCGGCAAAGTATAACCAAAATAGAAACATCCAATATTTAGATAATGTCATATATGACATATATGGCTCTATAGAGCTATCTAACAAAATTTTGAGACAGTTGATTATCATCCATCGACGATAGTATCACAAAAATTTACTAGATGGCGTTATTTGACATTATCCAAATATTGGATGTTTTTGATCTGTTTGGACCAATAATACGGTTCATTATCCATTTGTATTTAATATTTCCATATCACGATGACTAAATAACATTTGAAGAAAACATTTAACTTCAATTTACGTTCGTACCCAAAAATATTTTTCGAAAAAACATGATTTAAAAAAATGTATACCGAGCCAAGCTCCATAGAACAGGTACTTAGTTAATTTATAAGGTATGTATTATAATCTATATGATGAGTGTGCCGATTTCATTCGTATTTGCGCAACTAGGAACTCCCATTCATACTCCATATTATATTTGCTAATCGTGACGATCTGCCAGCAACGAAGGTGTATGGGTCGTTTCGAAAACCTTATCTTAAATCCAATATGTTTACACAATTATCCGTCACTTGCAAAGTGCATTTCACCTGGCTAATTCGACATTACGATTAATGTGATAATTGAAATGAACACGATATTTAATTTTTATTTACGTTCGTATCTGAATGTGTTCTCTGCAAAAACACTGCAAGCTTAATGATCGTTTTCGAAATTTAAGGCGATCAACATATTTGTCGCCTTCTTCTCATATTTTGAACAAGAATAATCAAAATATTGTAGATATTAAAAACAAATGGGTAATATAAAGCTACAGTTCCAACGGAGGAACATTGAGGTCCATTTTGTTGCTGAATGTCTCTCCTTGTTGCCAAGGGTAGAAACTTATGACGACATACGTAAATTTTTTGTATCCACTAAAGCAACTAAAATTTTTAATAGTTGCATATTATTTAGTATAAACAGTCAACATTATTTATTGCCGAAACATAAAGAAATTTTGAAAAACATTTAGAAACATTTTGAAACATTTACAGAAACAAGGTAACAGCAACAAAAATGTTCCTCAAAGATCCACCGGTGGAAACGTTACTATCTATATTTATTCGTTTTCGGACTTCACTGCACACTGAAAATCTGCGACACGAATGTTTACTAGTTGCGTTCTCGATACGTTTCCACTGCGATAGCAACACGGATTTTTTCACAAATGTTTCCTATTTTCTTTTCAAGTTTACCGCTCAAAATGGAAACCGGCGACAAGTAGGAACAGTCAACATTTTTTGACGAAAAATAAAGAAATTTTAAGGAACATGTTCCTCCGGTGCAATTGTAACTTGAAGGGTGACAAGTAGAAACAGTCAACATTTGTTGCCGAAACATAAAGAAATTTTAAGGAATATTTCGGAACATTTTCGGAAACACGCAACACCAACAAAAATGTTCCACAATGTTCCTCCGGTGGAACTGTAGCTTAAGAATCATCTTTGCTCGACAACAGATGGCGATAACCGCAAGTGACTACAGTGTAGAGAGGAACATATTGTAACAACATGTATGTATATGTATGTGCAGTGTTGCCACAGGTGGCTCGTTCGGGCCAGATCTGGCTCGTTTGAATTAAAAGTTCCTCGTTGACTCCTCTTTATTAAAATTGGCTCGTTTTTAAATTTTGCTAAATTTTGTTAAAGTTGAGTATTTCTAAACTCTCTTGAATTTAACTGAACGGTGTTGAGTGTTGGATTACTTGGATTGGATTACACGGGGTGGGCGAGTGCAATTCGTGAACGCACCATCGCCGAACAAGAGAAATCACGAACGCAACCCTATCCGTGTCTGTATTATCTATGACCCCAATCCAACCGCTCAGCGGCTCAGCTGTTCTTTATTTATCGAAAAGTAAAATGTAAAATATTGGGACGTTTGTTTTGTTGTTGGTTATATTGTACCTACCCTACCTTACAATGGAAAAGTAAGTTAATATTTCAAACATTACTACCTTAAAACTTCTACATTTCATATTTATTTTTATAAAGGTTCATTATAAGAAAACCAAATAAAGAAGGAATTGGGGCAAACAGTGGAAATGAACATTGCAGCTCCTACTGTTACTGTTCATTTCACTCAGACCATAGAAGAGCCCATCATAAAGGAATCAAAATTTGTAGGAATCAATTCCTCACCATCGGAATCTGAATCATCGACAAGCTAACCAAATCCAAAGAAAAGGAAATTGTATAAGCACAAATTTCAAGACAAATGGGCTGCCACTTATCCTTGGTTGAGAAATGAGCAAAACAAAATATTTTGTAGTGTTTGTAAGAGGTATTTAAAATTTTGTTTGTTTGATATTAAAAGACATGCGGTTACAGACTTACACAAGCGGAATGTTACCAAGTTAAAAAATACTCCAAAAATTACGAATGTTTTAAAAAATGAAAATCTTTTAAGAAAAAATCAACTTGTTAAACAAGCAGAATTAAAACTCTGTGTGTTTTTACATGAACACAAAAATGTTTTGGTTTTTAATGTTATGTTTTGAATCCCAACCTACCCCCTACCCCAAAAAACAACTAGGTTAGGTTTCCTAATGATGTGGTATGTATTTCGAATACATGACTAATACCCTTCTAATACTTAAAAATATATATTTCCGAGAAATAGCTATTCACTAGTAAAAAACATTTTCGAAAAAGCTCGTTCTAGTATGAATTTCGCTCGTTTACTCCATATCATCTGGCTCGAAAAAAAATAGGCATGTGGCAACACTGTGTATGTGTATCACGATTCACGATATACCCACAGAAGATAGGATATTGCGCATGAGTGGGCGGTCGTTAATAAGACGCGTGACGTCACTCAAGACCTTATTTGTATTGCTGAGATAGCAGTTTTGTATGTTTTTTCTCTATTTACACGTTTATTTAATTAGTTACAAAAAAACTGTAGAGACAAAGTATGTTTTAAATGATCTGTCCTATCCCCTAAAGACATAAAAGTTTTGAAATTTGTGATAATTATCACTCAAAACTCTTAAATTTTACTGTGAAATTTCTTTTCGAAGTATTAAAACGCGATTTTCATTAAAACGGTGCAAGATAGAGTAAACTGGAAAAGGAACTAATTTGTAGAGCACAAAATTTACGATTAGTCTAGGAGGGGAATGCGAGATTAAATAAAAACGCGAAAACATTTTATAAAAAGTGGACTTTTATTTATGGTATTTACACAGGCATATTTTTCCATTTAAATAGTTTCGAAATAGTAAATACCGGATTTCAAGATAACATTTCATTTCCTACATATCACGTATTCTACATTTTATTAATATTTAATAATTAAAAACTTACTTACCTATTCTTTTTCTTATTTTTTTAGGAATGAAACCACAATATGATTTTGTATTTTTTATTTCAACGTTTCTGTAGCGTTCTAGTTACCGTTGTGAAGATGAATTAAATTTTGAAACAATTTTTGGTCCCTATCAGACACAACGAAAAAGTTTGACAGACCAAACTGCCCGTAAAAGAGGTGGAAGAAAACTTTAACTTAATTGAAATATAGGAGACTTTATCCTAATAAAACAGAGATTTGACAGTTGCCACTTGGATATGTGTAATCTAAGTTGTTAATATCTTCTGTACGTTCCCATTACTTATAAATAACAAAAACATATTTTCAATTCAATAACGACTTTTATGAACAGAATTTTGGTCTTGCCATGGGCTCTTGCCTCTCACCAGGTTTATCAAATATTCACATGAAACATTTTTAAGCCAAAATAGTAAATAATCAAAAATTAAAACCAATTGTCTGAATTGACAACAAGGTTCAAAATATTATTGATTGTCTTGTTGTCAAACTTTTTCGTTGTGTCTGATAGGGACCAAAAATTGTTTAAAAATTTAATTCATCTTCACAACGGTAACTAGAACGCTACCGAAACGTTGAAATAAAAAATACAAAAACATATTGTGGTTTAATTCCCAAAAAAATAAGAAAAAGAATAAGTAAGTGGTTAATTATTAAATATTAATAAAATGTAGAATACGTGATATGTAGGAAATTTTGTGCTCTGCAAATTAGTTCCTTTCCCAGTTTACTCTATCTTGCACCGTTTCAATGAAAATCGCGTTATAATACTTCGAAGAGAAATTTCACAGTAAAAAATAAGAGTTTTGAGTGATGAGTATCACAATTTTCAAAACTTTTATGTCTTTAGGGGATAGGACAGATCATTTAGAACATACTTTGTCTCCACAGTTTTTTTTGTAACTAATTAAATAAACGCGTAAATAGAGAAACACATACAAAACTGCTATCTCAGCAATACAAATAAGGTCTTGAGTGACGTCATGCGCAGGACGAACGGAAAATGAAACACGGGAGTATCCGGGCCTGGTATATATATATATATATATATATATATATATATATATATATATATATATATATATATATATATATATATATATATATATATATCTATCGAGTGTGCTTAAACATGGTAGAAAGAGATTTGTAACAACAACTATAAATACATTTTTATGATTTGTTGGGAAAGAAGTTTCCTGAAATCACAATGTTCTCTTTCAACACAAAATGTAGGCACCCTTACTTGCTCTTTGATGGTCGTTAGAACTCAGACGTCAATGTCATGTATAATAAGTAATTTGAATACACACGCTTCACCAATCTTCCGGTTACGCATTTTATCGCATTCGCGAAATGAGTCCCACGAAAAACCACACACCAAAAGTTGAGAATAACTGCAATATCAGTTCAATTTACTTCGAATTGTATTTTCCCAGTTCGCGTGTATATCAAGCATGGCTATCAATATTTTATTTGTCGAAATTGCGTTTCTTCTAAAACGAACACTGTCAATAAATTATTCTGGCAACCAAAGGGCTTGTTGGCAACAAGAGAGGAATATATGTATCGATAAATAAAGACAAAAGCATGAATCGTTTACTTCTACGTCGATATAAAGAATTGGAATTGTAGGGGATTAATAAATTCAAAACTATCTGTCAAAAAGTAGCGGAAAAATAGTGATTAGTTATCCTAGCGTCGACGATATAGTAGTACACTACTGGATTTCTGAAAACTTTACTAATTTCGTAACTCAAACTGGTCTCCGCCTTGAAAGTTTTGAAAGATTATTGCGATAATAAATAAATGAATGATCTTATATCATGCACTAGCCGAGATACAAGACCTACAGTTGATAATAATATCGCAGTACAAATCGCAGGTTCGGTTTCAGCGATATTTTCCAGAAATGGTCCAAAAAAGTTTACGAAGGAATAGATCTATTAATCTTGTGTGTGAATCTTCGTATACTTGAGCTAGGCCGCACAGAAAGACAGGCCAGCATGCGGTGCGTGTGACGTCACAAGACCGGTCCAATTTTTACGTTGGTTTATATGGCGCGCATGGGGTTTTTGTACATTTTTAGGTTGTTTAAAACATAATTTGATATCTTCTGTGGCATAATATATTGGTAAGATGAAAAATGTAATGTAACTTTTAATTTTCCATTTATTAAAAACAAAACATATATTTATCCCAAGTTGAATTGATGAATATAAAAATAAAGTTACCAAGTTTGGCGACTTATAATGTAAATAAAAATAAATTCTATACTAAAACAAAAAACACAGGTATGTTTTCCAATATGCATAATACATATAAAAAGCGTTTTGACTAGAAAACAAAAACTAAACATTATATTTAACGAAATAAATACATAAATTCTATCTATATTAAAACAAAAAAAACATAAAATTTTTAAAAAATATATCAAGAACTGAGCAAAAATTGAAGATTACAAGCAAAAACATAGTAAAAATAATAAAACATAAATAATAAAAACAAAACATATTTTTCCCTAGTTGATGAATATAAAAATAAAGTTACCAAGTTTGTTGACTTATAATGTAAATAAAAATAAATTTTATACTAAAACAAAAAAAAACATGAAATTTTTAAAAATATATCAAGAACTGAGTAAAAATTGCAAGGAAAAACACAGTAAAAATTTTAAAACATACATATTAGAATAAAAAAAATATATTAATATTAATTGCTTGAAAGCTTATCAATTTCCCTTTTTTTTTGAGATTTTGCACTAGATGAAATTTCATTTTTTTTGAAAACATCACTTTTTACCTTGGAATAATTATTTAAAAGTATATTCGCAGAAGTGCTTGCGATCTTTTTGCTTAACGAGTCCTAATGACCAACTTTATCACAAGGAATAATTATCTGCTCTATTGACGATAGGCTCAGTTCAATAAGAAAAGCTTTATGAGACTCCAAACGTAAAAACTGTTCTTCAAATCTTTCCCTCAAAAGGACTTGAAATATTGTGTGCATATGTACGATAATATTAATAATTAGTTCGTTGGGCCATTTAAGACCACCACGATCAGAAATTTTTAAATACTGCCATGAATGTTCTTGATCAATGTTGAGGTCTAGAATTTTTTCGCGTTGAAGATTTTCTTTACAAGCAGAGCATTGAACGGATTTAAGAATTTTATGTACAATGTATCCGCAAATATATATTAAAATAGATGTATCATTTTCGTTTAAATTCACAGTCTTTGCTATTTCAGGAACATCATAAAAATATGGATCAATTTGTTTGTTTTGTCATAATTATTTTTGCATTTCGGAACACAACATTTGGACGGCATTTTTACATAATATGATAATATATTAGTGTCAAAAACAATCTTGTTGACATGAAACAGAAAACAACTTATTTTTCTGCTGATTTTTCCCGCTGCAATTTTATTTTTATTACTACAACAGCATCGTTCGCTCGTAAGCGACGATATGTGAATTCAAACCGTTGAGACCGGCTGCGTGACGTAGTTAGCGAGAGAGATAGCGCTATATGCTGGCCTGTCTTTCTGTGCGGCCTAGACTTGAGAGACAAAAACTGTAGTTCATACGCGCTAAAAATGTATAATAGTAACAGTCATGTACTCGTTAGCTGTATTCGTATATGCATATTATTATGTGTTTTGAAAGGCGATTCTTTCAACGCGGTCGGCATGTTTAGTTTTAAAGACGGATAATCGAATTTGTGAATTAAAAACAATATAATATATCTTCTTTTAAGAGAAGATATATTCTTGGGAATTTTTTTATATTGAATTTAGAATTAATTATAATTTTTACAAATAATCTATATAACAATATTAAAAACAAATTTTTTAATATTTTTAATTTTTGTTCATACAAAAAGTAGCAATTTCAATGTCAACCTTTCGATAAAAACCCACAGCCACACAATTTAAAAATAAAAATAATTCCAAAGGGACCTTCCCTATTATGAACTCAATAAAAGTACAAATTTTCAAACCCTCTAACTCAATTGAGGATGCAAAATTCCTTCAGAAACCTATTTTTTTTTTGTGAACTCTAGACAACCTTTAAAACTGAATATGCTAAATGTCGAATATGTTGTTTAAGATTAATTTCCACATCTTTTTCCACCGGTTTGAAATTTTTCCGTCCATACTCTTGCAGCAATGAGAACTTGAGAACTGCGCAGGCTTGTTTAAAGATTTATACTTGGTTGATTCTGCTAATTATAATAAGAACATAATTGTTTCAGGATATTTCTATCTCGGGATATAATCAAGAAAAACTCATGTCGAGTCCTTTTTACCTATAATTCCTAGCGGAAACAAGCCAAGTATTCCACTTACAATTAATAGAACCACTTGACCTATATATTTCGGGATAGAATCCCAATTTCAAGCAGTAGTAATACTCTTGAAAATGGGATATTATACCGAAACATACATCCATAACTTTCCACCCCGAATTTTGAGCTTTGGGATGGAATAACGAAAAAAAGCTCAAATTTTGTTGAAAGGGGGACAAATAAGGGTGTTCAAATGAGTTTGATATCACTACCCCTCTAGCCGCAACCCCTAACAAATCTCATTTTTGAATAGGGAAAAGGGGTGGAACAGCACCTTGCTGGAAAGGCAATTCAATTTCCTGCATGAGTGTATTTTTTTTTCATCGCTTTATTATTATACAGAGTGACTCAGTATTGCATCAATAACTTTCACACGCCGAATTTGGATCTTTGGGATGGAAAAAACGCTCGGACGGGTCAAAAAATGAATTCGATATCACTACCCCTCTAGCCGCTACCCTAACGGCAATTATTTCAATTTAAACGAAAGCGCAGGATTTACTTTGTAAATATTATTGTTTTCACGTTTTCAGTTATTGTCTCGGTTACAGCATTTTCAACATGTGTTTGGCATACGCGTAGTGATCGAGAAATTGCAAAAATTTGCTCATGCAGGAAATTGAATTGCCTTTCCAACAAGGTGCCGCTCGACCCCTTATCCTCATTCAAAAATGAGAGCTGTTAGGGGTTGCGGCTAGAGGGGTAGTGATATCAAACTCATTTGACAACCCTTATTTGTCCCCCTTTCAACAAAATTTGACCTGTCCGAGCGTTTTTTCGTTATTCCGTCCCAAAGCTCAAAATTCGGTGTGGAAAGTTATGGATGGCCCACCCTGTATATATCGAGTTCGTCTAATAATTCTTAGTGGAATTAAGGCGAGTATTTGCCTTGAAAATGGAATACTATCCCATTTTCAAGATTACTACAACCGCTTGAGGTTGGTATAGTATCCTGAAATATATTTGTCGAGTTATTATAGTAATTGTGAGTGGAACAATTTGCTTTATTCCGCTAAGCATTATAACAAGTACTCGACATGGATTTTTCCGGATTACATCCCGAGATAGGAATAGTATCTCGAAACAATCATGTTCTTATTATAATTCTTAGTGGAATCAACTAAGTATACACTTACAATATAATAAGAACTCGACATATGATTGGGGATAGCATAACATTTTTTAAAATACAACAAATAGTACTCTTGTAAATGGGATATAATACCGAAACATATATATGTCAAATTCTTATTATGAATCTTAGTGGAATCAAACCTAGTATTTCACTTACAATTACAATAAAAACTCAATATATTATATATATATTTCGTAATACTATTCTATTTTCAAGCAGTAATAGTACTCTTGAAAGTGGGATATTATCCCGAAATATATATACTTATGTAGAATTCTTATTATGATCCTTAGTAGAATCAAGTCAAGTAGTTCACTTACAATTGCAATAAGAACTCAATGTATATATTTCGTAAAACTTTCCCATTCTCAAGGAGTAATAGTAACTACATTTCGAAAGTGGGATATTATCCCGAAACATATATATTTCGAATTCCAATTACGATTCTTAGTGGAATCATGCCTAGTATTTCACTTGCAATTGCAATAAGAACTCAATGTATATATTTCGTAATACTATCCCATTTTCAAGCCGTAGTAGTACTCTTGAAAGTGGGATATTATCCCGAAACATATATATGTCGAATTCTTATTATAATTGTTAGTGAAATCAAACCAAGTATTTTACTTAGAATTACTATAAGAACTCAATGTATATATTTCGTAATAGTATTCCATGTTCAAGCAGTAGTAGTACTCTTGAAAGTGGGATATTATCCCGAAACAGTATATGTCGAATTCTTATTATGATTCTTAGTGGAATCAAGCCTAGTATTTCACTTACAATTATAATAAGAACTCAATGCATATATTTCGTAATACTATCTCATTTTCAGGCAGCAGTAGTACTCTTGAGAGTGAGGTATTATCCTGAAACATATCCATCGAGCGAGGGGTTAACCGCGGTGCAATTTTGGTGTACAACGTCTAGGAATTTTATGCGATTTTTTGCAATTTTCTGCAATTTTTGCAATTTTTTGCAATTTTCTGTAATTTTCTGCAATTTTCTGCAATTTTCTGCCATTTTTTGCAATTTTATGAAAATTTTTCGGAATTTTGTCATCAATTTGTGGACTTTTCTGAAATTTTTGCATTTATTTCATAATAATTTGAAAACTTCAACTAATATTCATGATATTATATTTTCTATAGTTCGTTATCGCGTACAAACTGAATGCTAGGGAACATTGGACTGATGTCCACAAGAATTACCTAAATTTTGATACGACTTTTATTTGTGATGGGCAGGTTGCACATGGAAAGATCGATGAAAATTTCAATTAAGAAGAAATATCTCTGTTCAAAGAATATTATTCTGAAGATATCTCCACACCTCCTGATGGGGATATCCTAAATTTTGAAAAAATGTGTGAAAATCATTTGATATTCCACAAAATCTAGAACCAACAAGTCCTTACGTTGATGTAAAGGATAAAGAAAAAATTGTTACTATAAATATAAACTTTAAACTTTTAAATACAAAAACAATTGAAGTTATATTTCATTTCAGATTTAGCTCTGATCGGCTATTGAGAGTGATGTCAAATAAAAGAAGCACCAATTTAAACTCATCCTATTCACAACCTTTTGATATCAAATCATTAGAAAATTATTACGCTGTTTACTACTCAGATGGTATATAGGAAGAGTTATCGGGAAGATAGTTGAAAATTTCATTTTATTTGGTCCCAAGCTCCTTAAGGGTACCGTAAGACCGTATTCGCATAAATAGTCGTACATTATTTAAACAACTGAAAAAAAAATTTGAATAACTTTTACATATACAGGTTGTCCTAATTGCCATGTCCACTATTGCTATTTCGGTAACTATAATAACTGCAAGATTGATCAAATTAGATAAAATGTGCAGTTTTTGGTGGAAATTGACAATCCGATTTCAGATTTTTTCAAAAAATTTCTATCTCGAGATACGGGGGTTTTTCAAAAAATTGCTCAAAACTATTTGATCAAATATCTCAGAAAGTATAATTTTTACAAAAAATTGGTAGGGAAAAAAATGTTTGCATTTCAGACGTTCTTCAGGCTAGTATTTATTAAGGAAATTTGGTTCGTCTAGTTTTCGAGATATCACATTCAACTTTTTTTTTTAATACGGACCTGCATTTTTCATGCCAAATAAAAAAAAACTTTTTTTGCTGATCAACGATGTATCACATCTCCATAGTCGTTTGTATTCAAATGGTAAAAAACTGGTATTGAAGTTTTTTGGCACTTTTTTCATTCTATCATAGGTTTAATCATAGAGCAAAGAGAAACAATTGCTTATAAAAGCCTATGATCCTTTATACATGTGTCGTGTCAAAGTAAGTTTAAACCAATATGGTAGCGTTTTCCAATGGTGAAAGATTAGGTTTATTTTTTGTTCTGCAGAAGCATTTCGAAGTGCTGAAAGAGCCCTTCAAATGTATCAAAATTCGTACCGCGAAAGGCGCTTACCGAATAGAATAATTTTTACAAGGCTAGAGAAAAATGATCCTTCAGAATGGGGAACAACTGTAACGGCGGAGAATGGGAAAGATGAAGCAAATGCATTAGGTATGTATCATCCACTTTGAATTTTGACAAAAGTAATTTTAAAAAATAAGGAAGTTTTAAGGTTTATTACATAACTTGAATTTAATTAAATGGTAAAAAGTTTGAATGTTTAAAAACTTAATTAACAGTTTCTTTCATTACACGCTGCAACAGTCTGTTTATGTTATTAAAATAGGCAATTTATTTATATTAAAACAATGGTTAATAATAATTGTTTTAAATTGTTTTATTGGTAGTCTAAGCCACCTCTGATGTTCTCATTTTTTAAATTCAATACAGCTTTAATTTTGGCTTTTTATCATTAAAACGCAAACAAATATGAACATGTGATACATTGTAAAAATCAGAAAAAATAGTTTTTTCGAGAAATGGAATAAAAATACATCCGTACTTTAAAAAAGTAACTTGATGGTAATATACCGAAAACTAGACGAACCAAATTTCCTTAAAAAATACCAAATTGAAGAACGTCTAAAATGCATAAATTTTTCTTTTCACTAATTTTTTGTAAAAATTATAATTGTTGAGATATACAAATCAAATAATTTTGAGCAATTTTTCGAAAAACCCCCGTAGCTCGAGATAAAATGTTTGTTTTTCAAATATGAAACTAGATTTTCAATGTCCTCCAAAAACTGCACATTTTTTCTGATTCGACCAAGTTCTTATAGTTACCGAGATAGCAATAGTGGCCCATGGCAATTAGGACACCCTGTATACCTATGCTATTGTTTATTTGAACATTTTAACTAGGTATATATATAATTTTCAGTTTCATTAATAAATTTCTGAAATTTTTTGGAATTTCTCTATGAATTTCCTGAAATTTTTTTGCAATTTTTTACAATTTCATTCAGTATTTTGCAATTTTTCTGCAAATTTTTCGATTCATCATTTCAAATTTTTGTTGGCATTTTCTGATACTTTTTGGAATTTTTGCAATTTTTTGCAATTTCTTGCAATTTTATGCAATTTTTCGCAATTTTCTGCAGATTCTTGCAATTTTTTGCAATTTTATGCAATTTTTTGCAAATTTTTGCAATTTTATGCAATTTTTTGCTATTTTATGCAATTTTTTGCAATTTTTTGCAATTTTATGCAATTTAGTATTTTAGTGTACATGATTTCCTAGCGCGGTTAACCCCTCGCCATCGAGTTATCATTATAATTTTTTGTGGAATCAAGCCAAGTGATTCTTATAATATACATATTGATTTTATTCATAATGTTCCACCAAGTGATCGGCCAACAGTCTAAAGACTTTCTCAGCTTATTAATGATTCTTACATTAAATCAGCTTCCCCCAAATAAGGAAACTTATGCCCGATTTCACCAACGAGATGTAAGGAAGTTCCTAACTAAGTAATTCCTACAATAGGAAATACCTAAATCCGATACTTACCTAAATCGGATTTTACCAACTAAGAAATCCTTAGTTAAGAAATACCTTGTTAAAAACTTGATTTGTAAAGTTTTGTACATATAATTGGTACCACTGTTTAATAATAGACTGTAAATTTGACAAAGGATAGTTAAAAGAGAAAAAATGATGGAAATATAATAATTTTATTACATCAATTTGACGTTAAGCATTTCCTAAATACTCTAGGCAGACCTAACGTTAGGTATTTCCTATCGTCCTTAGGCATTACTTAACGCGTGGTGAAACGCAAATTCCACTTAGGGAGCGTTCAAGTATTACGTAACGCAATTTGGGGGGTGGGGGGTCTTGCAAAACGTTACGGTGCGTTACATGGGCGGGAGGGGGGTTCGAACAACGCGTTACGTAACATTGTTTTCTTATTGAAATGAAAAAAGGGAACTTAAATCACCCAAGTTGGGAACCCTTTTCATTCATGTTTTACGGGGAATCCCTCGATTTTTTCCGTCAGTTTTATTCTGTTCTCCCAAGTTGGCTACCCTATCCGTTCATGTTTTATGGGATACCTCGACTGTATTCGTCGTAATTTTTTTTGTTCCCGTTGTCAGTTTTGGTTTAGTGTTTTAAACACGTAATACACAGAAGCACATTGCTGTAAGCTGTAGAAGTGAGTTCATACTGTAATGTTCTCAAAAGAGGGAGATTTGCATAATCAGCTGTTTTTGCCTTAGAAAAGCTCTCATGCTGACTTGTGTGCCAAGTGTGCCATAAACTGCCAACGAAATTTAAAAAATGGCTAAAGAAAAACTAAAAATGGTATAGCGCTCACGTCCGTGACTCGAAATACTTTTTGCAAGTAATTAAATGCGCTTACAATTCCTGCTGTTCCATCTTGAGGAGTGCATTGAAATCATTCTTTCCGAATAATACTTTCTTGCCGCCAACCTGCCGATGCCAAATCCTTTATACCTCAAGCAAGCTCTCGGTACCTAGTCAGCTAAACAAAGAATCATGCAAGTTTTCACTACTTCTTGTGAGGTTGCCCGTTGATCTGTCGCCTCCTGAAGCAGATGCCGTGCGATTTCTTTTGACCATCAGTACAATTACTATATATATATATATATATATATATATATATATATATATATATATATATATATATATATATTTATATATATATATATATATATATATACATATATATATATATATATATATATATATATATATATATATATATATATACATATATATATATATATATATATAATTATATATATATATAATATATATATATATAATATATATATATATATATATATATCTTTGATAATTATTAAGCAATAACAGGCTGGTTGAATCTTAAAAAAACTCGATTTAATTAATAAGTTGACGTTTCACTATGACATTCATAGTTATTCAAAACTTTTGAAAAAAATTGAAAATTCTTTGACATTTATTGACTTGAAAAAATTGAATAGATAAGATTGATCTGTCTTGTTAAAAAATTCTTTCAGTCTTATATTAACATTCAAAATTGTTATTATTAGAAGGCAAGGGAAACTACAGAAACCTTTACCTATGTAATGTTCGAAAATAATAATAATAGGGTACTATTTATTTAACAGAAAGAAATTAGTCACGGGAAAATATTAAAAAAGTAGAGTAGAATTATCGGTATAGAACGTTTATATGGAAGCAGCCGTTGAATTAATCGCCTCCGTGGCAAAGTTTGACCAAATCTCCCATACCGGAGAGTTCAAACAATAAACCACAAATAAGTGATTTTCTTCCATAACAGAGGATTTTATTTATTAAACTATTTTCATCTCCAAATTTTCAATCCAATACTTAGCTACGCCGTTCTGATGAGGACCAAAGAGTCCGAAACACGTGTCAACGGCTGCTTCCATATAAACGTTCTGTACCGATAATTCTACTCTACTTTTTTAATATTTTCCCGTGACTAATTTCTTTCTGTTAAATAAATAGTACCCTATTATTATTATTTTCGAACATTACATAGGTAAAGGTTTCTGTAGTTTCCCTTGCCTTCTAATAATAACAATTTTGAATGTTAATATTAGACTGAAAGAATTTTTTAACAAGACAGATCAATCTTATCTATTCAATTTTTTCAAGTCAGATAAATGTCAAAGAATTTTCAATTTTTTTCAAAAGTTTTGAATAACTATGAATGTCATAGTGAAACGTTCAACTTATTAATTAAATCGAGTTTTTTAAGATTCAACCAGCCTGTTATTGCTAATAATTATCAAGAGATTAAAAATAAATCACAGGCCAACAACAATTCGAATAAATATATATATATATATATATATATATACTATATATATATATATATATATATATAATATATAATATATATATATATATCATAAAAAGTCATGAAACGAAAAAATATCTTGGTCCTAGGTCCAACTTTGCTAATCGCACCGATTTTAATAAGCAGGTTCCCAAAGTGAAAATCTGCTAATAAGCTGAAATCTAATAATGCTTGAGAAAAATAATGGTAGCTGAAGCTAAAAATGTATGTAAGGACAGAGCCAAGTCAGGAAAACGGCATAATTGAATGAAGATTAGCAATAGAAGTTTATTAGGACGAATTTGAGCCCATTTAAATATTTTACATTATGTATGATTATTTATTAAAAAACAATAAAATAAAAAATATAAGCATGTATTGCGAGTGAGAATACTCTTGTTTTGTTTATTATTAACGAAAACGCCATTTAAACAATAACATAGGTAGGTATTTTAGGGACTTTCAGGTACTTTGTGCAACATATTTGTGACTTTAAGTTAAAAATGGCCATTTGGATGTTACGTAACGTTTAGGGAGGGGGAGGGAGGGTTCATGAAAACGTTACGGCGCGTTACATAGGGGGGAGGGAGGGCCAAAAATCTTCAAAATTTGCGTTACGTAATACTTGAACGCCCCCTTAGGAATAATTCCTATCATCGGATTTGGGAATTATTCCTAAATCCGATTTAAGTATTGCCTAACTTTAGGAATTAATTGGTGAAATCGGGCATTAGTATTCACATCTCATTCCCTGAAAGTTGTCCGACAAGGCTACGCTTGAATTTTCATTAAGACGTTAGAAAACAATCGAAATTTAGAACTTAATTTCGAAGGTAAAGTACCTAGCTCGAAATTCAGGAAAACCTTCAATTTTTTCTTCAAGAAATTCAGTGATGTATAAACTGTCGATACAAATTAGTTAATAGTATGCGGTGTAAGGCCCCGTCCATTATTCCTTCAAAATGTCCGCCGGATTTACGTGCACGGTTTTTGCCGGCCAATTTTCTCCGTCTACTGCCTTATTCATTCCACGCAATCTTCGATGGCTGTTAAAAGTTATGAGAGCGACGACGAGTAGGGGACGAAACGGTGAACGACAAGCCGGGAATTGACAAAGCGTGTCGCTTCGCCCGTACACGAAACTTTTCCCACAAAAATCTGTTATGGCCTGCTATTACATCGGTCGTGATTAATATCGCCCTGTAACGATTCGCGCAAGATGTCGTGAGGGCCATTCAAATGTCTTTTAGTTTCTGGCCATATCCAGTTCCGATTTTGTTTTGTTTTTTTTTTCCTTTAAAATTTTGGTTGTACCTTCGATCTGTGAGGATATGTATAGTATTGGGTGTACCTAGTGTTTATATCTATATATTAAAACAGATGATGGTCCACGCACAGGCATTAGCCTTTGTGGTCATATTTGTCTTTGTGAACAATGGTAATATTACATAAAGATTGTTTTGTAGTTATTAACTGTGACATTTCGATGTATTTTTGTGTTTCTGAAAGTTTTTTTTTGAATGGGATTGTTAAAAATATTGTTCAATAAAGATTATTATTATTATTATTATTATTATTATTATATATATAATATTTATATATATATATATATATATATTTATATATTTATATATATATATATATATATATACCGGGTGTCCACGGAAAGTGGCTCGCCCCTATAACTTTTTTGTTTTCGGAGATAATGAAATGGAATTTACAGGATCTGTTTAATGCATAAAACTGCATTTTTTGACAAGTAACTCAACTTCATGCAACTCCCGGTTTCACCGGAAGTGACGTGACATACACTTTCGATTTTTAAATGGGACACCTAGTATATTTTCAGTTTTTTGTCTCCATATGACATTTAGTATACAACCATGTATCATATGCTACTTTTCGTAACCGTTGTTCAATTTTTTTTCGAAATAATTTTTATTCTAGAGGGCTATAGATGCGTTCAAATAAATAATTTCGGTCCTAAAATGGCCTTGTTTACCGTCCTGGAACGTAGATTTGTGGGCGTGGCTTCGGACTTATTTTGTTTCAGTTGTGTTGGTCACAGGCTACTCGATGATTTCAAATGTTATTTTAATCTCAATAAGATTCTTCATTTAAAGAAAGTTCTAAGCTAATGGGATTCAGGTTTTTATAGAAAGTTTTCTTTCAACCTAATACCTAGAGTGCGGTATCAAATTAATCGTAATAAAATTATCTTTTTTTTCAACCCGACGAGCCACCATGTTGCCATTTGAAAAAAAAAATAGTAATAAAAGTTTTAAAATTAAACTTCACATAGCTGGAACATTTGGATCGAAAACAGTGAAGTTGTATTTTAACATACATTTTAGAACCGAAATTAGTTATTTGAACGCATCCATAGCCCTCCAGAATAAAAATTTATTTCGAAAAAAAAAATAAAATAACGGTTACAAAAAGTAACAAATGATACATGGTTGTATTCTAAATGTCATATGGAGACAAAAAAACTGTAAATATACCCGGTGTCCCATTTAAAAATCTATAGATAATGTCACTTCCGGTGAAACCGAAAGTTGCATGAAGTTGAGTTACTTTTCAAAAAATGCAGTTTTATGCATTAAACAGATCCTCTAAATTTTATTACGTTATCTCCGAAAACAAAAAAGTTATAGGGGCGAGCCACCTTCCGTGGACACCCGGTATATATATATATATATATATATATATATATATATATATATATATATATATATATATATATATATATATATATATATATATATATATATATACATATATATATATATATATATATATATATATATATATATATATATATATATATATATATATATATATATATATATATATATATATATATATATATATATATAAATATACACTCTACACACATTTAGTATTAATTTATTCACTTATTTACCAAAATCCTTCATAATTATGCATAATAACACACATATTTCGGATAGTTGTGATAGCATTGTTATTCATTGTTCCCATTACATGTTTTTATGTTAATATCGTTATCAGAAAACATGTAACATTGAACATGGCCCTAATGAGAATATTGTTTTTATTCTGAGTAAACTTTGCTCTCTTGAGAAGATCATTGTTTAAAATAGTTTTCATATGCTTCAAGTAATTTATAAATTCTACCATGAATATATCCGTTTTTTTTCATTTAGTTTTTCTTAAATGTTGTTAATCTTTAAATCTACTATTCAATGCATAATATTTAGCGAAAAGATCTACATTCCAACCGGGTCTCCCAAGACACCGCTCGTCTTTTTATAATTTGAAATTTAAACTTAATATTAATAATACTCCCGAATTCCTGCATTTCATTTTACTGAATACAAAATGTAGAATGTTGGATACCCTCACATATCGGCATCAAGGGAAACGAAGAAGCGGATAAAAGTGCGCGTCAGGCAGTGACTAAAGATAACGCCGTAACATTTGATCAGTGTATAGTAGGGATGTGAATAAATAATCGATTTTTATTTTAATCGATTATTTTTTTTTCATTGTCGATTTTTTATAATCGATTTTACTAATGGTAAACATCGATTTTTAATAAATCGATTATAAGAATTACACATTTTAAATCGAATTTTGTAAAGGGTGCTAATCTGTGCGATGGATGAAAAAATGGATAAGTTTACTGAACAAGTCGATAAAAATCAGCGCCATCTGTACGTACTAATATATAATAAGTTCGGATCTTTTTTGTTTTTATCATAGAAATCTTAATATATATCTCTACTCTATTAGGCACTTGCACCGTATATTATTAAACTAAGTTTAATGATAAACCGAGTTTAATTTGACATTTTCGCTTGCACCAGAATATAAACGGCACTTTAAGCCGTATTAAACCCCGCATAAACCAAGTTTAGCTAAACGACGTTTTATAATAAAACGGTGCAAGAGCCTGTATATTATATAGTATATATCTATGGTTTTTATTTTCATCTTTGAAGTGTCAAAATAATTGTCGTTAACCATAAAAATGTCTTCCTCTAGTAAAACTCCTACTAAAAGTTGCTGGCGAAAGTAAGAAAATCTGAAAATGGTCCATTTGGCTATTTTTTGATACTTATTATTTTGTATAATTTTCACTCTAATTAAATTAAAATTAAATATTCATAATATATTTCCACTAATACATCAAATGGGCATTTTTCGTATAGAAGGTCGAAGTATAAAGAAAAATCGATTATTTTTCTTTTAAATCGATTTTTCACAAATCGGTTTATCTCTAAACAAAAAAAATCGATTATTGACTAATCGATTTTTCCGAATCGAGGTCACATCCCTAGTGTATATCGTCAGATGTGAAAGCTTACTTCAAAAAATGTGTTCTCGATAAGTGGCAGAGTGAGTGGCAATCATCTTTATCTAAACTTAGAACCATCAAACCCGACATTAAACCAATGGTGCCTAAAACGAATAAAAGACATACCCAAGTAGTTATAACCCGGCTCCGACTTGGCCACACAAAGCTGACCCACGAACATCTTATAAAACATAGTGCCAACCCAATGTGCGAACATTGCAATGTACAACTGAGTGTGAAACATTTTCTATTAGACTGCCCAGTATTTCATAACTCACGACTCACACATAAGATCCCAAAAGACATGCCATCATTGTTAGGTCACTCATGTAATGTACAAAACCTTAGTGGTTATCTGAAAGATATTGGTTTATTCTATAAGGTGTAATTAATTTGTTTTATTGTATTTCTATGATATGTTAACCTAAACTGTTCCGTCGCTAATAACCGTAAGGTGGATGCGACTTTGTTTAAATAAAAATTTAAAAAAATGTAGAATGAATTGATTAAATCGAGAGTACGCATCTGATATTTTTTCCACGAATAAAATCGATTGCAGAAAATGAATACTTAATATTTTGTTCGAATTAATATGGAACCTTATCAAATGAGCAGCAGAGCTCCATCACTAAGGTCGTATTTTTCGAAAAAAAAGTTGAAACCAACGAAGAAACGCACCTCAACATCAACTCAATACACATGCCAAATTTCAACCCTCTATCGTATGAAAAACAAAAAAGCTAAGTGCATCGCGTACTGATAGTGCGAAACAGATCGAGATGCAATTTGAACGGAATTTCCCCAAAAAAATGCGCGGCGGTTGAGAAAAAGAGTTGAATCTTAAAAAGGTCCTCAGGTCAATATAAACTCAATGCACGTACCAAACTTCAACCTTCTAACTCAAACTGCGGAACTGTGTAGTTCGGCAAAAACCACGAAAAACAAGAAATATCTACGTAAAAATGGCGGCGGTTGGAAAAATTAAACGAAATTTTTTAGTTTTGTTATGCAACGGAAACTATCCCAGATAAAAATACTTCAGCTCATTTGGTATGATACGAACCGCTGCAGATGTCAGTATGGAAGGAAAGGAAACACACGTGTTTCATTCCTCCCTGAAGTATGTGTCGGGGAGGCGGGCAGCTTGAGTTTGGGATTCACTCCTTCAGATCAGAGGATACATTTGTATGTACAAGTGCATTAAGGATAGGTGAGACGGGATATTTATGGAGCATAGGAAGTGTGGGTAGGGTTCAGAGGATTAATTCTGGCCCAGCATTCGCCTTATAAGTTTGCAAGCAGTGACTTACATTACCATGAGGAAACCTCTGAGAAAAACTCATGGCAGACCAGTCGGCACCGGGGTTTGAACCCGAGACCTCCCAAATACTAGCCAGCGTACCTAACATACTCGACTAACTAGCTTGGTATGTCAGTATGTACCGGGAAGGACATTTATATGAAATTAGGATTATCTGCGTTAAAATGGCGGCGGTTGCAGAAATTTACACGAATTTTAATACTTTCGTTTTACAACGGAAACCCGGTCAAGGCATAAACTAGTTAGCCCTCGTGAACTGGAAAAAGATAAGTTTTCTCTTGTGCCTTCCATTGGGAATTATTTTCAATGCAAAATTTGATATGCAGATAGATATTTACAAAGTTTTTTATGCTTTTTTAATTTAATTGTTGATCGTTATCCCTTTATTCATAACTGGTTCTGTTTATATCCATATTGCTTGACAACTCATTTCCATTCAGTGATACATTATTCATAATTACACTTCATTTATTTGAAATTGGTAGCATGTCACCTGTAGTGTAAATTTAAATGCATTTGTAGTTGCTTACATAGAAACTATAGATACATTAATTAGGCCAAGCTAGAGAGAGCATTTTGTGCAAAAAGTGTTAGAAGAAAACCAGCTCCGCCATTGTTTGTCAAATAGTTCCACATGATATAGTGATATGTTTTTCACTCGACTTTAATATTTATATCTTTGTTATTAACAATTTTATGCAAAAAATCGCGTTTTTTTTAGTTTTTTGTTTATAAAATTGAAACTATCATAGTAATTGTGATGGTGTCGATAGACTTATTGTAGAAAATGAAAAGGTCGGACGACTCAGTCTAAGAGAAAATCGGAAAAGACCGGCCAAAATGCAGTTTTTTCAAAAGTTCATAACTCGGTTATTTTTCGAGTTGTAGCGTAGATCCTCCGGTTAGTATTATTTATCAATATAATTTTATTTGTGCGAAGAGCAGGAACTTTCCGATGCATAGTTTTTGATCTGTGGCCATTTGAATATTTTACTATGCAATTTTCCAGCAGACCTGAATGCGACAGGTATAGTCCGATTTCAATTTACAAAAAAGGTTTTGAAAGTAGAATTCTCATAGTCCAAAACGTTCATCTTGGTTTTACATGAAATATGTTAAAAATAAAGCTGAACATGACGAAAAAGGACCGAGCGCGTGCGAATAGTTGAAGAGTGGGGGTAGAACAGCAGGCAAGGATAAGCACGACATTAGAAAGCGTCGGCATTTTGAACATGACGGTTATTTCTCGGCCGTTTTTCGTCATGTTCAGCTTTATTTTTAACATATTTCTCAGCGTTTTCATGAAAAACCAAGATGAACGTTTTGAACTATGAGAATTCTACTTTCAAAATCTCTTTTGTAAATTGAAATCAGACCATACCTGTCGCATTCAGGTCTGCTGGAAAATTGCAAAGTAAAATATTCAAATAGCCACAGACCAAAAACTATGCATCGGACAGTTCCTGCTCTTCGCACAAATGAAGTTTATATTGATTAATAATACTAACCGGAGGATCTACGCTACAACTCAAAAAATAACCGAGTTATGAACTTTTGAAAAAACTGCATTTTGGCCGCTTTTTTGTCCAATTTTCCTTAGACTAAGGGTCTGATCGAGTCGTCCGACCTCTCATTTTTTTCGTCTTTTCTTTTTCTACAATAAGTCTATTGACACCATCACGATTACTCTGATATTTTCAATTTTATAAGCAAAAAACTTAAAAAAAAGCAAAAAACTTTAAAAAAGCGCACGGAGGAATGTGAAAATTGAAATAGTTGAAGTTTATCTACAGAAGGAGTGTACCGCGACCTTAAGGTCTATTGTGTCTTCTTTCTGAGCTCTTCTCAATACTGCGAAATCTACAGTTTCAGAGTACTAATGAACTCCAATATCTGGGAAGGCTTCAAGGAGGTTACGTCCTCATTCCTACAGGTGTTTTGTCCAAATCATTCTTTCTTTTGACTTTCAATGGCGAGGCCTTCTGTAATCAGATGAACAGGAGTTTCCTCCTCCTTCAGAATATCTACCTCCTCAGATTCTGATAGACCTATTCTAATCAGATACTTCCTGAGGAGACAGTGTCATGTGACGAAGCCAGTGAAGAGTAATTTTTCCTTAGTGAGATTTAGATACCCTTTGGATCTTGCAGTTTTAAAGTTATGAAGAAACTTTTTGGAGTGGTACATTCCTGGAAGATTCCGCCTGAGTTTTTATCTTTCGAATTCCTCCTCCTCCCAAAACTTCTTAAAGATGCATTTTCCTATAGGTACTACAGAAAGGTTTTGGGACAATCAATGGCGTTCTTGCTCTTTCTGGCTAGTGAATTAGCCTCTTCATTTCCTTTGATTTCCTAGTAGGCTGGAACCCAGACTAAAAAGACCTTATTATTCTTATCAATTTTATTGAGTTCTTTTTGGCACAAACAACTTTGAATCAATAACATGGGAGCTCAGTGCTTCCATAGCAGCTTGACTATCAGAATGGATCACTTTATTGAATCTGATCGTCAGTTTTTGATAAACCTATTCTCATCAGATACTTCCTGAAGCGACTGTATCCTGTAACGAAGCAAGTGAGGAGGTAAAATTTATTCTTACTGAGAATCAGATATCCTTTGGATCTTGCAGTTATAGAGTTCTGAAGGAAATTTTTGTAGTTATCCATCCTTGGAAGCGTCCGCCAGAGTATTTCTCCTTCGGTTCCCTCCTGTTCCCAAAACTTTTTCTCAAAGATGAATTTTTCTATACCACTGAAAGGTTCTGGACCTATCAATAGCATTTGTTCTCCTATTCTGGTAAGTATATCGGCCTCTTCGTTTCTTTTGATTCGCGAGCGACCGGAAACCACAGACTAAGAAGACCTTGTTATTCTTGCCTACTTCACTGAGTTTCCCATATCAACTTGGAATCGATGACATGGGAACCCAATACTTTGATAGCAGCTTGACTATCAAAATGGATCGCTATGTTGCATTGCTGATAGTTTCTGTCTAGGTTCATATCTACACAGCTTTCTATTGCGAGTATTTCTGTCTGAAAGACACTTATACATGAGCTTAACTACATTGCGAACTTGGTGCCTGCCCCATATACTCCAGCGCTAGCTCCTATTCTGGTTTTAGAGCCATCTGTCGACCAAATCAAATTCCTGAAAAAAATCTTCTCTGGCGCATTCGCCATTTTGTATAACCATTGTTTAAGTTCATAATGTCATAAGACATAACATTTGAACTAAAAATTAAATGCATTAAGGTGTAATTTCGACCACTAGCTCAGTAAATTCTGGAATTGTACTCACTTCGTTAATGTGCTTGTAGGTCTTGATGAGGTCCACGCTAAGTTTCCTGAGAGGCGCCGCCGCGGGATCTCGGAACGTGTTCGGAATCCTCGCCTGCATCGCCTGTATGTCGACCGATGAGCCAGGGCCCTGCGACGACGATATGAGATCGTCGGAGACGAGTCGGCCATAGAGGGGCACGTGCCGCCGAATCATGTCGTTGCCGCCGCCGCCGCCTCCACCGCCAGACGCCACTGAAACAAAGTAACATTCACTATTGTGCAATTTGCAAGAAATTAATTTCATTTAAATATTATTTCGCTAAGCTATCGATTGGGTACCTGAATACATCTAATTCGAAACATGTATGTCTTATTATAACACGTTTCATATTAATTTTATTCTCTTACTTTTTTATATAAATATCTGGTTTTCATTTCCGTTTTAGACCTTCTGGGCCACGATTTTCAAAATTTTGTTGATGTGTGATATATGTACTTATATTTAAGTATCTATAAATTTCGGCTCATTTGGTCTGATGGGGGTCGCTGGAGATGCCAACATGTGCTGAAGCCAATGAAATATAAATATAAATATACATACATATATATATATATATATATATATATATATATATATAATATATATATATATATATATATATATATATATATATATATATATATATATATATATCTTATATATGTATATATATATATATATATATATATATATATATATATATATATATATATATATATATATATTTATATATATATATTTTTTATATATATATATATCTTATATATAAAATTCTCGTGTCACAATGTTCGTTCCCATACTTCTCCGAAACGGCTTAACCGATTCTCATAAAATTTTGTGAGCATATTGAGTAGGTCTGCGAATCGGCCAACATCTATTTTTCATCCCCCTAAATGTTAAGGGTAGTCCACCCCTAAATTTTTTTATTTTATTTTTTAGACAAAATTTTTTGTTTTTATTTTTTTATGATACAGCATACAAAAATACATACCTACAATCCTAAATTTTCACCCTTCTACGATCAACCCTTATTTTTTATTTGTTAAACTCCTTCGAAATGACTCGACCGATTCTCATGAAATTTTGTGTGCATATCGGTTAGGTCTGAGAATCCGACAAAATCTATTTTTCATCCCCCTAAACGTTAAGGGTAGTCCACCCCTTAATTTTTTTCTTTATTTTTCTGACAACATTTTCTGTTCTATTTTTTTATGATCAACCCCTATTTAGATAGATAAAAATAATTTATATGGCAGAACAACGTTTGCCGGGTCAGATAGATAGATAGATAGAAAGATAGATAACTATCTAGATAGATAGATAGAGATACATTAGCAGATAGATGAATATATAGAAAGACAGATAGATAAAAATAATTTTTATGGCAGAACAACGTTTGCCGGGTTAGATAGATATGTAGATAGATAGATAGATAGATAGAAAGACAGATAACTATCTAGATAGATGGATAGTTAGATAGGTAGATATACATCGGCAGATAGATGAATAGATAGATAGATAAAAATAATTTATATGGCAGAAAAACGTTTGCCGGGTCAGCTAGTATATATATATATATATATATATATATATATATATATATATATATATATATATATATATATATATATATATATATATATATATATATATATATATATAACTTTTTTGCGTACATGTTGGCATCTCCAGCCGTCTCCATCAGACCAAATAAGCCCAAAATATCCAGGGTGCTTCTTAACGCACAATAGAACTATCAAAATTCGGATAAATTCAAACAAAATTTTTAAAATTTTGGTCTGGGAAGTACAGAGGAGGATGCATGAATGGAAGCTTTTTGGAGAGTGCATAGGGCTAAAAAAAAATACTAAATTCAGTTAGATGGTTAAATATGTATACGTAGATTTGGTTGATGTTAACGAGGAGCTTTTTGATGATAAACTTTTATTTATATATACAAACTGTCCCATCGGGAGCCAAATCGAACTAGATAACTATACATAGGAGAATTTAGAAAATTTGGCAATACACCAAGGTCAAAAGGGGCAGATCGGCTATAAGTTAATGACTCTTTCAGTTATAGAGGAACTTGCTTTATCAAATAAAATCATCCTATATATTATTACAGATTTCGACTCTGCAATATTTCAACTCGACTATGTTCATAGTGTCCAAGAACTAAGTCTCAACGTTTTTGACATATTCAAGTTTTAATGCCAAAAATAACTTTCGCGGACTCTAAAATAATCATGAATTTTTCCTATGAAGAAAGCTTTATTTATTCGAATAATATTTCCAACTAAAATATAGTCATTTTATGAGAATTTTGAACTAATCAAATGTCAATACAATGTTCAAAAATTTATATCAAAAATGAAATTGAGTAAACTGTCAAAATTTCATTTTTTTAAAGATTAAAACTCCATAAGTTTATCTTATTTAGCAATAAAAATTAGGGTAAATTCCAATAGGGTTGTATATTAAATTTTAGTTTTTAAAATATTGCCAGATGAAAAATTTGCATTCGTCACACAGTGGCTTCTTCAGATGTATAGTAGGTACATACTAACTTTTACAACAAAATGAGACAGGGATCTATAAGCTAACTTGTGGCTCATGTCCTGAAGTAGGTATATGTTGGACAAAACGGCGGGAACTTTGGAGTTCGAATATCAGAAAAGTACAATTTTGAAGACAATAAAGCATAGTTTGATTTGATTTGAGAACATAAAAGAAGTTAGGACCAGGAAAAAGTAGATTCTACTTATGCATCACATCTAAAACATAATAATATTTTTAATAGTGAATTTGAAATATTACATATAGAAAAGAAAGGCTATAAACTTCATTTATTAGAAGCTTTTGAAATCAATAGTATGAAACAATCCCATAATTTGTTAAATGACCATTAGGTATATGAATAATTCACCGTTGTTAAACCTTTTTCAAATGTAATATTGCATATTTGTACCTGTTGTGTTTTTCCCATGTCATTAACAGTTTGTACTATCTACCAGCTAAGAGATTTCGTTTAGGTTTTTCTCCATTCTTATTGTCTATTTCCTTCCTTCATCTTTCAATATTCTCGTTGTAAAAGTTAGTATGTACTATACATCTGAAAAAGCCACTGTGTTTAGCGAAAAAATTGTTATGTTTAACAAAATATAGTTAAAACCAAAAACTGTGTTTCATTTACAATATTATAATGGATTTTCATCAAGTATCGGCCCAATCAAATGAAACATGAAACATGTAAGAGCTAGATTTCAAGCAGCAATAATTTCAAAGAAAAATTCTCCCTCTCGAAAATGTACTTAGAGCTGTCAGACATACGGAAGCGAATAAATCGGGATTGTGGTTAGAAACATTGAACGTTCCGCCGCAAGAAAGCTAATAAATTTCTGGAGCAGCTATGTTCATTTCAGTTACAGCAAGTCGAAATTAAGCAAGAAATTATATCAATACCGCTTGCAAACTTAAAGCGGAGTGCATAAAAACGGCCGTTTCAAACTTGGCAAATTTGCATCATCATAAATGTTACATTCCGTAGACGGCAAGTCAAACGATAAATCTAGATCGGTACTTTCTTCGTTTTGTTGATTTTACATATTCAACATAATTAATGATTGTTCTTTCCCAGAAACAATAGAGTATTGCACTGTATTCAAAGTCAGCGATATTGAGGTGCGGTTGTGGTTTTGAAATGCGTTTATACATCCTGGGCCACAATTTTTGAGTTTTCGTTCACGTCTGATAAATATAAAAATTAATTTATATATACTTATATATATATATATATATATATATATATATATATATATATATATATATATATATATATATATATATATATATATATATATATATATATATATATATATATATATATATATATATATATATATATATATATATATATATATATATATATATATATATATATATATATATATATATATATATATATATATATATATATATATATTTATATATATATATATATATATATATATATATATATATATATATATATATATATATATATATATATATATATATATATATATATATCGAGGGGTTGACCGCGGTGCAATTTTGGTGTACAACGTCCAGGAATTTTATGCAATTTTTTGCAATTTTATGCAATTTTTTGGAATTTTCTGCAATTTTTTGCAATTTTATACAATTTTCTGTAATTTCAAGCAATTTTCTACAATTTTTTGCAATTTTATGAAAATTTTTCGGAATTTTATTATCAATTTGTGGACTTTTCTGGAATAATCATGATATTATATTCTCTATAGTTCGTTAACGCGTACAAACTGAATGCTAGGGAACATTGGACTGTAACTCAAACCTCAAACCTTTCGGGGAACACCCTAACTACGAAACGGATTCAAGTACAAGAGAAAAAGAGCGTTCTTTAAAGTTGAATAGAAAATGTCGAAAATTAATCCGGAACATTTTTGGGACATTGTCTGAAAATATTTTGGTAATACAATCCCGGAATTCATCAAAAATATTTTGAAAATACAAGGAATGCTTTCGCTATGGGAGCATTGAAAGAGGAAGATAATCCAAATCAAAACGTTTGTTCGAGATGAATTACCTGAACTGATTCCTAAAAGCGATTACTCCAAATATAAGGAACCTTCATATAGCGAACGCCTCCAAAAATTCAAATTTTTAATGGGCTATAAGAAACTGAAGTTTTTTTTTTACTTTAACGCCAGTTCCGAACGGCTTATGGACTTGAAAACACTGTACATTACCCAACTACCAATTTTTTTAATTGAACCACTTAAACTCAACAACATACACAAACATCCATACCTAACCCAGGATTAGTGTGCGCTGACGTCGAATGTTTTTGCATTTTCCCTTGAAGGATGAAAGGGGAATTCCACCATGTCGTCAGATATCAACTAGCTCCGTTGGAGGGTTGATTTGATTAATCATCGTTTTTTCAAATAAATTTCTCAACGTATTATCTTTATATATATATATATATATATATATATATATATATGTATGTATATTATATATATTATATATATATATATATATATAGTATATAATATATATATATATATATATATTACCAATCATTTTTATGTAGATTTTCGTTTCTTACATGCAGATTGCGCTATATGGGTTCAAATTTTCAACTATTTTCCATAACTGCCGAAAGTTTTTGGAAATTTGTCACAATTAAAATTGATCGACACAAAATTTTTTTAAGAGAGAAATTCTCCACAGCATGTGATGAAAAAAAATTCAATTATACATATTTTCAAGCGGACACCCGAATTTAAATTTATTTATTACGATGTTTATTAACATACCTATATGTCTCATGTGGCAACGGACTAAGATTTCTTAGGTATTTTCATTGACTTATTTTCTGAACAATCAAAATTATAAAAATTATACGCTAGCCTGAAAAGCAGGTTGACTAAAACACCATACACTTAACAGATTCTGATCTATACTTAATACAAAACTGGACTAAATTTCCATGATTAAAATGTTGATACGTAATCGAGATTGAATTATTCGGTAATAGCTTCGAATTCATTGTTTGCGGTCACCTAATTTTTTTAAAAATATAATTACTACATCGTTATTCCATTAAGCGGCTTCATTTGTATCATTGTATATGTAAAATGCTGGAACGGTCAAAATTTTCGAGAATATCGATTTTAAATTATGTACCTACTGTCGATTGAAATATGTCCGTATTTTAACATCATGAATGCGAATATCTAATAATACCTGGATATTTTGCATTAACAGAATTATATCATTTAAATTATTCATCCCTGCATAATAAAGTGTTAACACAATGTTTATTTCCGATGATGTAAATAAATTATTCATAGTTGGAAATAAATTGAACAATAAAAATATTGAAGAAATTTAAGTACCAATAACCGAACACGAATTCGTATGACACGCGTCGCTCACGTGGTCAGCTTTGTTGGAATCTGTAAGTTGACTTATGTACAAGATAGCTTGCACCATGATTCTGACAGCTAGACAACAAGGAAGTTCTAAATCAAAAACAGAAACAAGTTAGAGATGATAATTGTTGAATATATCCAATATAAACCACCACGGAGGAATATAATATTTTTCGGAAAATTCACCCCCCCCCCCCCCCACCCCCCCCCCCCCCCACCCCCCCCCCCCCCCACCCCCCCCCCCCCCCACCCCCCCCCCCCCCCACCCCCCCCCCCCCCCACAAAGGAAAATACAACTGAAATACTTAATTTTACCAAAAGATACACACAAATTTGTTTTACAAGTATATTGTAATGCTTGACACTTTATCGGCTTTTTCAGTCCCCAAGCGAAGTTTTCGTGAATTCCATAATTAATATCTTTCATTATTTCCAATATTGGAAATAAATGATCACAGTAAATGCTAAATTCTTATCGAGATTCAACAAAAAAAATTTTTCCAATTGCTCATGGTGATGCCGATTATTCCAAAGCTTCATTACTCCAACTCCGTTCCAACAAGTTGATTTCGACGTCAGCGCCGCCGCGATCCCCCTTTACTGTGGCAATAATAATTCAGGGAAACGGTTAAATTTCGCCCGTTGACCATTATAAGCGTCGTTAGTGACGATGCCAGTTAGTAAATTTAACGAATAGTGTCACCGCCGACGAGACGTATAAATTCGGCTCCCGAGGATCGGACGGAACAACAGGAATAAATTATGTAGTGGCTCGGTAGTTCCCCCGACTCCTGGCGCATTCCGATTCCTTATCTGCTGAACTCCAAACGTATTTTTATTCTGAACAATTTGAATATTTCTCGAATAAATTAGTCGAACTTCTCAAGATTGATATTCAACGTCATAATTGTGCAGGGTGTGCCAATTTCGATGTTTTTATAGGGTAACTCGGTAACTGTAGGAGAAAAAAATGGGAGTATCATATTCTCTATCTCTTTTAATGAAGTTTGGCCAACACAGTTACGAATGTTCCTTATAGCACGTTACACTCCATCACGACCATCGCGAGGCGTGCGAGGCAGCTGTATTCGCATATCTTATTGCTATTTTATTAATGAAGGATAAATTTTGAAATTGATTCAGTAGACGTTGAGGTTGTCGATGATGGAGTTAAATGAGTAAATTTCAATAAAATACTCTACATAGGTATAATAATAAGAGTGAAATCAGGTTATTATTAGGTATAGGTTAAGTATGATTGTGAAGTGGATAGTAATTGATTACTATTTTTTCAAATTACCTACTAGCTAATCGTATAATGATAATCAGAGATTGGAATGAATTGAGTATTTTAAAAAAAAAATTATTAAATTTCAAATTTGTGTTTTTACCGAGCTATTTTAATGTCAACTTTTCTGATGAAAACTCCACCGTTTTTAAAACTTCTTCTGGGTGATTTTTCATTTCACTTTATGGGCCTACAGTTTATCGCCGAACTGCCTGTGGGCTTGTAAACAATGTACATTACCCAGCTGATTATTTAATTAATTGAACCACTGAAACTCAGAAATATAAAAACATCCATACCTAGCCCAGGGTTCGAACCCAACACACAGCACTTGCGATGTAGTTTTTTCAAGACACAGAATCAATAGAATCAAACATATGTAAGTATCGGACCTTAGTTACCGTAAACCTTTCATAACCTACTAAAATTGAATGTACTGATTAAGTTCATATTTAATGATACTTTCATAATAAATAATATTAAAATTTTCATTTTCATAATTTAAATAGAAATACAATTGAGTATTACTTCATTTTTTTCCCAACATTATTTGTACCTTCTATTAAATAAGTACGAGGGTTATGCAAGAATTCACTGAAACCTGAAGAAAGTTTATTTAAATTTTTGCAATCATTAATTTCCTACTACTTACTTTTTGTGATGAATCTATATATATATATATATATATATATATATATATATATATATATATATATATATATATATTATATATATATATACATATATATATATATATATATATATATATATATATATATATATATATATATATATATATATATATATATATATATATATATATATATATATATATATATATAAATATATATACTATATATATATATATATATATATTTATATATATATATATATATATATATACCTATATATATATATATATATATATATATATATATATATATATATATATTTATATAAATATATATACCTATATATATATATATATATATATATATATATATATATATATATATATATATATATATATATATATATATATATATATATATATATATATATATATATATATATATATATATATATATATATATATATATATATATATATTTATATAAATATATACACGATAGGCATTAATTATTCAGACATAAAAAGAAAATTGATATTTGTTCGACATTGTAAAAATTCATGGAAGTTTTACATTTCATTAGTAGTTTTGAAGAATAGCACATAAGTCATGATTTGTATGTTCACCCGGTATAAATAATCTAGTTCATTGTGCACGAGGAAATATGTAATGAATATAATCTGCAAATTGGAGAATGCGCCAATGAAAACGAATAAGTATGTACATTATGTACGTATCTGTATACATCAGGGGTGGTCAAGACATCATCCGCAAGGCTACTAAAGTTGAACAACTTGGTTTCAGTTATATTAATTTATATATTATATATTAATATAATTTATTCTTACAATAATAGCCTTTCTGTGCATCGTTACCTTTATTTATGGGGTTACGCCCCCTCGAGACCTTAAGGTCTATTGTGCCCCCCCCCCATAGAGCTGTTTTCACTACTGCGCCATCTACAGCTCGCCTTCCAGTTCCAGAGTACTAATGAACTCCAATAGCTGGGAAAGATTCAAGGAGGTTACGTCCTCACTCCTACAAGTTTCTTGCACAAAGCATTCTTTCCGTTGGCTTGCAATGGCGAAGCATTATGTAACCAGGTGAACAGTGGTTTCCTTCTCCTCCTACCCACAGAATCTACACTCGTCAGTTTCTGATAAACCTATTCTCATGCTTCCTGAGGCGACTGTATCCTGTAACGAAGCCAGTGAGGAGGTGTAATTTATCCCTACTGAGATCCAGATATCCTTTGGATCTTGCAGTTATAGAGTTCTGAAGGAAATTTTTAGAGTTATCCATCCTTGGGAGCTTCCGCCAGAGTATTTCCCTTTCGGTTCCCTCCTCCTGCCAACTCTTTCCTATAGGTGCATTTTACTATACCACTGAAAGGTTCTGGACCAATAAATGGCGTTCGTGCTCTCATTTTGGCAAGTATATCGGTCTCTTCGTCTCTTTTGATTCACGAGCGACCGGGAACCCAGACTAAAAAGACCTTGTTATTCTTGTCTCAAAAAAAAATTGGAAAGATCGGCATATAACAACCATAACAAAATGCAAATTAGTAAACACCCTCGTTTTTCCAATTGCCCTATATGCAGCAGAATCATGGACCTTATAAGCCGCAGGCATCGCCAAGTTGGATGCGTTTGAGATGTGGGTCTGGAGAAGACTACTGAGGATTCCCTGGACAGCCCGTAGAACCAACATATCAATACTCGAAGAACTTAACATCCAAGTCAGATTGTCAACTAAAATCAAACAACTGATCCTGAAGTATTTTGGACATGTCAGCAGGAGGAAAGATGACAATCTCGAAAAGCTTATGGCCCAAGGAAAAGTAGAGGGAACACGACCTAGGGGACGTTCTCCAAAACGATGGCTGGACCAGGTGAAGCAGTTTACAGGAAAATCTTTCCAGGACAGCATTAGAAGCACGTCAGATAGAGAGGAATGGAGGGAAACTGCTAAAAACACAACATGAGACAAACATAGGATCACGACGCTTCAAACATGAAGCTAACGACTAGAGAGAGAGATTCTTGCCTACTTCCCTGAGTTTTCCATATCAACTATGAATTGATGACATGGGACCCCAATGCTTTAATAGCAGCTTGACTATCAGAATGGATCGCTATGTTGCATTGCTGATAGTTTTTTCCTAGGTTCATATGTACACATCTTTCGATTGCGAGTATTTCTGCCTGAAAGACGCTCGAACAGGTGCCTAACGCCAGTGCGCACTTGACGCCTGTCCCATATTCTATAGCGCCAGCACCTTGTCGTGGTTTCTAACAATCTGTGAACCATTTTATGATATTCACTTTGAAAGTTTTGGTGGTGGATTCCCTTTCCCATTCTTCCTTTATACTCAGCTTCGTAGTGAAGTTCTTCTCTATGCTTACTTTCTTGATCATTACATCACTAGGAGGGTTCGCTGATGAGATGTAATTGGTTAGAGAGGACAAGGATCTCTGAACTTCGTGACGGAGATCTACTAGTCACGCATTTTTTAAATCATACTACATAAATGCATGTATAAAAAAATTGTATCGTATTGCTTTGAACAGGGATTAGGTCTACAAGGGGTTATACTAGTCATGTAATTCAAAAACAACCGGCGAAGTGCGAGTCGGACTCGCGCACGAAGGGTTCCGTACCATTTACTATGCCCCGCTTGAATATTTGTTTTATTTTAATTTTATTATTTATTATTGAAGTAAAAATACACCCGAGTATTTTGTGAATATTTCAAGTGCCTACCTGATGCCATCATTGATATCGAGCAAAAAAAGGCAAAAAAATCGCGTTTGTTGTATGGGGGCCCCCATACAACAATCACCTTGAATATTTATTTTATTTTGTTTTTAGTATTTGTTGTTATAGCGGCAACAGAAATATATAATTTGTGAAAATTTCAACTGTCTAGCTATCGCGGTTCTTGAGACACAGCCTGGTGACAGACAGACGGACGGACAGACAGCGGAGTCTTAGTAATAGGATTCCACTTTTACCCCTTGGGTACGGAACCCTAACAACGACTAGTATGACATTACCCATCAACCCAAACTACTGAATGATGAAAATAGTTTTCGGTATGCGATGAAATCATTAAAAAAATTTCCTAAATTATTTCCATTCAAAATTCTTCTAGTTTACAAAAATATACTCCAAAGCATGACGGTCAGTATTGCTGAAAGATTGATTAATCGAATAAGTTCCACCTTTTTCAGTAGGATTAGAAACATTTTAAACGGAAATTTTTACTCATTTCAAGTATATCGAACTTTACAGTTTTATCATTCAATGCCTTATCGGCTCTGTGGTTATCTCTTCCTCAATTCTGAAAATTAATTAAACAGTCGGTTCTTTTTGTTAAAAGGTAGGAAAGTAGTGAGTGCAGGCGGTAAAAATGACTGGAATTAATATAAAACGAAATATATATTCTAACTAGTAGGTGCCTAATTTCCAGAAAAATGCATAACTGTATTCAATTATTATCAAGCTTAATCGTATAACGAATATATGTTTGAATAATTTCATTTTTTCCAGGATGATTTTTTCTGAAAGGTTTAGTTATCGATATTTTCTTATAGTTTCCAATTATGATAAAACAATTATTCGAAGCTTAAGTTGATTGTCGATATAAATGTACATAGTTTTTATCAGGTAAATTCAGATATACATTTCACCGGAGGTTGGTTTCATTATATCCGAAATTATGGCTTTTTCAAAGTCGAAATAAGTAGAATATTGAATTTAACCTGCCCGCGTTCTGAACAAATATTATCAAATTCAATCGCGGCAGAAAAAAACACAACATATCAAGGAAGTCCCAGAAGTACCCAGAATGGCGTATAGATGGCATCTGTTGTTGAAAAAAAACTACTATGGTTCAAGTACCAACCGTATTAAAATTAACTTTGATAACACAACGTTGTTTAGTATTAATTTGACAGCCATCAATAGCGGATGCTGTCAATTTGTTAATATGAAAAAAAATTGATCAAGGTTTTGTTATAAAGCACTTTTATGTTTCCGTTAAAGAAAAATCAGCTTTGAGACAGTCTGCTTAGGTCGGCTAATTTTTGGACTACCCTCGTATATTCAACAGAGAAAACTCCCTAATAGATTGAAAATTATTTTGGGAAATTCTAATTCATATCATTACTTTTTCACCGCGGTATAAAATTTTCGTGGAAATGTTTGAGTAGTTTTCAAGAGGGCTCTTATATTCAACATAATTGTGATGGTTGGCCGGACATAAATAGATATAATAAATACGCCGGTCGAAAATGGCCGATTCAACTTGAATTTTCCTTCAATTATAGAAATAGGAAAAAACTATATAATAGAGTTCCAATTAAAAAAAAAAAAAACTCGTGAGCAGCAGAGCCCCATGTAAACTTCAACCCTCCAACTCAATCTGCAGAAGCTTTGGAGTTCGGCAAATTTTCAAAAACCACCTAAAAACAAGAAATATCTACGTAAAAATGACGGCGGTTGGAAAAATTCAACCAAATTTTGATACTTACTTTCGTTCTGCAACGAAAACAATCCCATGTACCAAATTTCAGCTCATGTGGCTTAATGGGAGCTGCTAGAGATGCCAATATGTACTGGGAAATATATATATATATATATATATATATATATATATATATATATATATATATATATATATATATATATATATATATATATATATATATATATATATATATATATATATATATATATATATATATATATATATATATATATAATGTTCAGAAAGATTTCCGCGGTCGAAAGTATTTGAAAAACTTGGTTCTCGGGATGAACCGCGTAAAAGATTTGAAAAATCTCGACGTTTCGGCTCCTTTTGCGAAGCCATCTTCAGGAGAATTACAAGGGAAAATAATTCAGATACGTGGCCTCAATCTGCCTACTCCACGAATCGAATTAGGAGGAATCGGAAATAATACGATTGCGTGGTCTCAAACTGCCTACTTCACCAACCGTACTGCTTCCTGCCAACTCTGAAGTCTCAACCTGCCTACTCTTCAGAGTCAACTGACGGGCCGATCGTCGCGTGGCCGTATTTATAGGGAAGGGCGGCGGGTACTCTATTGACGTAGTTATTGACGTAGTATTGACGTCAATGGGGTATTCACGCACGGTATCAGTGCGGGATGCACTCCGATTGGGTGTGACACGGCGACCACTGAGAAGCGGCTTCCATGCTGATGGCAGTCTGTGACTGTCATCTCTGGTGTTCAAACAATTTGGACGTTTTTCTATTTCTACAGCTTCACGAAATATTCGGGATTTGAATGATCGGACGGGAGCAATAGTTCTTGTATTGGGGAAATCGATAATGTGGCCTGTTTGGGTGTGATGTTGGGAAAGGGCGTTGGTGATATCTGAATGTCTTACTGAAAGTGAATGTTCCTTGGCACGGACCTGAATTCGTCGGTTCGTTTGTCCTATATAAGAACGAGGACAATTGGAACAGGGAATCTCATAAACACCGTGATTTTCGTTAGGAATTTTATCCTTGACGGATCTGATTAGATGGGAGAGTTTTTGTTGGGTGGTGAATATTGTTTTGATGTTTGTGTTTTTGAGAGATCTTGCGATCTTATCTGTTACTCCTTTGATGTAAGGAAGGAATAATTTAGGTGTAGATTCTTGGTCAGTGGGATTGGAACGTGGTAGAGGTGGGGTGATGTTTGTGTGTTTGCGTATGTTCTTGTTGATTTGATATGTGTTGTAACCGTTCTGTAATAATATATGTTTTAGAGTCTTGAGTTCTGATTCACGGTGTTCGTCGTCAGATATTCGAATGGAGCGGCAGATTAGAGTATTAACTACAGAGTTAAGTTGAGAGGGATGGTGGTGAGACTGGGCGTTCAGATAACGGTTTGTATGGGTGGGTTTACGATAAACTGAATAGGAGAAGCCTTGGGATGGAAGTTTTTTGACCATGACATCGAGGAATGGCAGAGACCCATCGTTTTCCACTTCCATTGTGAATTGGATACTTGGATGTATGCCATTCAAATGATTCAAGAAGTGGAGCAACGAGTCTCCGCCATGGGGCCAGATCGCAAAGACATCGTCTACATAACGTAGCCAGCATGATGGTTCAAGGTCGAATGACGAGAGAGCTTGGGTTTCGAAATGTTCCATGAAAATGTTGGCTATGACGGGGGAGAGAGGGGATCCCATTGGGGCTCCCTTAATTTGTCTGAAGAAATTGCATTGAAAGATAAAGTAAGTGTTGGCCATGCAATGTTTGATCAGGGATAGGTTGTCTTGGGATATTTCATGTTTCGTGTCTAGGATGGAAAGTGTTTCTTCGATGGGGATATTTGTAAATAAGGAGACAATATCAAAACTAACAAGGAGATCAGATGGGGTAATATCAATACTTTTTAGGAGTTCTATGAAGTGAAAAGAGTTTTTTACGTATGACTGGGTTTGTTCGGCAAGGGGTTGAAGGGTTTTGGCGAGATATTTCGCAAGAGGATGTGTTGGACAATTGTAAGCGCTGACAATGGGTCGAAGTGGAATATTAGGCTTGTGAACTTTGGGTAGACCATAAATTCGAGGAGTTCTTGAAGATTTTTCTCTTGGGATTAGAGACTTTTTTATTTCAGGTGGCAGATTCGATTGGTTGATACGAGATTTTGTGGTTTTCTCCAGGTATGTTGTCGGGTCATGAGTGATACGCTTATAGTCGGGGGTGTCAAGAAGATTGGACATTTTATCGAGGTAAGAAGAAGTGTTAAGAATGACAGTGGCATTGCCTTTATCGGCTGGGAGGACGACTATATTTTGGTCATTGTAAAGTTCTTTGAGAGATTGCCTCTCAGAAAAAGTGAGGTTGGGACGGGGTGGCCGACTTGTACGAAGAATTTTGGCGATGTCATGCCTGGAGTGGAGTAGGCAGATTGAGGCCACGTATCTGAATTATTTTCCCTTGTAATTCTCCTGAAGATGGCTTCGCAAAAGGAGCCGAAACGTCGAGATTTTTCAAATCTTTTACGCGGTTCATCCCGAGAACCAAGTTTTTCAAATACTTTCGACCGCGGAAATCTTTCTGAACATTTTATACGCCTCTACAGAGAGGAATTTCTTTCAATCACAAAATCCAATTCTTCCCTTTTATCCCGAAAACATCGACTCCTCTGTGACCTCACCTTTCTGAAATCATGTCGTGACCCTTCCATAACCCGAATTCTCAATAGAACAAGTTTTGCCCTCCTTAGAGATTCCATTCACACTACAAGATGCAACCTAAATCACACTAACGAACTACTTCTCAAAACTTTCCATCACCTCCACTCTTTCCACATTCATCCAATCCTATGGGATACTTTTGATCGCCTATCCAACTCCAAGGCACAACATCTTTCCGACCAAAAGACCTTGACCCAGAGAAATAAACTAGCCAAACTCATCAATTCCCAAAAACCACAAAAATCATCTTCATCTTATACCTCCTCCATTGTTCACAATTATTCTGACACCCCAATTTCCGAGATCGCAACAAAAGCACTCTCGAAAGGTTTCAACTATTCCATCACACCAAAATCCATCCCCATAGAAACTATCATCTCCCAAACAGAAGAAGCAATTTCCCATCTACCAACAGATCAAGCAGAAACTGCCAGGCATGACATCGCCAAAATTCTTCGTACAAGTCGGCCACCCCGTCCCAACCTCACTTTTTCTGAGAGGCAATCTCTCAAAGAACTTTACAATGACCAAAATATAGTCGTCCTCCCAGCCGATAAAGGCAATGCCACTGTCATTCTTAACACTTCTTCTTACCTCGATAAAATGTCCAATCTTCTTGACACCCCCGACTATAAGCGTATCCCTCATGACCCGACAACATACCTGGAGAAAACCACAAAATCTCGTATCAACCAATCGAATCTGCCACCTGAAATAAAAAAGTCTCTAATCCCAAGAGAAAAATCTTCAAGCACTCCTCGAATTTATGGTCTACCCAAAGTTCACAAGCCTAATATTCCACTTCGACCCATTGTCAGCGCTTACAATTGTCCAACACATCCTCTTGCGAAATATCTCGCCAAAACCCTTCAACCCCTTGCCGAACAAACCCAGTCATACGTAAAAAACTCTTTTCACTTCATAGAACTCCTAAAAAGTATTGATATTACCCCATCTGATCTCCTTGTTAGTTTTGATATTGTCTCCTTATTTACAAATATCCCCATCGAAGAAACACTTTCCATCCTAGACACGAAACATGAAATATCCCAAGACAACCTATCCCTGATCAAACATTGCATGGCCAACACTTACTTTATCTTTCAATGCAATTTCTTCAGACAAATTAAGGGAGCCCCAATGGGATCCCCTCTCTCCCCCGTCATAGCCAACATTTTCATGGAACATTTCGAATCCCAAGCTCTCTCGTCATTCGACCTTAAACCATCATGCTGGCTACGTTATGTAGACGATGTCTTTGCGATCTGGCCCCATGGCGGAGACTCGTTGCTCCACTTCTTTAATCATTTGAATGGCATACATCCAAGTATCCAATTCACAATGGAAGTGGAAAACGATGGGTCTCTGCCATTCCTCGATGTCATGGTCAAAAAACTTCCATCCCAAGGCTTCTCCTATTCAGTTTATCGTAAACCCACCCATACAAACCGTTATCTGAACGCCCAGTCTCACCACCATCCCTCTCAACTTAACTCTGTAGTTAATACTCTAATCTACCGCTCCATTCGACTATCTGACGACGAACACCGTGAATCAGAACTCAAGACTCTAAAACATATATTATTACAGAACGGTTACAACACATATCAAATCAACAAGAACATACGCAAACACACAAACATCACCCCACCTCTACCACGTTCCAATCCCACTGACCAAGAATCTACACCTAAATTATTCCTTCCTTACATCAAAGGAGTAACAGATAAGATCGCAAGATCTCTCAAAAACACAAACATCAAAACAATATTCACCACCCAACAAAAACTCTCCCATCTAATCAGATCCGTCAAGGATAAAATTCCTAACGAAAATCACGGTGTTTATGAGATTCCCTGTTCCAATTGTCCTCGTTCTTATATAGGACAAACGAACCGACGAATTCAGGTCCGTGCCAAGGAACATTCACTTTCAGTAAGACATTCAGATATCACCAACGCCCTTTCCCAACATCACACCCAAACAGGCCACATTATCGATTTCCCCAATACAAGAACTATTGCTCCCGTCCGATCATTCAAATCCCGAATATTTCGTGAAGCTGTAGAAATAGAAAAACGTCCAAATTGTTTGAACACCAGAGATGACAGTCACAGACTCCCATCAGCATGGAAGCCGCTTCTCAGTGGTCGCCGTGTCACACCCAATCGGAGTGCATCCCGCACTGATACCGTGCGTGAATACCCCATTGACGTCAATACTACGTCAATAACTACGTCAATAGAGTACCCGCCCCCCTTCCCTATAAATACGGCCACGCGACGATCGGCCCGTCAGTTGACTCTGAAGAGTAGGCAGGTTGAGACTTCAGAGTTGACAGGAAGCAGTACGGTTGGTGGAGTAGGCAGTTTGAGACCACGCAATCATATTATTTCTGATTCCTCCTAATTCGATTCGTGGAGTAGGCAGATTGAGGCCACGTATCTGAATTATTTTCCCTTGTAATTCTCCTGAAGATGGCTTCGCAGAAGGAGCCGAAACGTCGAGATTTTTCAAATCTTTTACGCGGTTCATCCCGAGAACCAAGTTTTTCATATATATATATATATATATATATATATATATATATATATATATATATATATATATATATATATATATATATATATATATATATATATATATATATATATTATATATATATATATATATATATATATATATATATATATATCGGCACCAGCCGAAGAACAGAAGGTGGAAAATGGCAGTTCCGAGGTGAAGGAAAACGGTTCTGCGGAAGAACCGGTGGCTGAAACAAATAACGCCGAAAACGAATCCCCGAAAGAAATGCGCGCTGTAGTACTTACGGGCTTCGGAGGGCTGAAAACGGTGAAAATTTTGAAAAAACCGGAGCCTACTGCCGGCGAAGGGGAAGTTCTTATCAGAGTTAAAGCTTGCGGCCTCAACTTCCAGGACCTCATGGTGCGTCAGGGCGCCATCGATTCGCCCCCCAAGTGCCCCTTCATACTGGGCTTCGAGTGCGCGGGAGAAATCGAACAGCTTGGGGAAGGAGTAGAAGGATTGGCGGTTGGAGATCGTGTCATAGGGACATTTGCAGATATTTACAAAAGAATCTATTTTTTTTCTTATTTGGTTAAAAATCATCCCAATTTCTGATTCGACGTGAAGCCTAAACTATGAACATCCTAAACTATGAAGCACGGTAGTTTTAATATGAACTTCAATTCACTGGAATCTATGCCAGAATAACTGATTTTTTTTTCTTAACGTGTCGACAACTGGTGCTCTTACCTTATATATATATATATATATATATATATATATATATAAAGTATATATATATATATATATATATATATATATATATATATATATATATATATATATATATATATATATATATATATATAAGGTAAGAGCACCAGTTGTCGACACGTTAAGAAAAAAAAAATCAGTTATTCTGGCATAGATTCCAGTGAATTGAAGTTCATATTAAAACTACCGTGCTTCATAGTTTAGGATGTTCATAGTTTAGGCTTCACGTCGAATCAGAAATTGGGATGATTTTTAACCAAATAAGAAAAAAAATAGATTCTTTTGTAAATATCTGCAAATGTCCCTAAGCTCGACACGCTAAATTAAGGATGTTCCAGTTCTTGACACTGAAAATGCTCCAGTAGTCCACACATGTAAATAACATCAGTTTTGATCATGGGAAATATACATAACAGGAAAACTGTATGTTGTGAAAGCAGGAAACAGTAATAAAATATTCAACACATTTCTGAATTAAATATCTTATAGGTAAAATGAATTAGAAATATTTTAAGAACACAAATATAGCAAAAACTTTCTTTAGTCACTTTTATAGTTCATTAATTGCTATGGCATTGAGAAATCGGTAGCTGGCCCTTTCCCCAAGTGTAGTCAGTTCTGGAGTCTCGACTGATCAAAACAGCTACAAATTCCTTTCTTCGACTGTTTCCACATGAAACAAATGCTTGAATAATATATAAGTATATGAATACAGACGCATTCCTTTTGCCACTCTTAAACTCTGATAATATAAAACTTCCTTGCTTCATCAAGTCTTCAAAGCTAATATTTCCAGAACGCACCTCTGTCAGTCAGAATCATCTGATTCTCGGTATGGAATCCTGTCTGAATCCTGGTGGCAATGGTTGTTTTGTCTTTATCAACTTAAGTTTCTTCCTTGGCATCTCTTGCTTTTTTCCTTTCTTCTTTACGCCTTTCTTCTTCTTGTTCCTTACATTCATTTATTTTATAGTACTCTATAACAGCAGGTAGAATTTCTCTCTTTCGTTTTTTCGCTGTGGAGAATGTTCTGGCCACAGCAAAGCTAGTTCGAAAGGCGATAACAAAAAAGGCAAATGTTATTTGTTCTGATCCGTATTGAATGAATAAACCATTACAGTTACATTGGGCTCTTTTCACATAAATATTTTCTTTTCCTCGACAACCGTGTCGACTATAGGAGATTACCACACCTGTACGATAACTAGATCCAATATTCGTCACCCCATGTCGACTATTGGAACGGAGTGTGATCTTTGGCGAGGATCACACTGCGTTCCAATAGTCGGTGGTGACGAGTATTGGATCTAGTTATCGTACAGTAAAGTTACATATACATATCTGTATCAAATGAGCTGAACGTTCATACCACACTGAGTTATTATCTTATTAAAATGTTCCTCTTCTCGACACCCCTGTCTACTATAGGAACATAGCACTTTTCGTGTACCAGTACTCGACACATGCCAAAAAATATGTCAAAAACTTGAAAAATCACAATATACTTACCTAAGCTGCAGCTTCGAAGGTTTCTCAGTTAAAAGAACACAATAAAAATATTTTTAGTCAAAAAATACCACTAAACAACACCACAACAAAATTAGCTTTTCTTAACCTACACCTTAACAAACACTGGTTATTGGCGCGAAAAGTCGAGGTTGCTGGAAAAACTTCAATTGTATTCTTGTATGTTAGTGAGTTTCCATGGCATAACTATGGCAATGTGCACTATAAAGTCGGAGCAATCATTGGTTATTTCGGGAAGCCGATGTTTGTTATGGTTACGTTATTTTTTCCAATAATTACAATGGGTGTCGACTACAGGTACAGTGTCGACAACTGGTGCGTTTACCTTATATATACTTATAAGACATGAAATTTTTTTCGAAATACGTGGTCTAGGAGGTCTAAAACGGCTGAAAAAAACTACACCCTCACCTAACTGCTTTCCTTCGCTGCAATAGTATGTATTTTATGGGAAAATACGACTAATTATGAAAATGACTGAACCATCTACTAAAAGCAGAAATAATTATGAACATATTTTTTTTCTAAACATGAAATTGCGATTTTCTAGAATTTTATTACCTCCCCTTCATTTAGAGACTGTTTTACTTCATCCAGTTTTTTATTATCGAGGTTGAGTAAACTATTTCAGTGCTTATCATTTAGCTTATCTAAACAGCGTGAAATATAGGGCAAAATAATAAAATTACATAACAATAAATAATGATACGATGAAACGTTGAGTGAAATATGAAACAGATAAGATTCAGGTGTAAATATATATTACACTTATAATATTGAAATATTTAAGGCTGTAAATATTGAAGATATTATGTGGCGCTGGCGCTACGATAAAATGAAGGATGCGAAAAACACAAAAACTGATTAGACAAATGAAAATGAATAACCAGAAAATGAAAAGAATGTATGAAGCATGTTATCTATAATAAGTAAATCATATGTTCGAATTATTTGATAAATATTCAAATTGATAACATGCGAGACAAATTTGAGAAATATATAAAAATACTCAAGTTGATAGCGAAAAATAATGGTTATGAAGTGTCCATAATTGATTGATAAACTTATACCCATGGAAAATGCTCCTCAAGCATGTGTATCCAAATGTTGAGGATGTAGATGATCAAAAATTCGTTTCAGTTAACTCTGTCCCCAAATTAAGTCGCAAGATTTGCAATATGTTGGATAAATACAATATAAGAACAACAGAATAAGCATTAAACTTTAAAATAAAACACACTTGGCTTAAGTTTCACCATATAAAAATATTTAGATACTGTATTTAGCAGTAAAGAATAGTCGACGTGTTTCGAATAAAACGAATAAAGAAACTATTGCATTCACTAAACCCCACGCAAACTATTAATGAAGAACAAAAATACTTCCCAATAAATTATGTGTCGAATTTGAGTACCAAATTTGTAAAAGACTATCGAAAAATAACGTTAAAACAATTTGTACAAATAAAAGAAACTTGAAGTAATTCTTGATCAATAATAAAGAAAAATCTAACATCGGAGAAAGCAGTGGGGTTTACAAAATATTTTGCGACGAATGTCCTGCTTTCTATATTGGACAAACAGGAAGGAATATAAACATTCGTGTTAAAGAACACAAAAAGTCAATTTTACGAAATAAAAATACCACTCGCTTCTCCGAACATTGTATAAAATTTAATCATTTCTTGGATTTCAACAAAGCCCAATTGTTGCATTCAGGTAACAAAGGAAAGCGCCTTGACCTTCTTGAAATTCTCGAAATAAGTTCCGCCCATAATAGTCAATTACCCCTTGTAAACGAACAAATTGATTTTCAGGTATCACCTTTGCTTTTGTCCGTTTTATAAATTAGGATGTAATACTCTCCTGTAATGAGTTCATAACTCGAAACTTGTCGACTACCCTTTACTGCTAAATACAGTATCTAAATATTTTTATATAGTGAAACTTAAGCCAAGTGTGTTTTATTTTAAAGTTTAAACTTTATTTGTGATGTTGCACCAAGTGATGTGCGAGAATTCAATCTCAGTTATTAAGAACTACAAATACGAATAATAGTAATCTGGGTTCCTTATTGGTCATTGATAGGGACAGACGAACAGTCATTGAGAAATCTGTTGTATATAAAATTTTAATTTAGAAGGTACATATTGACATCTCCAGCGGCTCCCATGGAGTCGAATCAGCTGTAATTTGGTACCTGGGATTGTTTCCGTTGCAGAATGAAAGTGTCAAAATTTGGGTAAATTTCTGCAAAAGTCGCAATTTTTACGTGGATCCCTTAAAGTGATTCCTATTTTAGCCCTCTCGATTGCTCGTTGGGTGGTTTTCAGTTTATTGGCAAATTCGCGGGTAATTGCCATTGTCTCTAGTCCATATGTGAGAACTGACATCACGCAGGCATCAAACGCTTTCTTTTTCAAATTTATAGGAAATTAACGAGATTTAAGGGTAAATCCTAGTTTGCTAAAAGCTGTCCAGGAGAGGCCTATTCTTCTTGTGATTTCAGAAGATTGATTTTCTTTGCCAAGTTGAATTTTGTGGCCTAAGTAAACATATTCCGATACAACTTGTAGGGGTTGGTCATTAACAGTTACCTGGATGTCTTCTGTACTCATGATCTTTGTTTTGTTCAAGTTCATCGCAAGTCCAATTTGCATCGATGCTCGATGAAGCTCCCGAAGCATTTTTTTAAGCTCCTCGCCTGTGCTGGCAACGTCCACAGTATCGGCAAATCGTAAATGGTTTAGATGCACTCCATGGATATTAATCCCGTTCTCTTGCCAGTCAAGTTTTTTTAAGACATCCTCTAATAGGCCTACCACACGCTCAAGCTTCACGACAGTTTTGCTTGAGCAAGCCGGCTTGAACACTGAACACTTAGCGTGCGGTTGGGAAAACTGTATAGGTACCGCGCAAACCCCACGGCTTGGCTTGCGTAATTTTCGACTTGTTTGAAATCTTGCTCGTGCAAGCCCGGCTTGCGCAAGCCTAGCTTGTACGTGCGGTTGATGTACAGTGTTCAAGCCTCATTCGAGAATAGTCTTTATTCAGTGAAGCACCCGTTTTTCCTGCGAAAATGGCCGTTTTAAGGATGTACAATCGCGAGTTCATCACTGAATTGATAAGTCTATATAAATCTCTACCAGTACTATGGAAGATCAAATCGAGGGATTATTCGGATAGGAATAAAAAGAACGAAGCCTACGAAAAAATGATTTTTGAATTTTCATTTGCCTTTTTTTTCATCACAAACACTGGAAAAATTGCAACTGAAGAAATAGTTCTTCGTTCGGACTCATTGTTATCGTGTCGACGACTTCGTCAAGAATTAGGGTTGCACGTACTTAACTGTGCCGTGTGGTAGCAACTGTTGTGTTCAATCTTAATGTACGAAATGCTTGCGCAAGCCAAACTGTCGTGAAGCTTGAGCGTGTGGTAGGCCCATAAGGCAAGGGTGAAAAGTTTTGGTGAAATGGTGTCTCCTTGCCTTACTCTTCTTTTTATTGGAATATTGTCGGTTTTTAAGTCATCATCTATTTCTAATATTTTATTTTATTTTTTGTCATCAGCATCCTGATAATGGGTTAATAGCCCGAAACATATGTCGAGTTAACGAACTAATTTTAGTGGAATCAAGCCAATTGTTTTACTTCATTAAATTAATAATTTATAAAAACTATTGTTCCAATGTGGATCATTTCTGCCTTGATACTTAATCATAGAAATTGAATTCAGTGCTGCTTGATGAGAGTCACAAACTTCTTCGAAAAATACAAACTTCAAACTAAGTTATTATGTTTCATGTAATTTAACACTTGAAAAATGAACAAAGTTTATCCTCATTCACATGATCCTAAGTTTCGAATATAGCCTGGTACGCTTTCGTTGGTTAGTGACTTAAAAATGCGATATATAAAGAAAATTAAAACTACAACATCGAAAAAGATTCATTCAGGAGAACGAAGTGAAGGAAGTTGAGAAAAATGAGTGAAAACTTCCATCCGAAATCTGTCGATATAAAAACGGCGGCTCAAAATCAACGAGAAAAATAAACAGCAATATATGGACCAGAAAAGGAATTAAAGTTATGCACGTTGCAATGCCTGGCGATGAATAAACAAGGAATGAAGCAATTTCCCCGAAACCACTGGAAGCAGACACGTTATTCCGGTCCACGAAGAAATAAATACAAGAAATAAGAAAATCTCCCCGTACTACGAAGAGCCGGCAAATATGAATATCGGACAAAAGATAAAGAATGATTTCTTACTATGCACAATTGCAATGTAGCCTATTTTCCAGACAGTAAACAAGTGCATGCAGCTCGCTTTGAGCAAACGATTACTTATTCGGTGGACCCCAATGGCACGATGGAAATAATTAAATTTTGACAGCAGTAGATAGAATATATTTTATACAGGATGTTCTAGAATAACGTCAGAAAATGTTGAGAGGTTATTCTTTAAGATATTTTAAGAAAAAAAATTTCTATGAATGTAGGTCCGCAAATGCTTCCTCACCGAAATACAAGGTGTTTGGAAAAAAATGTAATTTTTTTTAATATCTTCTAAACTACGAAAGCAATATTAAAATGAGCTTTAGAACATTGTTATAGCTCCTCAAACTCTTGGAAGTTTTTCGAAAACTGCTGAGGAACGAAGAATAGAGAGGTACCGTGGGTTTCATTTAACCATATTTTTGAGGGAGGTCATCCTTGGTAAATAAAAATGGGATGAACAATAAATCTGAAATTTTTTTGAATTAATTTTGTCTCTTGCTTCAATTCGATATTCTCAAGCGTTTTCAAGATAATTAAGCATAATTACCTCTTGATTTAGTATTTTGAGTTACAATAAGAGTGTTCTTGAGAATATCCAATTGAAGAAATGGACAAAATTTAATCAATAGACTTCAAATTCATTGCTTATGTCTTTTCTATTTACTAATGCCCTCCCTCAAAAATATGAGTTCATGAAACTCGCGGTACTACTGTATTCTTTGCCCCTGAGGAGTTTTGGAAAAAATTACAACACTAGTATATGGAGCTTGGGAAGCTATAACAATATTCCAAAGTTAATTTTGAAAGCTTTCGTGGTTTTGAAGATGTTTAAAAAAAACCTACATTCATAGGAACTTTTTTTCTTAAAATGTCTCTTGAAATTTTCACCCGGTATATTTAAACGAGCAATCCTGGTATATATATATATATATATATATATATATATATATATATATATATATATATATATATATATATATATATATATATATATATATATACGGTAAACATATTGAAAACTCAAACTTATTTCGTAGAACAATTAAATGAAAAAAGAAATTGTTCATAGTAAAATAATAAAGGTTTTTCCAGGAACAAGTTTGCCCTATACATATGCATTTTCTGTTAACACGCAATTTTACACACAAAAAACTATTTATGAAAGCCTCCTCTCCGCTCTCTTGCTGACAATTTCATATAACGCCATCTCGTAAATTTTTGTGGTACTAATATTGTTGACGATGGATGATAATTAACTGTAACCTTAAGATTTTGTGAGATGGCGCTATATGACATTATTGAATTTTTTAATTTTGGTTAGGCCAAGAATAAGGTTCATTTTTCATTAGAGCTAAAATGTGCACATCACAAAACCTACAAAACCTTTGATGAAAACATTCAACATTAATTATAAACATGTAACTATATATTTTTTCCGAGCGGAGTTCGGCATCCAAGGTACTAAGTCAATTTATAAGGGATATATTGTCATCTACCTATATGATAAGTATGCAGATTTCACTCGTATTTGCATAACTAGAAATTCCCTATCATACTCCATATTATATTTGCTAGTCGTGACGATCTGCCAGCAACGAAGGTGTATAAGTCGTTTTGAAAACCTTATCTTAAATCGAATATGTTTACACAATTATCCATCACTTGCAAAGTGCATTTCACCTGGCTAATTCGCACGATAGTTTGTTTCACCGAAATAGTTTTTATCATACGTTACTTTCCAGATACTAGCCAAATGGAAGTTATTCCTAAAAAAAGAGAAGGATTAATGTAAAAGTAACACTCGCAACGTCAGCTGTATTCGTATAGGTATGTGTTGTGAAAGACGATTTATTCAACGCAAGCGGCATGTTTAGTTTCAGAAACGGATAAATTCAATATATGAATTGAGAATATTTAATATTTCTTCTTTCAATTATATCAATATTCTAGGGAATTTCATATTGAAGAATTGGTTATTTATTATAATGATTTCAAAGTGAAGAACTGATTATAATTTAACAAATACTACAGTATCTTAGTATATTCGTAACATGATAATCAGGGATCGAAATGAATAATTGATAAAAAAATTAGTGCCTATATTTACAAAATAACTATAATGCTTCGTAATTATTAATAATAATACATATATTTCAGATAGTTGTGATAGCATAGTCATTCAGTGTACTCATTAGTTAAATGTTTTAATATTAATATTGTTAACAAAAAAACACTGTTACTCTGAACATGGCCTAATGAGAATATCGTTTTTACTTCACTACCTAATTCTGAAAATATCATTGTTATGAATAATTCTGTTTTTTTCCCATCTAATTAATTACTCTCAAACAGTGATAATTTATTTCATTATCACTACTATTCAATACATAACATATAGCGAAAGGAATTTCGATCCAACCTGTTGTCCGCTACACCTCTCGTCGTTTTTTATAAATGATTTTTCTTCCACACCGAGTATATAAATGCAACAGGGCCGTATCCAGGAGAGCGCCAGAGGGGGCTGAGCCCCCTCTAGAAAAGATACCAGACTTATTACAAACCAAAAATGTTTATATTTGCGTTGAAACATAAAACTAGCCTAGTTACAAAAAAATCTACCTAATTGTAAAACTGACTTAAAATTATTTATTTGTGGCATCTTTTAACCCGCAAAACATGTTGACGTTTTTTATCCTAAAATGAAATAGCGACAAACGAGCGGCTACCATCAGGATTGCCAGATTTGTCAGAGCCGTGTTGCACTTTAGACGCCAATTTGTTGCCCAAAAGCACAACCGTGGTTGCGACATGTTAACGGGGAAACATTGGTAACAAAAATTTTTCATATAAAATTATTTGAGTTATTCTATGAGTTATTTCATAAGTGTTTTGCTGCTCATTTGTCGCCCAAAATCGCAATCATGATTTTTTCGCAACTGCACGAAAAAATAGTGCACCCAACATGTTGCCCACTCGTCCGAAAAACAATAATAGGTACTTTCGGGACTTTTTACTTAAATTACTATTACAATCAAAACCACGATTCTGTTACAAATATCTTTGTCCACGACTGTACTATAAATCATTCATTATACGTGTGCTTCCTGAAGTACAATTATACCCATTATTCACTAGTGTGTATAATGGTTTATTATACACTGCATGACGTCACAATCAAAACGTATGTCCAAACTTGAGACTATCATTCACATTGTTAGGATAGTATTGTTATTAGATTTTTAGGTTTTATGTAACTAAGATAACTTTTAGGCAAATTATTAAACTAATATTTAATATAATGCCCAACTTATTGAATATTTACTCTAATAAATTATCTATTTCATTTTTATCAGAGTAAAAGAAAGGAATGGAATGGATGTCAAGTGAAATAGTTGACGTTTACGTGAGTATGCAGTTTTCAGTGAACACAGAAAATGTTATGTCGACGCTTTTGATGAATTTATTGTTGAAAATGCAGATTATTACTAATTTTTTCGAAGAAGTCGTGAACAAAGTATAGTATTCTACTCGCACTGTTCACAAGACATCATTACATCATCATCATCTTTGTCTTTGGTTGAAGTTGTGGATTGGTTCTGCTACTGATACATATCAGAATTAAATTTTGCATACATAGCTTTGCTAGGCCCAAATTATTCACAGCAAATCTCATTTATTTCCAAGTGAGATCTAATAGACACAACTGAATTTGTTGTTTTTTTAGTATCATTTTATCTAAAATTTTATATTTAACAATATTAATCAATGAAAATATCCTCTCCACGAATGAATTGGATGACGGCAACCTTAAAAGAGTAAATGCAAATAGAGCTTAATCTTCAAACATGAATTTGTAGGCTGCATTTTTTAAATCTATAATCTTCCTCCAAAAAGTGGCTCTATGATATAAACGTCTATAGATATATTTATTTGTTTATGTTTAATGATGAATGTACATTTTAATTTTTTTTAAATATTTTCTATTTCTATTAGTTTTATTTATTCAGAGTTTTCTAGGAGAGATTTTTTATTTATTATTTTCATTAGAATAAATTTTTCATTTTTCCAAAATGTTTCTCAATCAATATTCGTTTTCCAGTATACACTTCTAGGTAAAAAGACAGAAAAAGCTGTATATTCCTATCTTTTTTCACGTATATTTATTCTAGTACTATGTAAAAAACAAGCCCCCTCAAGAATTTGTTCAGCCCTTGCAGTTTTAAATTTGTAGGACAATTAAAAGTGGGTTAAAATCGATTTCCAACAATAGTTTACATACATAGTTAGTCGGTTTGTTACCTTCATGTGATGCTATAATGAATCCTTCAAAAACGACACACCTGATAGCTACCAACTTATCGCGTAATAAAAACTGCAATATAACTAACAATGGATTAATGAAATTAAGGGAACAGCACGCCGAGGAAAACTTCAGTATAAACGACGACAATGTACCTACATTAGAAATGTTCATTTCCACCAGACTCAGAAAAAAGTTTCCAAAAAAGATAGGAAAGCCATTGTAAACTATCCAATAATGGCACAGAGTCACAGTAGTCGTTCAGAGTCAGCCCCATTCACGGTCTGATTTAAAACCGAATGTGGACCCGAAGTTAGTTATTGCCATTTCCGAGAAAGCTTCATTGAATACGTCTGTTTATAAGCAGCTTTCGTACGAGTTATTGTCGTTATTTAACATCAAAGTATATTATCTCCGGTTTAAAAAAGTAGTGGAGCTTTCAGACGACGCTAAATTATACACTTTACTTTTGTTTATGCGCCATAGATTTTCGAACCGCTATATTCAATCCTGCATCAATTTAACTGATTGAAGTTTAATCCAGTTAACTTAATGCTTGATGATATAAACAGATGAGGATGCTCAGATTGTTTCTTACCTTTGAATAGAAAAACAATTTGGTGATGTCTCTTTGACATCTGTCGCTTTGACTTCTGTCGCTTTGACATCTGTCGCTTTGACATCAGTCATTTTGACATCTATTACTTTGAATCTATCACTGCGACATCTGTCACTTTGATATCAGCCACTTTGACATCTATCACTTTGACATATGTCACTTTGAATCTGTCACTTTGACATCTATTACTTCGACATTTGTAACTTTAACATTTTTCACTTTGACATCTCTGTCACTTTCATATCAGTCATTTTTCTAGAGCTTACAGTAGAAGCATTCAATTTCAATATATACTTTTCTCATCAGTAGAGTATTACAATAGTTCAATGTTTCTGCCGATTCAAAAAATTTCCCTGTCATAACTAAAATTCCATTTTAACGAATTTAATCGTATTTTGTCATGCTTGACAAAAAATGTTTGAAAACGCTCGAATTTCTGTTGAAAATAAGGCTTTCCTATAATCGCATATGACTCTCGACATCCAAATTTTTCACAAGATTGATTCGCCCATAATTCTTCAGCAGATATTAATAATATACATGTAACGAAATATTCTAGTTTACAATGGATAAAATGCTAGTAATATACCCTTCTTATTTTATGTATCAAAAGCAGATGACATTCGTAGATAAATCGTAAGATATATCTGAATCATGGATAAGTTTGAGTAAGTCTCGAGGAGACAACGATCTAGGAAACAACGAGACAATCTACCAGACGAACAAACGTAACCATTTCGAATGTCTATAAGGCTCTAGATAAAGCCAAGACACAAATCTTCATCTCGAGCCAAGGACAGATTACACGATCAATGCTCATAAATATTCTAGGCTCAATGATACAAACTTTACAAACGCTCCTAATATTCTAGACGAAATAATTGAAGCGATAAGAATTCAAATATACTCATATAACAAGAAAATATGATACTGAAGTGACGTCAACTTAATACTGTCAATATAAGTATATTGAAATTACCTATTCTTTAAATATATTTATATAAATATATATATATATATATATATATATATATAATATATATATATATATATATATATATATATATATAATATATATATATATATATATATAATATATATATATATATATATATATATATATATATATATATATATATATAATTATATAATCTTTTGATAATTATTAGCAATAACAGGCTTGTTGAATCTCAAAAAACTCGATTTTATTAAAAAGTTGACGTTTCGCCACGACATTCGTGGCTTTATCAAAACCTCGATCAAAACTTTTGAAAAAATTGAAATTTCTTTGACATTTATTGATTTGAAAAAAATTGAATAGAAAAAGACTATTATGTCTCACTAAAAAATTTTTCGGCTGTGGCCCTCATTTGTTATTTATTACGTGCTATTCAGTCCAATATTAACATTCAAATATGTTATTATTAGATGGTAAGGGAAACCACAGAAACCTTTACCCACGTAATGTTCGAAATAGGTTCAAATTATTTTGATTTTGAAAAGTCAAAGAATAGGGTACTATTTATCTTGTTTTCAAAAATTTCTCATTGCGGCTGTGGCCGTCTTCAGCTATTAATTACGTGCTATTTAGTCCAATATCAACAGACAGGTCCGTTGGTATTAGATGGGAAGGGAACCACAGAAACCTTCACCCACGTAATGTACAAAATAGGTTTAAAATATTTGATTGTTGTCTTTAAAAAGACATTACTTGTAATTTTGGAGATCACATGTTCTAAACTATACTTTCTTTTTAGAAAAATTGAAAATTCTAGATGTTTAGATTTTGTTTAGATGAGTTGTTATGGTTAGAGTTTGTTTGTTTTGATTTATGTTGTTTCTTCGAAAAATTAAAGAATTAAATCTGCGTATATTGAACATAAATGTTTGATATCTGTTCTATCATTTACGACTTTATTCAAATTTTTTTGAATATGTAACATTTCTAATATTTCTCTGCGTTTTTGATCTTTTTCTATTTCTAAAATTTTCGTGCTATTAAAGTATGATTCTCATTGTTTTTATGTTTTATTAGTGCTGTGGTTTGTGTTCTGGTATATTTGTGTGCTTTTAGTCTTTCTTCTAAATTTTGAAAAGTTTGTCCTATATATGATTTATTACAATTATTACAGGGTATACTATAAACAACATGAGATTTTTGCAGAAAAGGTGTTTTACTTTTTAATCCAGAATATATTTGTTTTATTTGATTTTGTGCGGTGTGGGGCTACTTTAATATCGTGTGGATTTAAAATTTGTGAAATTTTATTACTCAAATCAGGAATATATGGGAGAGGAATATATCTTTTGTTAATGTTTTCTTTTTTTGATGTTTCTAATGTGTTGTAAAGTTTATGAATTCTATTTTTAGTGATTTGCTGTATAAGTTTTATTGGGTAATCGTTTTTCATGAGTAATTTATGGACATCTAAGAATTATCAAAAGATTAGAAATAGTTCACAGGCAACAACAATTCGAATGTATAATTATATATATACATATATATATATATATATATATATAATATATATATATATATATATATATATTATATATATATATATATATATATAAATAAATAAATATATATATAATATTAATATATATATATATATATATATATATATATATATATATATATATATATATATATATATATATATATATATATATATATATATATATATTATATATATATATATATATATATATATATATATATATGTATATATATATATATATGTATATATATATATATATATATATATATATATATATATATATATATATATATATAGGGCCATCTCAAAGGCAAGGCACGCGAGGCACGTGCCTTGGGGCATCATCCAAGGAGGCATTACTCAAGGGGGTGAATTTTTCATGCTGAATATTTTGAAAAATTAATACAACACAGAATTGTTTCAATTAAGTATGTTTAGAAAGTTTGTAAATAGGTTTCGTGTGATATCTTGAATGGAATTAGGTAGGTATTCTCGAATGATATTTTGGATTGGATTGGTTTTCAGGGTTCCGTACCCAAACGCTAAAAACGGAACCCTATTACTGAGACTTGTCCGTCCGTCTGTGTGTCAGAAGGCTGTATCTCAAGAACTGCGATAGGTACCTAGACAGTTGAAATTTTCACAAAGAATGCACTTCTGTTGCCGCAATAACAGAAAATACTAAAAACAAAATAAAATAAATATTTAAGAGGGGCTCCCATACAACGAACGCGGTTTTTTGCCCTTTTTTGCTCTATATCAATAATGGCAACAGGTAGGCACTTGAAATATTCACAAAACATTCAGGTGTATTTTTACTTTAATAATAAATAATAAAATTTTTAAAAAAATTGATATTTAAGGGGGGCCCAATTTTTTTGCCTATTTTTGTTCGATATCAACATATGGTGACAGGTAAGCACTTGAAATACTCAGTTGTATTTTTACTTCAATAATAAATACTTTACCTATTTATAAACAACGTGTATGTACCATTAGTTAAGTAAATGCTTTAAAATGGATGTGAACAAGAATTTATTTTAATTTATTTTGTTATGATTTTTTCTGTTTGTTTCATTTTGATATTTTAGTCTACAAATAAATATGACTTCTTAAGTTCTGTTTTTTGCTTTATTTCAAGCACCTACCTACCTTCAAAAAATAAATAAAAAAACATGTTCCAAAATACCTTAAGGGGCTCCAAAATCCTTTTTTTGCACACAGGCGCCAGCAGCCCTTACAGGCGGCCCTGAGTAATACTTACGGAAGTAATTAATAAATTAAGCCATTAATATTTTGAGGCTATACATGACATTATTAATTAGACAAATAAAAATATGTTTAGTAATTTCATCAGAAATGTTTGATACGACCTAATATATAAAAAATTTACAGAGTCAAAAATGCAATTAGGAATAATGTACCAGTGGACCAAACAGTTGACAAAGGTAAATGGCTAAATATCTTAAATAAACTTAATCAAAGTCCAAATGTACTGCAGAGACATAAAACAAATTACCCTTACATTTGGCAACCATTTACCTCTGGAAAAGTACCCAAGAACTTCACCTACGGATCTATGTACCATTATCTAGTAACATCATCATAGATGACGACTATGATAACAGTGATATTGAAAATTGTGACAATAATAATCAAAGTCCAAAAGCTGATTACAGTACGTCAAAACCGTTGAAACGAGGAAAATTGTATGTAGAAAGTGGCCACGTCTTTGAAATTCTTGAAGACGTAACATCTGATTAAATGTTAAAATTCAAGCTTCGCATAAGGCTAAAGAAATACATCAAGTGTCAGTTATGATCAATCCATCAACTGCCCGAGTAATTCATGGTACATGTGATTGCAAAGCTTCTAGTATGGGTCGTTGTTCTCATGTAGCTGCTCTACTATATGTTTTATTGAATTATTTGGATGATTGTGATGAAGATAATGTTCCTTGTACAAGTAAACTATTTAGCTGGAATCAAAATAGAAATAGAAAAGAACCTCACAAAGCAGATGAGCAGCAGTATAAAAATAAAAATGACATGAGTAAACGCAAGTCATATGATCCTGGACGAAGTTTAACAAGACCAATAGACAAATCAAAAATTAATAATTTATTATCAGATTTACAATTAATAATAATTTTGAAAAAATATATATTTAAGAGGGAAGCAATTTTTTGACTATTTTTGCTCGAAATCAATAAATGGTGTCAGGTAGGCACTTGAAATATCCTTCGTGCGCGAGCCCGACTCGCACTTGGCCGATTTTTTTAATAGTATATTATATAACAAGGAACTAAAGTGAATGTTTTAATCCCGCACGTGATGTTTATTGCCTGAGGGCTCGTAGAGCCCGAGGGCCAATAATCACGTAAGGGATAAAATATCTCTTTAGTCCTGAGGCATATACGCTATTTTTTGGACTTCCTAGTATCATAACTTTCAACATTGATACAATTAATGATTTTGATGAGTTATATAAACACAGTACTTGGATTACTCAGTAGGTAACGTTATAACAACAGTGTCAACAAAATTTTTCGTAATCCCATACTGTTATTTTGATTTAACGGTATTCAGATGACAATTGAAAAGTCAGTGTTAATTTCATAACGGCCGGCGGCCGTTAAGAAATCACTTGTTCAAATATTTATTTCAAAACATCATTCTGCTTACAATAACAACATTGAAATCTTGGTCCACAGCGAGTTGGGAGAATAAACCTCTGATTTTCATTTCGCATAGGCTAATAATACATCTTCATTAACCACCTTTACATTCTTGCTTTTACACCACATTTCAAAATTTTCATATTCTTTTTGATATCGCTCTTGAGTTATTTTCAGCAGTTAATCAACACTCGCTGCACTGCACATGATTCTCCCAATATTTCTAAAGGAATTTGATTTTGTTCCTCAATTTCATCCATGGTCGTCGTTAAAGCGAACTTGAGAACACGTTATTAGTTATTAACGTAACAAGGCCGATATGTAGCAAATAACGGATGAGGTTGGATATTGTAATCCGAGGCGCAGCCGAGGATTATAACTAACCGAATCTGTTATTTGCGTATCGGCCGTGTGTGGTTAAAAATTTTTCGTAATCCCATTGAAAAATTATATTTTGATTCCGAAGAAAGAAAAAACCCCGTACCTCGCAATTCTAAAGAAAAATCCCAACATCGTGCACTCTGCTGTCATGGAACAGTTTGACAGTTTTATAAACAACGTCAGTTTTTTGTGTTCTCAAGTTCGCTTTAACGACGACCATGGATAAAATTGATGAAATTGAGGAACAAACTCAAATTCCTTTAGAAATATTGGGAGAATCATGTGCAGAGCAGCGAGTGTTGATTAACTGCCGAAAATAACTCAAGAGCGATATCAAAAAGAATATGAAAATTTTGAAATGTGGCGTAAAAGCAAGAATGTGAAGGTGGTTAATGAAGATATATTATTAGCCTATGCGAAATGAAAATCAGAGGTTTATTCTCCCAACTCGCTGTGGACCAAGATTTCAATATTGTTATTGTAAGCAGAATGAAGTTTTGAAATAAATATTTGATTTTTTAACGGCCGCCGGCCGTTATGAAATTATAACGGCCGGCGGCCATTAACACTGACTTTTCAATTGTCATCTGAATATCGTTAAATCAAAATAACAGTATGGGATTACGAAAATAACTATTTCAATTCAGTGACATTTCAAATAATGTTGACATTTAAACGGATCGTAATTTAACTAAGAGAATATCAATAAAATGAATCAAGAAATGAATGAATCTATAAATTTTGATATAGATGAAGCAGCTGACATGATAAAGGAAGAATTAATACACAAAAAATTGAGAAAAATTTACCAACAGCAACATGAGATTTGACATGCAACTTTATATCCCTAGGGACTGAAATATACATTTTAGTCCCTGTTATACGAGACTTAAGTGCTAACTTTAGTGCAAAAAAATTATTATTATTATTATTAGACAACCGAAAGTAAATATCGAAAAGATAAAATTTTGGTAAAAAGAGGTCACCGTGACATCAGGGACATCATCACACGATCCTCGACTGCGCCTCCTACGAAAGAATGCAACGGCCCGACGTTAATTTCAAATAACATGAGAGATGCAGTGGAAGAGCGAGCAAAGCAAGGCGTAGCAGCCCGACGCATCCCACAGGCTAGACGGGGACGCTTCTCCTCAGAAGGATCGATAATCCAGACTCTCAATCGCCCCCGTTCGCAGGAATCCCTGCCTCCAACCTACGTTTCTCCTCCTCTTTCGCGAACATCCATCCGCACTTTCCAACGACCAGAGGTGACTGACTATTCATTGTCCCTCGCTCCGTTTGCTCAAGGAGAGAAACGATTGAACATTAGCTAGACGAACACGTGCCTATTGAAGATTTCTCTAGGAAATTTCACACGTCCCGCAAATTATGAAGAATCTGTATCGTTAATCTGAAGGTCTAGCTTAACATTCTGAATAATCACTATAAGAACACAAAGTTGGCTTACGTTTTCTACTCTAGGTATGATATTTTTCAATGATAACTTTAATAAACATAAACTTAATTTCCTCATTAACGAATAAAAACTAATATGAATATTCAAATATGTAGATATGTATAATTCATATAAAAATTACGTTGAAAGAATTAACAATTACCGGAAAAAAGATTAATTAATTATTCATTTTTTTCTATACTTATAGGCCAAACTGAATCATTTAGATAAAACTTTTAGTTTACCCGAATATATCCAGAAAAAAACTCTATCGCAGCGAGCTGCATTAGAAAAGCAGGTTTTCAAAACGTATCCAGTTTGAAAAATCTAATTTAATTATGATTTTTGTTCCAAATCTAAAAAACAAAAATATTTATTTCCTCCTCCTTCGGGTTAACCCCCAAACTTCATTAAAATGACTATAATTTAAAAATTCTCAACTACGTATTGTTTAGAATGCCGGGAAAGGGGATGACAACTTATGTTTGTTTCTGTCTCATCAACGCCACAATTCACGTTTTTTTTCAATATTATCTTTCACAGCGTGCTGACAAGGATCAGTTGCTGTATTCCGAGGAAGCCCCATTACTTGACGATTTGTACCAGCCAACTCCTACTGCAAGCAGCGTAGTTGCTTCGGTCCAAAAAAAAATAAAAATAAAAAATTATATATACCTATATGAGTAGAAAATTTTTTTTATTTGATTTTTATTTTATTTATGGAAATAGTCTCGGCGCTTAAGAAGCGTTATGAATTTATGCTTTTACCGAGAGTTCCACATAAAAACTTATCATATTAATTTCATCAACTAATTACTATTGTGAACACAGGAATTCAAATAACCTTGATTACTCAATTCGTTGAGAAGTTTCTAGAATATAATGTACTGATCGATAGTAGGTGGTCTGTAAAATATTCAACATACAAGGATTTCCAACTCATTATTACCACTGTAATAAAGAATGATAATTGGATTTGTAGATAGAATAATAAGTAGAATTATCTCAGATATATATGAAATACTTCAATATTACCTTTCAATTAATATTATTACTATAATAGACTTACTATTAAAAATACTGAATAATTCAATTCAACGTTGAATAAGTAATAAATACTATCGAATTTTCTATATTGTACTTCAAATTAAATTGAAGAGAACAAATTAAAAACGAAATTTATGAACAAAAGAAAATAAAGTCAATAATTCAAAACGGTTTTATCAAATTGAATTTCCAAAGCTTCAAAAACCCATGAAATATAGTTATGATTTGCGCTCATTGGGTATTGGGTATCGAATGTGTTTCTCTGATCTATTATTAGAAAATCTGAAATTTCTATAAATCTATAAAAAATGAATATTCATATTGAAGAGCTACTTATTGAATATAAATTACTTATATATATATATATATATATATATATATATATATATATATATATTTATATATATATATATATATATATATATATATATATATATATAAAACAACGTTTCAATATTTTGGAAGCTTATTCTAGACCTCAAAATAAGTGAAAAGTTTTTTTATAAACATGGGTCCGCAAATTACCTAGCTGTTTTGGAGATATGAGCGATTTTTGGTTTTCAATATTAACGTCTAGCGCAACCAAATACGATAAATTACAGAAGATATTTGATTAATTTTTGACTTATGGTGTTTCACACAAGATGTTCCATATGACCATCATCCATTTCAATGCAGTACATCGTCGCATGAAGCAATTACGTACTCTTTCGAAAAGACCTAGTTGTGTTCAGATCGTTTGACAGGATAGTTCAATCCGATGTTGCATCTCTCCGATGTTATTTACTGACCTTGCATACACTAAACTTTTCAAATAACCCCATATAGTAAAATTCCGAAGGATTCAAATCGGGAGATCTAGTGGGCCATGACACTGGGCCACCTCGTCCTATCAATCTTCTGGGAAATGTTTGATCTAAATGTTCCCTAACGTACGTAAATTTCATATGAAAAGCAAATGTTTGATGCCAGCTGTAAGTAAGTTCAGTAAATAAGACATCTGAAAGATGAAAATAAATCGAATATCGTATTTGGTTGCGCTAGTTGTTGATTTGAAAACAGAAAATCACTTATATCTCCAAAACGGCTCATTTGCAGACCCATAGACCCATATTTATATGAATTTTTCATTTATTTTGAGGTCTATACTCAGCTCAGTAATGTAACGTTGTTTTTTAACACCCTGTATATATATATATATATATATATATATATATATATATATATATATATATATATATATATATATATATATATATATACAGGGTGTTAAAAAACAACATTACAATATATAAATATATATATATATATACAGGGTGATTCATTAATATGTGTAAATATTTTAACAGTAAAATTTTGAGCTCAAAATATGAAGATTTAACGCAATTTGCTCATACAAAATATTTCTCCTTACTGATTTACAGGGTGTTTTATTTAGATTATTAAAAATTAATTTTGTTCATTACTTTGATGCTGCTTGACATTTCTTTATGATATTTGGCAGTAAGTTAAGGTAGTTTGGGACACATCAAATAATAGTAAAGAAGACTTTCTCGCTATCACCAGTGGCGTACGGCAGGGGCACGGGAAGAGTTTTCGTTTTCTAAATTCTACGCCACTGGCAGAATTGTCATTTTAGTATAATTTTTCGATTCTCCAATATTTTCTCTGTAAATAAGGCACCCTTTTTTCGTAACGCTAGAGCCACTATTTTTCGAGATATTTAACGTTGAACATATGGCTGCACAATTCTTTTGATTTTTATGTACTTTTATGTCTTCTTTACTATTATTTGATGTGTCCCAAACTACTTTAACTTACTGCCAAATATCATAAAGAAATATCAAGCAGCATTAAAGTAATGAACAAAATTAATTTTCAATAATCTGAATAAAACACCCTGTATATCAGTAAGAAGAAATATTTCGTATAAGCAAATTGGGTTAGATCTTCATATTTTGAGCTCAAAATTTTACCGTTGAAATATTTACACATATTAATGAATCACCCTGTATATATATATATATATATATATATATATATATATATATATATATATATTTAAAACGCATGGAAAAATTAGTCCCGCACTTAGTATTTTTTTCGATACTGTGCAATACATAGTATGTATTTTAAGGAAAAATACGACTAAAAAAGAACTACAATAAGAGAAAAATATGACCTTAGTGACGGATCTCTGCTGCTTAAACTTTTTTATATAAGTTGACGATGAAGCTACGTAAAATTGAAAACTTTCCAGTTCAGTATTCTTCCGAAAATAAACCAATTATGGAAGAGGTAAATACATCATCTAATTAAATTCCGAAAAGCACAATGAAGGCTAAGCATCGCTGAAGGAACTGAAAGGACACAAAAAAATTCATTGCAATAATGTTCTTCCAGTCATTTTGAGATACAAAGGCTTCCGCTACAGGCCCATAATGAACAGTATACACAAAAGCTACCACAAGCTTTTATTCTAGCCCATAATGAAATCAAGTTGTAATATCGTAGTGTTCAAAATAGAATGAAAAAAATTCCGAATTCAGATGAGGGATATATTCTGCAGATCAATTCGAAAATGGTACTTTTAAAGCATGGAACGCATTAAATCGACATCAGATGTTACTCTAGAAAAGCGAAGATTAAACAATCTCTACGGAGAATATGGTTTTGCTTTTCAGCTCCCGTTATTTACTTGCTCCCCACGAATGTCTATAGGGCTAGTTTACCAGTAAAGGATCGTTACTTGTACGTGAGGTTTGCTACTTTCCACTTTCCAGAGGGGTGGCCTCGGGACTTTTAGATCCAGTTACAGAAATGTCAAATAACAACTGTAGTAAAATATACAGGTTACGACGATTTTAGACGTATATTATGATATATCGAAAAGATTGCTCACTTGAACTATATAACCTGGTTTCGGCAGCAGGTTCTAGAATTTTTTTATCACAGAAAATATGTACCTATACGCGTCATTTTTTTTTTTTTTTGAAAATAACTTTTATTTCATCAATAAAAATTTACAACAATGTATTATAACAATCTCAAATCAGTGCCAAAAGCTCTGGCCTCGAGATAAAATATTATAAGGATTCAACAATATACTATTTTTCCATTTGTTTTTTCTTAATATTAATTACAGATGACTAAGGTATACTAATTGTAAAAATATCACATTTTACTTTATTTTATTTCCAGAAAAATTCTTAGGTTTTTAAGGAATACATTGTAGTTTCTTATCAATCTTAGATTTTTAGTTTAGACGCACATTGTACTGGGCTATAAAGCCCCAGATTTATCCTATTAGAGTTTACATATACATTATTTATGTTACGCGTATTATGGCTATGTATTTCGTTGGTAAATGTTATATTTGTATTACTCTTTTGTTTTCGTGAATTTATTTTATGCATAAGTCTACCTTGCTCAAGCATCAATATCTTGTCCAACTTACAGAGACACAGTTCACTGTATAGGGTATCTGTGTACTTGTAAGTATATCATAATTGAATAAAATTTTTAGGACTTTTTTCTGTAAAATTTTAATTTCATTATATCTAGTTTAACAACACGTACCCCACACAGGCAGTAGGTAGCGCAAATGGGACAGAAAGAAAGCATTATAGACGTTCATTTTTGTTTTAACTGATAGGTAATTTCGACATTTATAGATAATGGGAATCATTGGAATAATTTTGTCTTTAATTTTGTTCAAATAGTTCTGCCAATTGAGCGATTCATCGATAATTAACCCAAGATAACTGATTTCGGTAACCCTTTCTAGGTTTGTATTGTTGATTATAACATTTACTCTATTGATCCGCTTATTTTTTTGCTTGAAGAGCATATATTTAGTTTTGTCAGCATTGATTTTTAGCTTATTGCAGAAGAGCCAGTTAAGATATAAGTCGAGATCTTCATTAACTTCTTGTATAAGGTTATTCACATATTCTCCCGTGTATACTAATGCTGCGCTTTAACCCACTTTCCCGCACGCATTTTAGTTTTGCAAGTGTCACTTTCCCGCACTAGTGCGGGAATGGAATAGCGGGGATTTTTCCCGCACGCTTTTATTACGGAATAAACTGAATAATGATATGTCTCTATGCACCGAACGCCACGACGTTTCTATGGAAATGACATGTGAATTAACATAATATGTCATTAGTATCAAATTATTTGAATATATCAAATTTGATCTGTGTGTTTAAATCTAATCGATCTCGTATAAGCGCTTGTAGAAAAAATAATATATCAAATAAAATTATATTATATATTATATTATATATATATATATATATATATATATATATATATATATATATATATATATATATATATATATTATATCAAATAAAATTCTCTGTACTACAAATGACTTAAAACCGTTGCCGTCTTCGTCATCTTTATGCGAACTGCAACCGATGCCATCCTCATCGACGTCATCTACCATCCAGTTGAAACCAAATAACTCCACTGGATCGGCAATTCTTACTAGTCTACAGAATGCAACAAATTGTGTTTTCAATAATGATATTTATAATAATTAGTAGTTTTTAGTTAAAGTTTTGTATATTATTATGTTTGTTGGAATAAAATAATTTTTGAAAAATGAGTTGGTATACTTTTTTGTATATACGGTCGTAGAAAAAATAATGTTCCTAACTCATGCGTAAGGTGTCTTTCCCGCACGCGACTGCAGTTGACCTTGTTGTTGAGTTCGGGCAAGCAGTCAAGTCACTTTCCGCACTTGTTAGGAAAATAACTATTTTTGCACTGAATTTAGGATCTTGTCAGTCAATTCACACGTAGAAGTCGTTAATTTATCTCAATTTTAAATTGTTTATGAATAATTTAAAAAATAAAAAAAACTCGTATCGACTTTAAGTATATTTTCAAAAACCCAATTACACTATCTGCATTCCGGTTCAAAGGCCCTCTAAATTTGAATTGTCTCCAACATATGTGGGGATCAAATTGTTCAATCAGTTACCGAATGGATCAAGTCCTCAAGTCGAACAAAATTTAGGAAGGAAGTTACCAGATTATCGCTTTAATGTTTTTATACCCTGGGAGAATAATTTTTCTACATTCTATGTTGAGTGTTCAGAAGTGTCCTATACATTAGTGTAGAGTTTCCCAAATTGTTACGACGCCCCGGGGCGTCGTGAAACATTTGGCATAACTCGACTAAAAATAAAGTAAAACCTACAAATATTGAAATTTCTGGAGTGGTCTATCTTTACTTGATCCTGTGTAAAATTAGCTGGTGATCGCAGAATATTCTTGCAAGTTTTCAAGCCTTCTGGATCGTAAGGTATGATCGGGCTAGACATGTGCTAGATGTGCCTTTCGTGAAAGATCTGGAATATTATGGATAGATCTTTCGGAGAACATTTAAGCAGAACCTAAATTTCCTCAAGCTCACTCTGCAAGAAGAGAACAGTCTCCCTTTGAAATCAACGGACAACATAGCAGCTCTCATGATAAGCTCAAGTTATAGAGAAGATGATATCAAAGATTCTGTCTTAATATTTTACGTCAAATGCTTTTTTTTTGGATTGATTGGGCCGATACTTGGTGTAAATTAATAAACATATTGAAACAATGGTTAAAAATAACAATTTACACATTTATTATAAAAAATAATAAATCCAAAGTTCATAAAGAAAATAAATCAGGAGTTTATAAAATTAAATGTGGCGATTGTGATAAGTTTTACATTGGTTGGACTTTCAGAAGTTTTCAAACTTGAATTTCAGAACACAAACGTAGCTTTGTTAATCAGAAGTCGGATTCACATTATGCAAACCATTTAATCCAAGAAAATCACACATTCAATTTCGATTTTAAAATATTAAATACTGAAAGTAAGGGAATTGAAATTAATTTTTTAGAATCATTACAGATAAATAAATACAAGCATTCCGGTCTCCTATTGAATAGCCAAATCGATCATACTTCAAGCGCCCTTCTCAATCCTTTCAAAATTACCGAACTACCTGACTCGCAGTTCACAATTGGTTTTTCCTTTTCTAATTATTTTAACCATCTTTGTATTTACCCCTTCTACATAATTTGTCATTTTTTGTTTTCGATATAACAGAGAATCATAGTTAGTTTGGCATTAGCATCTGAAGAAGGTGAAGTTCCACCGAAACGTGCGTCATGCGTTATTGTTTATAATAAATGTGTAAATTGTTATTTTTGACCATTGTTTCAATATACATCAAATGCACTTAATCTTCCTCAAAATATGAAAACCTTATTTAAAAGACATATATCTCAACTCATTATTTGGTTTGAGGAATACTATAGACATGAATGTTTCGATAGATTTGCAGAGATACAAGATACATACAATACTAGTGCTCCATCAGAATTTACTTCTGCTAAAGAAGAGACTCTCATCGAGTTATCGGTCGACAAAAATTTGAATCACAAATTTGACTGCATATTGCATATGCATGGCATTGACAGAATTTTAGATTTTAGTGAAAGAAGAATACTACCCCTGTTGACGTGATAAAACCTAACGGATTTTTATCAAAGTTTCGACAACGTATCTGTGAAAAAGTACAAAGTGGAAATTTACTTGAGGGGACAAATGAGGGTGGCCTTGCCCATCACTTTAATTCCAATTTCTGATAAAATATGCAACGGTTCAAAGGCTCATTCATCACTTTAATTATTAATTTGTTTCATATTATTAAAGGAAAAATTAAAATATTAAATAATGAAAATCCACAGGTTTTAGTTTCTTCAATATCTCTCACGATTAGTCATACTTCTACCTATTTATTATCAGGGTAGGGCGACTCGAAAAAGTTTGGGAAACCCTGCATTAGTATAATGTCATTCAGGTTAAATATATTATTATTATTATGCTGATATTCTTCGAGATAACCAGGACGGTTCGGTGCACATGTCGGATTGAATAGTGAATAAAAATGAACAAAAGAATAAACACTTGTGGGAATACGAATACAATAGTCTGGTGAACTTACAGATTACAACAAAGTAAACAACTGCACGGAGCTACTGGGTGATCGTACAAGTGAAAACGGAAGCATTTACGACGTCTATTTTGAATTGTAAAGTTATAAAATATATCTAAATAGTACATAAATAGATGAAAATATAATAATATGAAACACAAAATGTGCTGCATTATGCCATTCAGGCGATTTTAAACATAAAAACAGAAAAAACTATTCTACATGTGGAGTGAACAAGGACAATTCTTCAATAATTAAAAAAATTATCAAGCTACTTATATTTTATAAGCTGGTTATATGTATTCCCCGACTAGATTCAGCATTTTCGATGAATTGTTGGTTTCCAATATCCTTGGTAGGAGGGCGCTCTGGGTTGTTATCCAGATAGTAGTCCCGACAGCGATTTGTATCGGGGAACAATTAGATATTTGTTAATTCACTCCGAGTCAAATAAACTGCACTGATGAGATCTAATAAGATAGAAACAGCTGTATGCACATTTTGAGTCTCAATGACTTGACGATTTATATAATTCACTGTTGTATTGTGAAGGTACAATTCTATTCGCGGAATAGGTACATAACCAGCTCCCTTTGGATGTCGTTTGATAATTGTTCAAATTATTGGAGAATTTTCCTTGTTCACTAAATGTAGTAGGTATATTAAATTGACCATGGTCAACTTGTATATTTTTCATGATTTGATATTGAAAAAACTCTTATTTTCAATTGCGAACCTGAGCATCCTCTTTTCTTGGACGAAATCATGGAAAGGAGGCACCAATAAAAGAACAGAAATTTGTACGACCGGCGTTATTCATATGGTTGGTATTGTTTACTGGTATGGAATCTGCAAGTCGACTTTAGTCAGCTTCATTTGTGTTGAAAAAATTTATAATTTTCAACAAAACATTCCATAATTTCAGTACATTCTGGCCCTGTTGCCTTTGAAAAATAAATCTGTTTAAAAGTTGTAAAAATTATATAAAACTATGTTTTATATAGTTATAGTTGTTTTATATACCTAGTTCGAGTGCTTCTCCATAAGATAACAATTTAAAATGATACGTGATCATTATTTTGATAGTTTAGCAGGCACAGCTATATCAGAAAATATTTAAGTCTAACGAACAAATGCTGCCCTGAAACAACATATTCAATTTAGTTGAGAATATCAGGACCATAATTTGTCCTTCTGGCGCCGCATGTATGTCAAGTCATGAGATTGTCAGCACGCCCTCGTACATCACTATTATTTTTGAGCGTGAGAGAAAATATTCAAACTTCATTGTTAATTCGAAATGAGAGCAAATATGACAAGAAATCGTATAACTGAGGATTATCTAATAGGAAATTCATAACCTTCAATTGATCTGAACGAAAAATTCCTCATTTTAAATGCCAATCAAGTACACACTAATTTGATATCGAGTGTGATATCATAGAATTGATTTAGGACGAAGAACAAACAAACTTACAAGTATGGTAAGTATATATCCTATAGAGAGGTCCACTGGAGATGACTTTACGAAAAAATTCAACAATTTTATAAAAAATTCGTGAAAGTTTTGCGATCACACATTTAAAAGTAGTTTACTCTTGATAATTTGATTGAAAATACTAATTATGTTGAAGATCTGTCGATGCTTTCAATATCTAACTCACATTGACAAAGTTATACGAAAGAGCAGTCAAATGCATTGACCCTTCCCTTGCTTTTCTGCAAGTGTTTGATTAAAGTTAGGTCTGAAGTTCGAGCTCAGAAACAGATGGAAAAGCCAATAAGTTATAATTACTAGTAGTACTGAAACTAACCTCTGTATTACATAACCAGTTATTTCATTTGGGCAACATGCGATAGATATTTCCGATGCATCTTACTAATTGAAATATTTACGAGGGTTATCCAAGAATAAACCACCTACCAAAAGAAGGATAAAAAACCATAACAATATCAACAACGTTGGCAAAATAGGCTCTATGAATAATTGTTTTTCCTTTTCGAGAATATTGAAAGTTATGACAGGCGAATTTCTAAAAACCGTGTCTCAAGATGTCTTCACCTTCTTTTTCTATTGTTTTGACTATTCCCTCGTCTCAGGTATGTTGCGAAAAAATGATGTTTCATCCATAGGCATGGATCGACATACTCAGCTTTGGTGCTGTGGTACATCGCCAAACGCTGAATTAAAACATTTTAACGACACTAGTTTAGTTATATTACCAGTTACTGCGGATCAATCGCCCGTAATATAGATTCGTGAAAATTTAGATTCGCCTACGATTCGTATTACGCCTTTGATAGCCCATATTCGCGACAGAGGGTCATCGAAGGTTTGAGACCACCCGTAATACTATCAAATCCTCTATTTATCATGAGGTCATGTGGATCCGAGCTAGCTTGATGCGAATTTGAATCTTAGGCGCGTTAAATCAATTAATTTTCTAGCGAATCGTTGAAACTTCGTACGCTCAATTCTCAAGAACTGCTTTTCGGATCTAAACGGTACCCCGCCCTTCATCGTTATTTCAGCAGTCCCACGTGTCTCGTTCTCCCAAACACTTTTCTCGCATTATGGGACAAAAGCGGCCTTCGGCCGGCAAGCAGCTCCACGAAGGTCGAAACCAGCGAACCTATGCCACTACCCGATGAACAGCACTTTTCGAATTATCTGCCTGTTTTATCCGATATTATTTTGTGCACTCTGTTTAAAGTATACCACACTGTTTAAAGTATACCACACAAGGAATCAGTTTCCAACTCAAGTCTGTCATTATTGATGGCAGTTAATCACAGAAATTTGTTGCGAACAAAAATCGCCATCCGCAGTCAACAACAATACTGGAACTATCCTCGTATAGGTTGAATCTGAGACATAAAAGAAATTCCCAGTCAAGATGATTGAATACTAACTAAGTAGGGTATTTCTTTATTTAACGTATATTTTAATATTTGAAATAAGTTACAAAAATGTCTATTACTTGATGTAGATCCATTTCAATAAGATACGAAATAAAAAATCCTGTTTTTGATAGATTAAAAAAAATATATTGCGAATATTTTAAAAACAAGTTTTTGATTTCGTTTCTAATTTTTAGACAACGTTTCATCTCAGCTTCGGAGCTCTCATATAGAACAAATAATGGGGACCAATAATATTCCACCGTAATGATTCAACAAGTAATATCCTACCTTTCGTTTTGGATAGTATCATTTGGTCCAACTCACCTGAAAAATAGAATAGGAATTAGAATGCAAGACTGATAAAAATAACATAAAACATCGAACAATCAATGCTCGGAATAGTAGTCCTCCGGAGAGTAAAAAGGTCTATCAAGAAAATATGATTCAGTTTGTTTCCAAAAATTGGCCACGGAAGTTATATATTTTGATTCATCTGGAAGGTGATTGTAAATTTTCTTAGCAGTGTAAATTAGTATTTTCCCATAAAATACATAGGAAAGCAGTCAGGTGTGGGAGTAGTTTTCTATCCGTTTTAGACCTCCTAGTCCACGATTTTCGAAAAAACTTATATATATATATATATTTATATATATATATTTATATATATATATATATATATATATATATATATATATATATATATATATATATATATATATGTATATATATATATATATATATATATACAGGGTGATTCATGAAGGGTGGCGACCGTATCTCGGAAACCGTATATCCTAGAATTTGGGGAAAAAAATGATTAAAAATGTTTTTGAGTCTATAGTTTTCCGCTAGGTGGCGCAAACTACCACTTATAAAATATAATTGGATTTTTTACGAAATATTCCCCAATTTAGGCTGGTAAAAAATATCAAATTTAGAAACTACTGTCCTAATTCCACAACTCTTGTAAGGGTCATTTTCCTGTATTACCTATTCTGAAATGGTGGGGGAAGTTCGCTTTCTTTGACATAAAAAAGACTGTAACTCCATAATGCATCAACCGATTTTCGAAAACGTAGACTCTACGCAAAGAGTATTGAATGTAGATTTCAGTAACAAATAACAAAAACACTTTTAATTCTTCAATCGGCAACTAGAGGGCATTATGTAACACCTAGCTCTATTTATGATTTTTTTTGAGAAATTTCAAATGCAATGCTATAAATCTAACTAGCTAACAAAAAGCCAAATTTGATGACTTATTGAACTGTTAAAACCGCGAACTGATATCTCTTTTCATTCCAAAGATATTGGCATTTTTTGATGAGTGTTGATAATTGTTGGCTCGCCCTGTAAGGTGGAAGAGAAATTATGTTGCTAAAATTGTTTTGAAAATAAAATAACTAGTAGAAACGCATCACTAAAATATTTATTAACATTACATAATGAAACAAAACTAAGGGAGCTACTCATAACAGAAATTTTCAAAACACTCCCACTATCTCATTATTTTAAATAGGTTCTCAAAATGCTTGCCATTATTTGCTTTGAATTATTTCGGATAAAAATTTTCGGGTAAATATTCAATCCCAAATCTCTCAAACTGTCTCTTATATTTGTATGTTCATGGAGGAGCTGCAATATTACGAATGATGTTAAACTGTTGAGAGATAGATGTTTCAAAAGTCAGCAAGTTACCTATGGAAATGACAACAAAGTTTTATGACTGTTTACTTTTAAGTTTTTATTGCTGTCAAATTTATTCTGACTGTTTGCAAACTAACTCTTTCATAATGCCTTATTCAAATGGAGAGGCATATGATATGCCCAGTATATATTTTGAAAGTCTACAAAATGAAGTAATTGCTGAACGGGAGTAGGTATGCGATACGATATCCTGAAAGACGGCGTCATTCTCGGAAATTATTCAAAAGATTGCCACAAAGATTGTGAGAAACCGGCAATGTTCAACCTGTCGTATTAAGAAATAGGATACGTAGAAGTCGCAATGAAGAAAATGTTACTAACGTATTGGTGTTAGTTAAGTCTGAACCCCATTTGAGTATTCGAAAAATTGCAAGAGATCTAGGATTGAATTATTCTTTGGTGCAAAGAATAATAAAGGATTATAAAATGCACCCTTATCATATTATTTCACAACAGCATGAAATTAGCCCAGACAAAAATTGTAGATCAGATAATTATCCATAAAAAATTTCAAAATACTTTTTCTTCTAAGGGTCGCCGTTTTTGAGATATAACGATTCAAAAAGTTGAAAGAGTTGTAATCGTCATAATATGCACGTTTCAACGCCACCGTCGAGCTAGTGTTTTTTTACATTTCTTTCAACTTCCTGAATCGTTAATCTCAAAAACGGTGGCTCTGAGGAAAAAATTTATGAAATCGTTTTTTATAGATAATTAGGTGATCTACAATTTTTGTCTGAACTAATTTCATGATAAAACTTACTGCTTTGCTGAAAATCTCAAAAAAACCGTTTTTATATTTGAACCCGAGTAAATTTTTTTGCACGTATCAGATCGATGAAGAATTTTCAGATTTTATTTATAATGATGTTTTGAACAATCCTACCAATTTTCAGATGGGTGCGAATTTTTATAACTTCACTACTATTTTTTGGTCTAATTTGACCGGACTAGTTTTGTTTCATTATGTAATGTTGATAAATATTTTCATGATGCGTTTCTACTTGTCATTTTTTTTCAAAACAATTTTAGCAATATAATTTCTCTTCCACCTTACAGGGCGAGCCAACAATCACCAACACTCATCAAAAAATGCCAATATCTTTGAAATGAAAAGAGATATCAGTTCGCGGTTTTAACAAGTCAATAAGTCATCGAATTTGGCTTTTTGTTAGCTAGTTAGATTTATAGCATTGCATTTGAAATTTCTCAAAAAAAATCATAAATAGAGCTAGGTGTTACATAACGCCCTCTAGTTGCCGATTGGAAAATTAAAAGTGTTTTTGTTATTTGTTACTGAAATCTACATTCAATACTCTTTGCATAGAGTCTACGTTTTCGAAAATCGGTTCATGCCTTATGGAGTTACAGTCTATTTTATGTCAAAGAAAGAGAACTTCCCCCACCATTTCAGAATAGGTAATACAGAAAAATGACTCTCACAAGAGTTGTGGAATTAGGACAGTAGTTTCTAAATTTGATATTTCTTACCAGCCTAAATTGGGGAATATTTCGTAAAAAATAATATATTTTATAATTGGTAGTTTGCGCCAAATAGCGGAAAATTATAGACTCAAAAACATTTTTAATCATTTTTTTTGGGCAGATTTGCATATAAGAATTTTTTTCCCCAAATTCTAGGACATACGGTTTCCGAGATACAGCCGGTCGCCACCCTTAATGAATCACCCTGTATATATATATATATATATATATATATATATATATATATATATATATACATATATATATATATGTATATATATATATATATATATATATATATATATATATATATATATATATATATATATATATATATATATATATATATATATATATATATATATATATATATATATATATATATATATATATATATATATATTTATCTATATATATTAATATATATATATATAATATTCCCGCTACATATTGCCATCTCCAGCTGCTCCCATTGAGTAAAATGTGCTGAAATTTGGTACCTGGATTGTTTTTCTTGTAGAACGAAACTACCTATCAAAATTTGGTTAATTTTTTCCAACCGCCGCCATGTTTACGTACTTATATATATATATATTTTTTCGTGGTTTTGGAAAAATTGCCGAACTCCACAGCTTCTGCTGATTGAGTTAGAGGGGTTGAAGTTTGGTACGTATTCGAGTGTGTGTTGACTTCAAATCATTTTTTGGTTCATCTCTTTTTCTCAACCGCGCTGCATTTCGTGGTGACTATTCCGTTCGAATTGCATCTCGATCTGCCTCCAGTGGATACACGATGCAATTCGCGAATTTTTTTTCACAATAGAGTGTTGAAATTTGGTACTTGGATTATGTTGATGTTGAGGTACGTTCCTTCGTTGGTTTCAACTTTTTTCTTCAGTAACGATGCACTTCGCAAATTTTTTTTTTCAAGAAAATGAATCAGTTTCTTTTTTCAATTAGGTTTGCTATTTAAGCGAGAGTTTTCAGAATATAATTCAATCCGTTAGATTCGCATCTCGACGCGATGCATTTCGTGCGAAAAATACGACCCTAGAATGGAATGCTCTCTAGTGCTAACAACTTTTTAGGGTTCCGTACCCAAAGGGTTAAAACGGAACCCTATTACTAAGTTTTCGCTGTCGGTCTGTCTGTACGCCCGTCTGTCTGTCACCAGGCTGTATCTCAAGAACCGCGATAGCTAAGCAGTTGAAATTTTCACAAATGATGTATTTCTGTTGTCGCTATAACAACAAATACTAAAAACAGAATAAAATAAATATTTAAGGGGGCTCCCATACAACAAACGCGATTTTTTGGCCTTGAAACATTCACAAAATACTCTGTTGTATTTTTACTTCAATAATAAATAATAAAATTGAAATAAAATTAAAATTTGAAGGGGGGCATAGTCAGTGGCACGGAATCTTTCGTGCGAGAGTCAGACTCGCATTTGGCCGGTTTTTATTCTTCAATCACGATACACTTCGCAAATTTTTTTTTTATAAAATAAATTATTTTCTTTTTTTCAATCGCATCTCGACGAGATGGATTTCGCGCGGAAAATAGTGATGGAGCTCTGCTGCTCACGAATTTTTTGTATTAATTCAGAGGAATCAATAGGGAGGTGAACAAGTGAACACTATGTCCCTAGGATCTAGTAGAACACCCGTGCCGTTTATTTCTACCCGACGAAATGGAATCAGAGTGTGAACGAATCTCACATGGAATTTACCCTTGTTTTTTGTCGTTCGAGATAAGGACGCGGGACGAAAATAGCCGTGGAGATGGTCATGACATGACCACTACACGCAATAACAAACAAAACAATTGCCGTTTGTCCGGCGAAGCCCTCTATTCTATTTACCTCCGCAAGATAAAAAGACTGAGCGTACCGCATGGTCCGCAGCCAATCAGAAACACGCGATTCGCGTTCCAAGAGGTTCTTCACCTCTATGAAAAATATCATCTTGAGCATTCCTCTACCTACAGCTTGCCAGACCTGCCATCAACTTACCAGTTCGTCGGGCATGTGGTGATTTAAATGTCACAATATAGCAGATCATCGATTCGAACTACCGATTTCGATAAGTGAAACTAACGTTTAAAAAGATTGTAAAAATTCACCACAACTCAACGATGGATACCTCTAAGTATTTCGACGAAAAAATATAATCTTATATCAATCAGTTACTGAAAAATAAAAATACGAGAGGTGTCGTTGGGCACCCAGTTGGAAGGAAGTTCCTTTCACTATATATATTGTATTAAATAGCAGGAGCAATATCAAATTACCTAATTAAGAAAGTTTCACTTTAATTACATGATAATTAATAAAATTATAATTAATAATTTTATTATAAATTCATATAAAATATGGAGTTATTATGAAATTAATCATTACGTTCAATCTCAATAATAATTATTCTGTGGTAACTACAATAAGACACATGTTTTTAAAAAATTATTAAATTAATAAATTTTTAGAAAATTATGAAATTGAAACTTTTATTACAAATTTATATAAAATATGAACTAATTATGAACTTAAGCATTACCTTCAATCTTAATAATGAGTAGATTGTAGTGACTAAAATAGAACACATAAGTATTATTAAATTAATAATTCTCTAGAAAATTATGAAGATGAAAATTTTATTAGAAATTTATATGAAATATGAACTTACTTAATCATTACCTTCAATCTTCATATTGATTGGTTTGTGGCAACTAAAGTAGGACACATATTTTTGTAAAAAAACTTGTAATTAAGTATTAAATTAATATTTTTTTAGAAAATTATGAAAATAAAAATTTTATTATAAATTTGAATAAAATATGAACCAACCATGAACTTAATCATTACCTTAATAATGATGACGGTTTGTGGTAACTAAAGTAGAACACATGTTTGAGATTCAGTTTAATTTGTCTGGAAAAAAATTGCATTTTATAGTGGTATTATGTCTTGTAGATTTTGCTGTATCATAAATTAAATTCATCCTGAAGAAATTGTAATATTGGCTCTGAATTTATATCCGAAAAGTTGATGTTGAAATCGCAGTTTTTGATTATGGCCAAAAATTTTAAAATACTAATAGATAGTAAATATTTTTACAAAAACTATAGGCAATTTCTTTGTGCTCATTAGGTAGTATAGCAGCCATTGAATTATCAAGAAAAAGCTGGTAGAAAATAGTGCCGAGACATCGGCGCAAAACATCCAGATCTATGTTAACATTGAAAGCAAACAACGATGTTTTGAAAACATCGGTTGTGAAACATCTACTTTTCTTAAACATCGTTGTTGAAATTGGATAATTGGTACCCATTTATCAAAAAAAATAATGTTCTGGATTAACAAAACATAAAAATAGGTACCTATATTACTCTTTGTTCATTATGAAGCTAAGTTAAAAAATATCAAAAGGCTTAACAAAAAACCGGCCAAGTGGGTCGCGTACAAAAATTTTTTTATTATATGATGTAACTAAAAATTTACGGTGTTCGGGAAGCACCCTGTAGGTTTTGATTCGAAAGCGATTTGAGGCGAGTGTCGAAAATTTGTGGAAATTTGCGGCATAAACGACTGTATCTTTTTATTGCGATGTCATAGAAGTTTGATTGTTTCACAGCTCCAAGGGGCAATAGTCCTGAGTATTTGATATAAATTCCAGCTTGATACCCCCACGCGTTCCTGAGAAAAAGGGCACAGAAAGCCAGACGGACGGACGGACAAAAATATAATCCTTTAAGGGTTCCGTTTTTTCCTTTCGAGGTACGGAACCCTAAAAATTGTTATTGTAAACAAAGCAACTTCATTAAATAAAATCAAGTATTTTTGCTGAAAATATTGAATCAAAATGCAGGAAACCTGTTAGGAAGACCGGAACCCGTGGGACTGCCGAAATAACTTTGAAGGGCATAGCCGAAGCCCCGTTCCGATCCGCAAAGCAGATCTTGAGAATCGAGCGTACGAAGTTCAGATGTTTTGCCAATTCATGAATCATGATATTACTTCTTGAACTGTAAAGTTTGAGTTTTAAGCCTTTATTTTCATTATATTGAACATCGAAAGGTTAACATCTATGTCGATATCTATGTTTGTGACCTCTAACATCGATGTTTCGAAGACATCGATGAAAATCACCAAGCGCTAGTAGCAAATGAGTGGATAATGTTATAGTGCCATAATCTCAGGTTTATGTAGCGGGAAGGTCTTGCAACTAAATATTCTGGAAATTTTTGGCTCTTGTATTTGACTCGTACTTCCCTATGCATCTGGAAAATAATTCATGATCTCCATAATTTAGCATTCGTTCTCTTCCTATTCTGTATATTTGCCTTTCGTTCTCCGCATCCATCAAACCATTCAAAGCATCCAGAATTACGAACAGTTCCTCATTCCGCTCTCTATTATTTAGTAAAATATAAATTATTCAGCTCCGGTGTTTCTGTCGGTTTTTGCGTATTGTCTGCGGGGCAGAATTCGTTACGTTTAGCGAAAATAAACGAAGATATATTTTTAAAACACAATGGCTGATTGAAATTTAAAATTGCAGGTCCAACATTCATCGAAATAATTTTATATCAACCGCTGTATTAAGATTAATATATGTTTATGGGTCATTCTACGATAAGAGGTAATGTGCACTGCAATCAATATAAAATACCTTTTATATTTTATATCTTGTCATTTTATACAATAAATCGCAGCATCTTAATGTAATTTATCGATTATATCATGATTGATATAATAATATATTTAAGAATAAAGTATAAACTTTAAGATAAAAACACTTGGCTTATGTTTCACAATATAAAAAATAATTAGATACTGTATTTAGCAGTAACGAAAAGTCGACATGTTTCGAGTTATGAACTCATTATCAAGACTGACTACAGGAGAGTATTACATCCTAATTCATAAAAGAGACAAAAGCAAAGGTCATACCTGAAAATCAATTTGTTCGTTTACAAGGGGTAATTGACTATTATGGGCGGAACTTATTTAGAGAATTTCAAGAAGGTCAAGGCGTTTTCCTTTGTTACCTTAATGTAACAATTTGGTTTTGTTGAAATCCAGCAAGTGATTGAATTTTATACAATGTTCAGAGAAGCCAGTGGTAGTTTTGTTTTGTAAAATTGACTTTTTATGTTCTTCAACACGAATATTTATATTCCTTCCTGTCTGTCCAATATAGAAAGCAGGACATTCGTCGCAAAATATTTTGTAAACACCACTGTTTTCTGCGATGTTAGATTTTTCTTTATTATTGACCAAGAATGACTTCAAGTTTCTTTTATTTGTACAAATTGTTTTAACGTTATTTTTCGATAGTCTGTTACAAGTTTGCTACTCAAATTAGGCACATAATTTATTGGGAAGTATTTTTGTTCTTCATTAATAGTTTGCGTGGGGTATATTGAATGCAACAGATACTTTATTCGTTTTTTCCCAATGAGCTTGTCGATGATACTTTCATTGTAACCGTTATTGATGGCTAATAATTTAATTGTATCAACTTCAGTTTGAAAATTTGTTTCCGATAATGGAATCGTGAACAACCTATGTATGAACGAATGAAAAGCAATGAGTTTTATTTTAATGTGTTGGTTACTGTCGCTGTGAATTAAAGTATATGTGAAGGTTGGTTTTCTATAAATGTTGAAAGTAAGAGAATTCAAATTCCTAGCAATCTGAACGTCTAAGAAATTCAAGGTACCGTTTTCGTTTTCTACTTCTTTTGTAAATAGAATCGAGTTGTAGAAAGTATTTATATGGAATAAAGTATAAACTTTAAAATAAAAAACACTTGGCTTATGTTTCACAATATAACATTGTTACATTGTGAAACATAAGCCAAGTGTTTTTTATTTTAAAGTTATACTTTATTCTTTATGATGTTTCACCAAGTGATGTGCGAGAATTCAATCTCAGTTATTAAGAATTTATATATTTAAGGAAATTATCTAACTGCCTATCTGTACCGGTCCAAATACAAAAAATATCATCTACATAACGCCTCCATAATGAAACGTTAGTAATTAAATTATTATCAGCATTGAAAATTTTTTCTTCTAAGTTATTCATGAAAATTTCACTCATCAAAGGCGATAACGGTGATCCCATGGGAAATCCGTCTTCTTATTTGTATATTATATTATTAAATTTGAAATAACTCTGTTTCAAACATAAGTTTAAGGCAGACATTGTTTCGAATTCTCTGAACATTGTATAAAATTCAATCACTTTCTGGATTTCAACAAAACCAAATTGTTACATTCATGTAACAAAGGAAAACGCCTTGACCTTCTTGAAATTCTCGAAATAAGTTCCGCCCATAATAGTCAATTACCCCTTGTAAACGAACAAATTGATTTTCAGGCATCACCTTTGCTTTTGTCTGTTTTATAAATTAGGATGTAATACTCTCCTGTAGTCAGTCTTGATAATGAGTTCATAACTCGAAACATGTCGACTTTTCGTTACTGCTAAATACAGTATCTAAATATTTTTTATATTGTGAAACATAAGCCAAGTGTTTTTATTTTAAAGTTTATACTTTATTCTTTATGATGTTTCACCAAGTGATGTGCGAGAATTCAATCTCAGTTACCTATATTTAAGATTAATACCTATATGTTTATGGGTCATTCTACGATAAGAGGTAATGTGCACTGCAATCAATATAAAATACCTTTTATATTTTATATCTTGTCATTTTATACAATAAATCGCAGCATCTTAAGGTAATTAACCGATTATATCATGATTGAATACCTATATAGAATTCAGTATCTTACTAAAATTTATAAACACTGTTACAAGGAATGTGAGTATGACTTATATCATCGCTATCCTCAACTTCCACTGAATCGTATCATAACTAATTCTTTTTTTTTTCGTTTGAGAGTAATTGAATGAATAATATTATTATTGAGTTTTCATCAGAAACGTAGAAATCGCAACTATTTTGATGAACAGAAATAAATGAAGTTTAAAAAAAAAAATTCCGTGATTCCGTGAACAGTTTTAGGCCCATCATTAATTCGCCTAATGTCTGGAGTATGACGTGCGATAAGGAACGTCGTTCGATTAGTTTCTAATGATTAGTCAATATAATGTAGTATCTGCAGGTGATTTACTATAATCGCAGTGACGAGCTTATACTCAATTCGACACGCAGATTCCAATGAAGTGAATAAAGTTAAACACGATGTTATACGTTATAATTTTACGTAAGGGGTCCCCCTTATATATCTAAGGCCAAATTAGGTGTTTATCTCGGAAAATCGACATACCCAGTATATTACCACGTAAAAACTTGTTTTTTGGCATCCTAAAACTGTTCTCAAAATCCACATATAATTGGATGGTCGCAAGTTTGAAAGTCAGGGGTCAAAGGTCACAAAAATCGTTTTTCAAAAACTTTTACATCAAATTTTATCTTTCTCTCTAATAATTCCAAAATTTATCAATTCAATAGCACTTACAATCTCCTTCTGTGATTGAAAAAATACTAAGGGACATACTTTAATTACATTTTAATTATATTCTCATTTACACTTATTGCATTTGAAGTAAAAAATAATTGAGTACATCTTTTTTTAAATCCGTAAATAAAAAAACTTTTAAATTCATAACTTCAAAACTTATACCTGGGTATCGGACCCCCATTATATGGTACGAACCATATTATATGGAACGAAAACAGTTCAAGGTATGAAAAAATGTTGAATACAAAAGTTGTAGAGAATTCTCTTCAATATTGATAATATATACAAATAGTGTAAACCCAGAGAAAACGAGATATTTGCAAAAAAATATAGATTTTTGTGACCTTTTAAACTTGCGACCGTCCAATTATATGTGAATTTTGAGAACAGTTTAAGGGTGCCAAAATACAAGTTTTTACGTGGTAATATCTTACTGGGTACGAGTATGTCGATTTTCCGAAGTGAACCCCCTATAATGACTGGACTATGTAACAAATGATTTTGAAATGAACAACAACAAGAGAACAGGAATCCGTATGACACGCGTCGATCAAGTGGTCAGCAATACTCACTCCGTTGGATTCCGTAAGTCGACTCGAGTGTAGTTAAATTACACAACGGAATGAAGTGTTTCATAAAGCGAACTTTCCGACCGTGAAGTTCGTAGCGGCGCAATGAATGACCGGCGGACATTTGAATAAACATGGGCTCTTAATAATTTGCGAAGGTGAAGAACCTTCGAAGAACGCACAATGACGGCCCACCGCGGACACAGTTCGAGCATAAATGATCCATCGCACACTCCGATTGATCTTGTCGTGACGTGACGATAAAAACGTAGAATGAGCCGGTCGGTTTCGTTGGTGTATCAATGAATGATAGTTTTAAAAAAAACTAAGAAAAAACACGTTTCTAGTAGTATTTTCCACGAAAATACGTAGTATTGTGATACGTCAATATAAAGATATGAGTATAATATTATTAGTGTATTATTGTAGATCAAGTACGACAGTAGAGAATTGATTATAATTTTTACAAATGCCATCTATTCGTATATTGATAATCAGGGATAGGAATTAATAATTTTATTAACATTTTAACACTTTCATACCAAAAGAATGCGATTAAAATATCAGAGAAAAACTCTGAGCTATTGTTACAAATTCTTTTGGATGAATTTGATTCAAGATTGAACAATGATCCAGAAAAATCTACAAGTTACAATACCACTATCAATGCAGTTTTTTCCAGAACTCATAAAAAATTGAATCGACAGAATATGAGTTCTACTTCAGTTACCACAAATCAATCATTATTAGAATTGAAGTCTTGGCCTTGTTTTGGTCTTGGCACAAAGACTAAGATCAAGATTTATAGTATAAATACTATCAAGACTAAGACAAAGGCTTCCCAATATTGCTCTAGCAAAGCTGTAGGACTTCGCGAGACCACATTACTAGTGTTGGTCTTGTCAAGACCAAGACTCTCAAGACCAAGACTCAATATATGACTGTTCTCAAAACCAAGACTTAATAAATATTCACAAGACTGGCTAGTCGTGGTCTTGATTTTCAAGACCAAGACTCAATATATATTCTCAAGACCAAGACTGAATAAATATTCTCAGATAAAGAGCAAGATTGGCCAGTCTTGTGAAGCTATAGGGCTTCGCGAGACCACAAGACTAGTCCTGGTCTTGGCACCAAGACCAAGACTTAATAAATATGCTCAAGACTGGCTAGTCGTGGTCTTGGCACCAAGGCCATGACTAAATAAATATTCCCAAGACTAGCTGGTCGTGGTCTTGAGAAGCCTTATTCGTGTCCAATGACATCTCTTGTCTTTTTGTTATAAACGAAGGACAGACTATCGTAGAAGAGAATTTAAGCAGACAATTTTTTCTATTTTTACAAATTCACTGAGGGCGTTCACTATTGATTGCTGAAAAAATATTATACACGAAAGAATCTTAAAACTTGATATTTGGTAGACTGGACAACTTCTATCTATGCCTAGCTACACCAAGGGTACTTCTGAGACTACCCTCGTACTAACAGTAAACCTCATTAATTTTTCTTTGGCGGTTTATAGAACCCATGCTCGCCTATGGCAATAAATTGATGATAAAATAATTACAAAAGAAAAACACAGATAAATTATAATGATAATAGAAACAAACGATTTTCAATTAATCCATGTTTCAAATGAACCCGAGTCAAAAGAATCCGCAGCGAGGATTTCCCAAGCTACTTAGTAGGAACCGAGGCAGTAACGAGGTTTTCATTCATGTTAATCCTGTTTCAAATTTCAATTAAAACCATCAACTCCTTTCAATTCGCAAGCGATTCATATAACATTATACTTCACTTTGTTTTATCGCAAAATTCAATTTTCCACATCCATTAAGAACGTGTCGCAGAATGTGTGCGATATTGTTTTGCACATTTCTACGTATTTGCGTTATAGAAAGTGGCGCCGGTATTTATTTACCTAACGCCTTGATAAACTAGTCTATCAAACGTCACAGCACATTTAGTTTCGAGAAGGACGCGTTTAGAGTGAAATAGAGATCTTTTGTCATCCATATAATGGGATCGTTTTCATCAATTCTCCACAATATGAGAGAGAGAGAGAGAAACAGCTTTATTGTCCTATAAAATTACAAAATTTTGTCGACAAAGCACATACCTATAAAAAATTAAAAATAAAATTTAACAATGATAACTAATCAAACAAAACACACTTTCAATCGTTAAACAAAACAAGAATCTATTGAATAGAAGAACAAAATAGAAAAACATTTATCAGTCAATTATGTATAAACATATGTTAAGAATCAACATATTTGTCAACTAAACTTATCATACAGATATAAAATTTTGTATATTACATATTGTATTATAAAAAAAATAAAAAACAAAACATTAATATATGTTGCTACTAAATGTGGATCTCAAGGGTCTATGTTACATTGTGAAATTCAGTTACAGAATAAAATTCTGCTACTGAGTAAAATGGTCTCTCCAAAAGAAAAGCCTTAGTCGAACTTCGGAACTTTTTGTACGTACTCAAGGATTTTAGCTCCAATGGTAGATGATTGTATAACTTTCCGGCATTGTAGGTAAAGGAGTTTTTTGCTAAGACGGAGGTGGGCGTTATTAAATAAATATCTGTATCTGAATTTCTTGTGGGATATCTATGATTTGTGTTTGCGAACCAAACAGACGGATTCGAATATGAATAGTGAAGGAAGGGTTAGAATTTTGAATTTTTTAAAGTAGAATTCGCAATGTGTCCTTCTGCTCAGATCGAACATATAACGAACTGCTCTCTTTTGCAATCTGAAAACAGACTCAAAGTGGAAGAGGCTGCATGAACCCCAATATGGCAAACCATAACGAAGGTGTGATTCGAATAAAGAAAAGTATGTCGGCAACGCAGCAGAAATTGAAAGCTCTCTAGAAACCGTTTTAATGGCGAATCATGCAGAAGATAATTTTTTTGTTAATATGTCTATATGAGTACACCATTTGAGCGACTCATCAATATAAAGACCTAAAAACTTCGCTGAGTTCAATGTTTGAATTGTTTTATTGTTTAGGGTAACAGGTTGTAGGGTTCCTCTGTAGGACATTACTACAGTTTTATCTGTGTTGAAACAAAGTCCATTTGAATCAGACCAGGTCTTAATAGCCATCAAATCATTACTTATGATTGACTGTAAGGCTTGTATATCAGAGTTACTCCAAGTTACACTGGTGTCATCAGCAAACAAAGTAATTCTACCACTTATTTTCAAGTCCACAATATCGTTGATGAAAAGAAGAAAGAATTGGTCCTAAAACCGAGCCCTGAGGTACCCCACTGTCTATTGGTAGATTTATTGAATTCTTACCATTTGCTCGTACTGTTTGTTGCCTGTTAGTTAGGTAAGATTTAAACCATTCTAAAGGAGACCCACGTATGCCATAAAACTGAAGTTTTCGTACTAAAATTGCATGGTTAACACAATCAAAGGCCTTTGCGAAGTCACAAAAAACTGAAGTTGTGAACAGTTTGTCATTGAGTGATGTATATACTTCATTAAGAACCGAAAACATTGCGTCATTAGTGCATTTTGTGGGTAAGAAGCCATACTGTTGTGCTGTAAGAATATTATGTTTGAGAAGGAAGGGTAAGAGACGGCATTTCATGAGCCTTTCAACTATCATGAAGGGAAAATACCATAACTAGATCAATTGAATTTAATCGACGGGAAGATCGCGAGTGAATAATATGGATACTTGGGATGGATGATGTTTGCACGTCTTCACATATCTTAAGCTACAGTTCCACCGGAGGAACATTATTGTTGCTGTTGCTTGTTTCCGTAGATGTTCCAAAATGTTCCTAAATATTCCTTAAAATTTCTTTGTTTCGGCAACAAATATTGATTGTTTCTACTGAATAATATGCAACTATTGCCAATTTTCGTTGCTTCAGTGAAAACAAGAAGTTTACGTATGTTGCCATAAGTTTCTACTTTTGGCAACAATGAAAAACATTCAGCAACAAAATATTCCTCAATTTTCCTCCGGCGGAACTGTAGCTTTACGGTTGAATTTGGATAAGCGAAAGTTTTCTTTAGAAGTTATAAGAATGAAAGGCCGAAAACTGTGTCCGACACGACAGCGTTGCTAGGCGTGTACGTCGGCGTATTGTACCGATTTTATCAATAAAGAATTACTTGTGAAAGTGATTCAGTAGAAGTTGAGGATATCGATGATGGAGTATGGATATTTTCGATTTAAGAATTGACGAGGGTCCAGCAAAATCTACAACAAGATGCAATACAACTGTCGATGCAGTTTTCTCGAGACACGTGAAATTAAATATTAAAATTATTTTTACTCTTGTTTTACCACAAACGAAGTTTAAATTTACTGATTATGTTCAAAAATTCTTATAATAATCAAGGATAAAATAATTCATAAATTCAAAAAAAAATTGTGATTCATTATTTTCAGGAGGTGTCTATATGATTATATTATAGTTCCTTCATTTATTTTATTTTTCAGGTTATAACTCTCAAAGGATATTTCGTTCAATTACTTTCAAACGTTAATTTATTTAATACATAAAAATAGGTACATAGCGAAAGGAAAGTCTTTTTTTTAATTTTTCGATTTCTTAAATCAAATATCAAAATACAAATGCTAGTTGTGCGCAAGTATTTCGGAAGTTATGAAACACAAACCAAAATTTTAAAACCCGCATTGCGCGGAATTTGAAAATGACTTGTCAATTTATTAATTTCCGAAAATCACTACAACCACGTGAATTCTTCACATTTCCATTATGGACATCGAAAAAAGAACGAAAGAAAGAAATGATTCAAGAACTAGAAAATATTATCTTTTTGTATTATCCAGAAAATCCCCACAAATAATTAGAAGTACCTAAGTGTTCAACAAATTCAAAGTTTCCGCCAAAATAATGTTTATCCATATTCCGAAGAAAAATCTAGTAAATACGTAAATTATAAACGAATCATCGAACACTTCACTTTTTGTAGAAATTAGAAGGGTCCTCCAAACCAAAAAAATTGCTACGTAGGGAGCATTCAAAGTACACAGGCAATATTTATATATGAATAGAACTAGTCAACATCAATTTGAGATCGTATGTACAGAAAAATATATTGTTGTCTCCCGTCGTCATTTACTAGAAATTCAAACATCAACTAAAACTATATAATTGTTAGTCAAACCACATAAAACAGAATTTATTATGTTCCATTTTGGTTCGTCTGTTATTTACATCAGACGTGGGATTTTATTTCACTACTTGAATCTATGTTTCTGTTGAGAATACTAGTTTTTCAATTCTACGTTTTACTTAGTAATGAGCAGGGCCGGATTAACCATTAGGCAGAGTAGGCAACTGCCTAGGGGCCCCGCATCGACTAGGGGCCCGTGCACGCACAAGAAAAAAAAATTGCAACGAATGAAAATTTTATTTGAAAATTTGTATGAAATTCGTCAACAATATTTTTGCTTTATTTCGACGCATGTTGTCAATTGGTGAAATACTTCATATATACAGAACCATCTAGTATGGAGTAGTACAACTAATAAACTGTCTTCGTTCAACAATGTCTCAGAACCGTTTGAATGCATTGTCGATAATGGCCATTGAAAATGATGTATTAGAAAGGGTCACTTCCAAGATGTTTTGAACGATTTTGTTTCTAAAAAAGTTAGAAGAATTAATATTTAAACTTACTGTATTGTACAAAAACAATAGGTAAATATCTTGGAAGTTGACTTCGAATTTGTAATTCACAAAACTGTTTTCTTTAGTTTATTATATTTTTTTGCGTTTAACAAGATCAAATTTAAAATAACCGAGTTACGTCTCATTTCTCTTTCCTAGCCCATCATGCAACCTGGATCATCATTCATCACTTATCTATAACCTATTCATTAAGACCAATTCAATAAAGCTAACGAGTCAGGTAAGGTGATGCTGCAGCATCAAGTCAAAGTAACCATGTTGTTTCAATATCCCATAAGACTTTGAAGTAACAGGATACCTGGAGTCGATCATCTGGAAGTTACGTACGTCCCTTTATCAACTTGAAAAGACCTGGGGCCCGGACAGGGTTGTTGCCTAGGGGCCCGGACAGGGTGAATGCGGCCCTGGTAATGAATATTTGACTAAATTATTTATATATTAATACGTGAAGAGAAAACATTTCTGAAAAACTGAGTTCAGAAAGACAATTTTTTATATTCATTGTTTACGGTCATACGTATGCCAAATACATAATATGCGTTCATATTTCTGCAAGGCTTATTTCACATATGTCCATATTTTTGATTTTTTGTGCGATCCACGTACTAAGTCGTACGAATAACAATTCCGATGAAGTTATGATTTCGATATTAATTATGTTGATATTCGAAAAAAAGAGTTATATGCAATTCTTGTAAATAATGCATTCGTTCTCCACCTACTTAAGATCATAATCACAATGGAAGAAAGATTCAGGCTTACGTAGACTGCGACCTAGCACCCACTCGTATATTTAACCCACACGCGTTTCAATTTGGTACCAATGAAATCGAGAAATGTTAAAGCACGTAGCGAAGGTTTCATTCATAAATTCAACACATCGCAACTCAATATTATAATGTTGAGTATAACGCAGAAGATGACATATGTCGAGAGAGGTACATGGAATAGAATTGAATGATCTTCGTTTCTAACAGACTTCAAAAAAGTAGCAGGTTTTCTGTTTGTCTATTTTTAGTATTTTTTGTCGCATTTTCCCCGAAAATCGACTATTGCGGCGTATCGAAATTCAAGTCAGGTGCGGAAGTAGTTTTTTTTATCCAGTTTAGACCTTCTAGACAACGATTTTCGAATTTTTTTTAATGTCTGATATATTTATACGTTTGTATTTTTTCCCCGGTACATATTGGCATCTCCACCGGCTCCCGTCGAACCAAAGGAGCCGAAATTCGGCAAATGGGATTGTTTTCTAGGCAGAACAAAACTATCAAAATCTGGGTAATATTTCCAACCGCCGCCATTTTAATGTGGATATTTTTCTATTCATTGATATATTTTTCCCGGTACGTATTGGCATCTCCAGAGGCTCCCATCGAACTGAATTGTGCTGAAATTAAGTATATAAGATTGTTTTCGAGGCAGAACATACTTACAAAATTTGGGTAATATTTCCAACCGCCGACATTTTAATGTAGATATTTCTATTTTCATTTATAAATTTTTCCCGGTACGTATAGGCATCTCCAGGGGCTCCCATCGAACTGAATTGTGCTGAAATTTAGTATAAGAGATTGTTTTCGAAGCAGAACAAAACTATCAAAATTTGGGTAATATTTCCAACCGCCGCCATTTTAATGTAGATATTTTTGTTTTCATTTATATATTTTTCCCGGTACGTATTGGCATCTCCAGAGGCTCCCATCGAACTGAATTGTGCTGAAATTAAGTATAAAAGATTGTTTTCGAGGCAGAACAAAACTATCAAAATTTGGGTAATATTTCCAACCGCCGACATTTTAATGTAGATATTTCTATTTTCATTTATAAATTTTTCCCGGTACGTATATGCATCTCCAGGGGCTCCCATCGAACTGAATTGTGCTGAAATTTAGTATATGAGATTGTTTTCGAAGCAGAACAAAACTATCAAAATTTGGGTAATATTTCCAACCGCCGCCATTTTAATGTAGATATTTTTGTTTTCATTTATATATTTTTCCCGGTACGTATTGGCATCTCCAGGGGCTCAACTGAATGAGCTGAAATTTTGTATCTGGGATTGTTTTCGAGGCAGAACAAAACTATCAAAATTTGGGTTATATTTCCAACCGCCGCCATTTTAATGTGGATATTTTTGTTTTCATTCATATATTTTTCCCGGTACGTATTGGCATTTCCAGGGGCTCCCATCAAACTAGATGAGCTGAAATTTAGTATCTGAGATTGTTTTCGAGCCAGAACAAAACTATCAAAATTTGGGTAATATTTCCAACCGCCGCCATTTTAATATAGGTACTTTTATTTTCATTTATATTTTTTTCCGGGATATATTAGCATATTCAGCGGCTCCCATCGAACTAAATATGATGAAATTTGGTATCTGTGATTTTTTTCGAGACAGCACAACAAAATTAGGGTAAATTTTTCCAACCGCCGCCATTTTTACGTAGATATTTCTCGTTTTTTCGTGTTTTTTAAAATTATGCACTCCGAAGCTTTTGCAGATTGAGTTAGAGGGTTAAAATCTGGTATGTAGATTGAGTTCATGTTGAAATACCTTCCATTATGGGTTTCAACTCCTTTCCTCAACCTTTTTTTACTTCGCATAGACTTTTCCGTTCGAATCAAACCTCGGCCTGCCTCGCGATCAGTACGCAATGCACTTTTTATTTTTATTTTGAATAAGATGAATCATTTTTTAATTTCTATTTTCGGTTTGTCATTGAATCGTGGTTTTTAAGTAGTCGATGCACTTCCCGAAACTTCTTTTCTTTTCAATGAAGTAAATTATTTTCCAATTTTTATTTCCGTTGTCTATTAAAGCGTGGTTTTTCAAACCATAATTTATTCCGTTCGAATCGCATCTTGACGCGATGCACTTCGCGCGAAAAATACGACGACCTTAGTGACGAATCTCTAGTACTCACGGGTTTTCTTGTTTGAAAGTGGTTGATTCCGAGGCTGTCCCATTTTAACCAAATCAGGATCTGATAGTGAAATCATAGGGAAATCCAGGAATATCGTCAAAAATTATATGCAGGTTTTTCAAAACTTATTCAGGTACTCCATTTTGTTGAGCTGATGTGAAAATACCCTCATTTACTAAGGAAATGAGGTGCGCAATCTGCAGGTTACATATTAGCTTAAAGTTCTAATATAATACGGCACTTTGATTATATAATAATTGTTTCGAAATATCTGTAAGTATATTTACACTGAAAATGAAAAATAAACAAACGCTCAAAGAAAATTAAACACGTGAACAGCAGAGCTCCGTCACTACGGTAGTATTATTCTAGAAGTGCATCGCATCGCAATCGGAACAAATTATAGTTTGAAGAAAATTAAAAATACGGTTTGAAAGCAACAGAACTAAAAAGAAAATTAATTATTATACCAATAGAATCTTTCCTACCATGAACTGAATACACGTGCAAATTCTCAACCTTTTAACTCAATCTGAGGGGTTTAAGGGTGCGGTTTTTATTGGTTCCATACAATTTTTTTCTGAAAAACCGAGAATGCTCTATTTCGAATATGTTGTTTATAATTAATTTCCAAATTCTCCACTACCGGTTGAAAATTTTCCGCCCATAGATCAGTAGGTACTTAGCGCATATATTAATTTTTATTTTTAATTAAATCTGTTATTCAGTTATTTTTCGCCAATTAATGCCTTTTTGTTGTTTTAATTTTTTTATTTTCAAGTTTGTTTTTATAACAAGATAATGAATGTTTCCGTCCCAAGTGAGCAGATACCTTCATTGAAAAGAAGTACTTAGTGTTTTTATCAGATGTATTCAACTACAGAATAATTTAACCAAAATATATTAAAACAATGGTTAATAATAACAATTTACACATTAATGTAATAACTATATGTATATAGTTAATTTGCCATTAGCATCTGAAGAAGATGAAGTTCCACCGAAACGTGCGTCTTGCGTTATTTCTTTTAATAAATGTGTAAATTGTTATTATTAACCATTGTTTTAATATGTTTATTAAAATACACCAAGTATCGGCCCAATTAATCCAAAATTTGAAAAAAGCAACTACTAGCTTTTTGGCCCTGTGGTATTTCAAACTACTACTCAAATGTGCAATCTCGAATCAGAATCTGTACTTCTTCTTCATGTGTCATAGTTAGTTTGCCATCAGCATCTGAAGAAGGTGAAGTTCCACCGAAACGTGCGTCATGCGTTATTTCTTTTAATAAATGTCTAAATTGTTAATATTAATCATTGTTTTAATTTACACCAAGTATCGGCCCAATCAATCAAAAAAAAAAATAAATATTTTAGTTATCCGTCACAACACGTATAATTACTATTTCAATTAGTTAGGAACCATCAGAAATATACAGGAAGTCCCAAATAAAATATTTTTTTTATTTTTTTTTCGTTTAATATGAATTTTTTAAAAAATTCGAAAATTTAACATTTTTTTTGAGGGGGGATACGGTTGACTTTGTTTTGTACACTCCTTTGTAAATCTTTAAACTATGAAATTGCACTATAGGGCATGTGATTCAACCTATGAAAGATTTACGAGTAATGACGACGAATTCGTAGAAAAAATGTCTTACGTTTCGTTTTTAGAAAGTAAAACATTTTTCGAATTAATAAGTAATTTAAAATTATTTCATCATAATCAGTAGCATCTGTAAACTGCACAAAATATTTCCTGCAAGTGTTTTTACATTTGACAAACTTTTGAAGAGTTGTATCTCGAAAACTATTGTGGCTACAAAGACAAAAAAAATTGAAAAATTCAGCAAGTTCTGATTATTTCAAAAAAAAGGTTTCGCTTAGCCGTTGTCGAAATACCACCCTTTCATGGTCTAAATGGCCGAAATCTGAGAAAAAAGCGCCAAAACATTTCATTTCCATTTTTGGAATGGAAAACTATATACCGGAGGAGCCCTGAGGTCGAAAACTTGACCAGAGTACCCCTACGTCATCCCAAACATTGTGTGCGAGAGATTTATTTTGGATTAAAATTTTACTGTATTAACATAAATAGGTAATTTTAAATTTAAAATAACAACATTCCAGAATTTTTCCTAAAACCGTAAGATTTCAATTTTTTTTTATATATTCAGCCCAGAGACGATGTCGTAAGATCTTTAGTAGGATATATCACATGCCATTCAAAATTTCCGAGGAAATTTCAAAATTGATGACCAAGATCTAGCAAGGGTTGACAACAGTAATGCAAGTAATGTAAATCGATGTCCCCCTCTTATTACAAAATGACTTGTTTTTTAAACAGGCGACTTTTATTTATTGAGAAATAAATAATTTCTTCCTCAAACTTTTAACCCTCGTAACTTTTGACCCTCTGTTTAGTAACGCCTTCGATATAATAATACAAATGAATTCAAATCAATAAAGTCTATTACAATAAATATCATTAAAAATATGAAGGGCTTCAAATTTTACCCCAAATATAGAACCACTCAATAGAGTGGGGAAATCTAGGTCGTTTTAATTTTCCGCTTTAACGAGGCTTATGACGAAAAATAGCAATTTGAAACTGTTTCCGAACCCGCCTACGCGATAATATGTCCCAAATTGCAGTCAATCTATGTATTTCGTGTCTCGAAAGAGAACGTTTCGGAAAATTCGGCAGGAAAAGGTCAGCAGGCGTGCATGCTACAACTGCAGAGATGGTTAACCTTCAAAATTTGTGCAAGGATGCAAAACCTGAAATCCCCTGTTTTTTCATGAGATTTATTATATTTTCCAAAATATGGGATTTTTAAAATTTTCAAAAAAATTCGATATCACAAATTATTCAATGAAGTTTTTCAATATTTCTCATAAATTTCAAAAGACTTGACAATAATAATAATAATATAATGTTTATTGATTAGCCCACAAGAATAAAGTTAATATACCCAATGCACTTCAATTAACAAATATAAATTAATTCACAATTTTATTCAAATTTAACGTTTTTCTTTGACAAACTGACCAAGAAAAATTCCAAAAGTTCTCCAAATTTGACAGATACTTCGGAAAAATATACCGAACAGTTGTTTAATTTTGCAACCTTTTACATTGCCCGGAACATGTTTATTTATAATTTTTTTAATTCGTGGTAATTTTTACGGACAAGATGGTCTCGAGATAATTACAAAAGTTTTGAAACTTGGTTGCAAATTCTAAAAAGATCTACTCTGATGCATTTGCAACCTTGTACGCGGTCCGGAAATTTATGCAATTTGCAAAAATATGATTTTTGGATATTTATATTTTTGCAAATTGCATAAAGTTCCGGACTGCGTACAAGGTTGCAAATTTGAAAATGCATCATAATAGATGTTTTCTAAATTTGCAACCAAGTTTCAAATTTTTGTAATTATTTCGAGACCATATTGATCAAAAAAATTACCACGAATAAAAAAAATTATAAATAAATATGCAAAATTCAATGTTATTGCAATTTTAACAATGTCCAGGACCTCGGAAAAAGTTGCAAAATGAGATTTGTTCTTTTCTCTATGTAGCATTCACTTGACTAAAGTTTAAAAACTTTTGGAATTATTGTTAAATTTTCGAATTTCAATGTCAACTGACTGAATGCGATTCTACTAGTGAATGGTATATTGTTTTTAATTCTCTCTCCTCGCATACTTGTCTGAGAACTTTGAAACTACTCAGCGTTGGTTTACGATTTCTCACTACCAATTTTGCCTGTTCACTCCATCTTAAATGATTGTCAACCATAATGCCTTAGCATTTTATCTGTCTTTTCTACTGTAAATATTTTATTTTCTTGTGTAAAAGATGGAGGTTACACTATTTTACTGATATGGTACATGAACTTTGTTTCATTCATTTTGGTTTCCGGGAAATTACCACATTACCAACTTTGGGCAACAAGTAGGTACCTATGTTTTATATAGATTTGTTGAATATAGCAAAACATCAGAATTGGTCTTTTTGTGCGCTTTCCCCGTGGATATGTGCCAATTTCAAACACTATATTAGAGCTGCCATACGCAAACAGAGGCCACTATTGCATAGATTCCATAGGGACATATGTTTTGGCCAAAATTTCTTCCACTTGCGATCTTCAAAGTGGGTATGTTTCCTGCGATTGATGGCGCTACGGTATTTGAAAACCGCAGTATAGATGTTATTAATAGGAGTGGGGAACATGAGGCTATTTGGCAGATCACTGCTTCACAGGCGTTCAACTGCAGGATGATTGAGAAGATCTGAAGAGAGATTGTGCTATTGTTAGTACTTATGCAGAAGGTGGACATTCTGAGAAATACATAACTTGAATTGAATCTTTTTCTCATAACCACTTGTGTTTCCAATTTTTTAAGTTTTAAGGGGTAGCTTTGAGTGCTAGGGGGATGTAGATATAGTAGTAAAACATAGTTTTCTTTCATCGTCGACACGCAATAATTTGATGAATTGATTGATTTGAAGAAAATAGACTTTCATTATCACTGTGCCTACTGATTAGATACTTTGGTTTTGTTTGCATTGTGCCTCCATAAAAATATATTACGTCACCAGATATCAGTTCAATACATTCACCAGAATTTTTTTTGCGGTCTAAAAGATCTATTTCTTATCCATTAAATATCTGATATAAGTTTTTGAGTGACGATAAAATGAAATTTTATTATCTGATTCAGCATGTTGTATGAATGATTTTAAGTACCACTTTGGCGAAGTAAATATTACTAGTATCATTTTAGGTTAGTGGGCTACGCAATTTTTCATTCTAGTAGCAATTTTTGCAGCATCAACATCTGCTTTCCCGTTCATTTCAAGGATATAAGATGATTCAATAACCAATGTTTATTTTGGAGCTTCCATTGCAGCCATTCACCTTGAAGATCGGAATTACCCCGACTCTAGATTCTCCGTCCAGACCACCAGTTGCAGAAAGATAAAACCGCTCCTACAAATACTGCCACCGTTCGTTAGCGACGGGGATACGATTGTGCGCAGAACGTAGAATCAAAGACGATCAATATGACTGCACATCTTTCCCCTTTCACTTAACAAACTCTTTTCCATCATTGTCATTCCGTGTTGCTAGGTCGACTGGGAAACGACAGGTGCAAGATGTTTCTGAGTATACCGTGCCTTCTGCTTATTCCGAACAAGATCTTTACTTGAGTATTCTCGAGTTAGGCTTGCCGGGAAATCCGGGATTGTCCCGGAATTTTCCGTCTTGTCCTGTGTCCAGTAATTAGACTTTTCTGTCCTGGATTTTGTATAACTACTATTTATTTTTTCATAAAGTTAACTATAACTATAGTTGCCAGAATTTATTCATTTATTTAGCGTATGGCATCAAGACACAACAACACAAACAATTATTACAAACGAACATTTGAAGAATTAATATACGCTATTGCTTCTGGCGTAGCTGTTAGGAAATCTTTGGGTGTCCTTTCATAGGCTGTTATAGGACATTCTTCTATAATGGTTTGATTTTCACCACATTCGTACAGGGGCGTCGCTGTCTTGCCCCATTCATACAGGGTGTAGGCACATCTGCCATGCTGGGTTCCTATGCGGTTTAAAGTTGCCCATGTTTTACGTGTTAAATCATAACCTAGTCAAATCAAATATGCTTTATTGTCTTAAAATTATACATTTTATTGACACAGCGAAAAAATAGTAACTAAATAATGTAAAATATAAAAAAAACATCAATCAAAAAATATACAAACTAAGCAATGTAATACCTAGAAATAAAAATCACATCACATTTCCATAAGAAATATATACAAACTTCACAATAAATCCTCCTCAATCGAAGCTGATGCCTGTGTTATTCAATTTGGTCATATCGATCAATCAGTGCTCAGAATAGTAGTCCCTCGAGTAGTCCTCTATAGAGCAATGAGGTCTATCAAGAAAATAAGATTTTGTTCGTTTCCGAAAATTGGTCAAGGAAGTTATAAATTTTAATTCCCCTGGAAGGTGATTGTAAATTTTCTTAGCATCGTAAATGATGGACTTTAATTCAGAGGAAGGAATAGGGAGGTGAACATGATGTCCCGAAGATTTGGTGGAATACCCGTGCTGTGACACCGAGGGTACGGCATGAAAATACTTATGAATCAAGCACACAGATTCAAATAAATATAAAGAAGGAAGCTTCAAAATTCTCTTTTTCTTGAAATAAGGTTTGAAATGAGCCCTATTTTTCAGTAAAAACATGTAACGAATAGCTCTCTTCTGCAATTTGAGAATGGTGTCAAGTTGTGAAGAATTACATGAACCCCAAAAGGGAAGACCATAACGAAGATGAGATTCGAACAATGCAAAATATGCAATTTTTGTAGATGCCATATCTAATTCACTTGAGATGGATTTAATGGCGAAACAGGCCGATGATATTTTTTTAGCTAGGAAATGCACATGCTGTGAAAATTTGAGATTTTTGTCGATAAAGAGACCTAGAAATCTGACAGAATCGACTATTTTAATGGCATGGTTTTGCAGGAATAGATCCTGGGAGTTATCTCTATAAAACAAGGCGACGGTTTTATCTACGTTGAAGCAAAGTAAATTTGCATCAGACCTGGACTTGATCAATCCAAGATCAATTATTGTCATTTCAGAGTGCAGCGTCGCAGAATTAGGATTGCTCCAAGTAATACTCGTATCATCTGCAAAAAGCGTAATTTCTCCACTGAATGAGGCCATGATACCGCGGCTCTTGGATAATGCATGGCATTTGGTTGTTCTGCTTTGTAGCCCATTCTTAGTACCATATCATTCAGAATATATGCCAGAACGACACACGTCAACAAATGTTGTAAATCTAAAGAAAATAGTTGGTTTTATTCTTTAAATTGACATTTTCCCATTGGGACCGGCCCAATTTTCAATCTTAATTCGTATCGAGCCCCCCGCATACAATAAAATGTATACGATAATACTTAATGTGTGGAGTTTTTCTGCTGTAAACCTACACGACCTTAATTTTAAACCTTACAAATTACAATTACATGTTACGAGTGGGTTAGGGATCCATTTCATAAAATTCTCAAAGGACTCTTATTTCCCGAGGAAAAAACCTTCATAGACTTCACGATAAGTGTCGACACCAAAAGATAATTTATTAATAAATCACTCTTTGATTTTTGGACAGGCGTAGATGATGAGTTTTCTGCACTACAAACAATGGCATTTCGCATTCTATTACCATTTTTAACATCCTACCTTTGTGAAACCTGATTTTCTGCGGTGGCTTCTTTGAAGACAAAATATATATCTGAGCTAAATATAAATTTTGTAGCAATAGGGTTGAAATCTAGGTAGCTTCGTATGATATCTTGAGTGGGATTGGTTTTACTTCAAATTGGTTTGGGGGGTTGACCCTCTGGGGGAAGAAATAAATCTTGTTTACATGATAAAGGGCGTAATTTTGGAGCAATAGGATTGAATGTTTGTGAGTAGATAGTTTCGTATGATATATTGAATAGAATAGGTTTTAATGGTTGGGGGGTTGACCCCCCAGGGAAATAAATCTTGTTTACAAGATAGAAGGCGCAAATTTGGTACCATAGGGTTGAAACTTTGTAGGTAGGTAGTTTCGTAAGATACTTGGATGCTATTTCTTTCTATATGAATTGGTTGGATAGTTGACCCCCCGGAGGAGGAAATAACTCTTGTTTTCATGATAAAGGGCGTAATTTTATAGAAATAGGGTTGAAAGTTGTAAGTACGTAGTTGCGTAGGTTGCGTAGTTGGATGTGATTGGTTTTGTTGAGAATCGGTTGGGGGGTTGATCCCCCGGGGAGGAGATAAATATTGTTTATACATTAGAGGGCGCATTTTTTTCGAATTTGGAAAAAAGTTATAATTTAATGAATATATTTTTTAAACTGGATACGTTATGAGAACCTGCTCTTCTAATGCAGCTCGCTGAATTAGAGTTTTTTAAATATTGTTTTTTACCTTTTATTTTCATATATTGACTGCAGTCCAACTCCGTTACCCAATAATTGTGCCGGAAAGGATAAGCCTGTACCTTAATAATTTTGTATCCTAATCATTTTTAAATGGTACTGGGTAATGTACATTCTTTACAAGCCCATTAGCCGTTCGGAACCGGCGTTAAACTTTATGTCCCTAGAGAGTAAATCCTAAATCCTCTACTCCATCAAAAATATAAATTCAAATATGCATTCTAATATCTGTCTGTCAAAAATAGATATTTTGATCTCTAGTTGAATCAAGGTTTAATTAAATGGAAGTAAAACAGTTCCGAAACGTTTTTCCGCTTTGAAAAAGCAAATACTTGAAACTTTTTCAGTTTTCAACGTTGAGTAATGAGTCAATAATCGCTATTTATTCAAACGCACAAAGACCAACGTGTTTTCATTTCGACTCTTGAATTTTTAATGAAAAATCAACAGCTAAGCCACGGGTAATCGGGAATTTTTGTAAATGACGAATGGGTTTATATATATATATATATATATGTATATATATATATATATATATTTATTCGAATTGTTGTTGCCTGTGATCTATTTTTAATCTCTTGATAATTATTAGCAATAACAGGCTGGTTGAATCTTAAAAAACTCGATCCGTATCAGAGGATTTTGTTTGTTGTACTATTTTCATCTTCAAATTTTCAATCCAATGCTTTGCTACGCCGTTCTGATGAGGACCAAAGAGTCCGAAACACGTGTCAACGGCTGCTTCCATATAAACGTACTATACCGATAATTTTACTCCACATCTTTAATGTTTTCCCATGACTCATTTCTTTGTTGTTAGATAAATAATACCCTATTATTTTTATTTTCAGACATTACGTAGGTAAAGGTTTCTTTGGTTTCCCTTACCATCTAATCATAACATTTTTGAATGTTAATATTAGACTGAATAGTATATAATAAATAACTAGCAAGACAAAGCAGCCTTATTTTTTCAATTTTTTCACATCAATAAATGTCAAATTAATTTCAATTAAGAATATCTGAATAAAAAGTCAACTCTTTAATAAAATCGAGTTTTTTAAGTTTCAACCAGCCTGTTATTGCTAATAATTATCTAGAGATTATATATATATATATATATATATATATATATATATATATATATATATATATATAAACCCATTCGTCATTTACAAAAATTCCCGATTACCCGTGGCTTAGCTGTTGATTTTTACAATACAGGGTGAGTCAGCTTTTTGTAGCAGGACTTTGCCATCTTGTGAAAGACATTTTCTTATGATGAAAATGTTATATAAACATATAAGCTCAGGAGCTTCGTTTATGATATACAGGGTGCCAAAGTTTTATATTTTTCTGTTTTTTCTCCTATAATTTTCAAAATAATTAAATGAAATTTTTTTTATATAGGTATATCTAACAAAATGTTTGTTCCGAAAGGTATTTTTTCATGGGCCAGGTCCATATTCAATATATTTTACTTCAGCTAGCCCCTAGCCTAGATAGTGCTTCATAATCCCCTACAAACTGGACAAGGCAGCGATGCAGAAAATGAGGAACCGGCCAAGTCTAAATTAAGTAATTGAAAATTAAATTTCGGTAGTTTTTCCGGTGGATATAGTCAAGTTTAGAACAAAAAGGTTTAGAATATAGATCCAACTTGCCCCTACATGGCGCTATATCGCATCAACTTCTATACTATTCAATCGATCGACATGCACATTTTTTTTTCATTTAACCAGAGTGAGCCACACCGCTAGGCCGGGTACCTAGTGTGTCTGTATGTAATGTGCCAACTGTGACATTCAGGAATTTTAAACACAACTAAGGTAGTTATCATTATTATTATCATTAGATAGAGGGTTCTTTCCCACGAATTTGTGGACTTTCGATTAACTTAATGTAAGTTAATGGTGATATTGATTCGGAATAACTATCACAATAATCATTTTCGCCCATTTCTTACCTAATTTTGATGAAGTACTTCTATTCAATATGGCCAAACTAGATAAAAAACTGGTATATATATATATATATATATATATATATATATATATATATATATATATATATATATATATATATATATATATATATATATATATATATATATATATATATATATATATATATATATATATATATATATATATATATATATATATATATATATATATATATATATATATATATATATATATATATATATATAATGGTGGTAAGTATGTACCCTCAATTTGAACAATTTATGTACTTTTCGTTTTTCCCGTTTATCATTTTTTTACATCTATTTACAAAGGACATAAATAGGAAACACGAGGAATATGAAACTAGTTCGTTCCTCTAAAAATACATGGTGCTTTGTCTGGATAGACTTGATGTGATCAGACGAATTGAAAATAGACAACCGCATTGCTCGGAAGTCGTCTAACCTGGGCGCCACGGTGTTGCCAACTGTTGAAAATCAACGTTTTCCAATGATTTTTTTTTTGTTATCTCGAACGGAGAAGTACCCTACACTCGAATAAACTTGCAGATTAAACCAAGTAAACAATTCTGATCTCGCGTGTTATGTTATTGGTGTTCACTGTGGTAGAGGAGTTCATTTTAAAGGGACACAAATAACACAACACGAATTTTTAAGACACGCTTCGATGTCATGGTCAGCATTGTTCAATTCGTCGCATTCTGAAAGTTGGTTGACGTGTCTGTACCTACACTACGCAATTGCCTAGATTAAGTCATTTAAGTAAGTACCTTGTCATTTTAACATAAAAGCTGATATTAGGAAATTCTAAGTTTTTCTCCCAAGGCAGCTTTGATAAAGGTGAATCGTACGTGACATGATGTAAATGTTTCTGTGAATTTCATAAATGACTATTTTATCGCAATTCATGCTATTAAGTAACTACCACTATGAACTAATCGTTTTTCACTTCGCTTCTATATCACTTAGTAAAAAACGGTCTACAAGTAAATCGAGTAGTAACAGGATCACGGAAAACTATAATGTAACTAAATTACGATTGTTAGCTTTTCGTTTTACCTATATGTTTTGAAAAAATGCCTCATATTCAAATCACACAAATCTTTTATTATTATTTATTATTTAAGATGGGGTAACATATATACAGCTAGCCTAATGCGACAGTGTCCTTTAAGGCAGCTATTGAGAAGGTGTGCTTAATTTATTCTCACTGAGATCCAGATACCCTTTGGATCTTGCAGTTTTGAAGTTCCGAACTTTTTGGAGTGACCCGTCCCTGAAAGATTCCGCCAGAGTCTTTCCTCCTTCTGCCGAAACTTGGAGTTCTACTATCTCTTCGTAAATGATGATGAGGAATCGGGATTATTAATTAAATGAAACAAATTTTTCAACATTTTTCATTTTTGTTCATACAAGAAGTAGCGATTTCAAAGTTTTATTCTGATAACAACTCAGTGCTATTGTTACAATTTCCTTTGGAATAATTTGATTTAAGAATTAACAATAATTATTCAGCAAGATCTACAACAAGATAAAATACCACTACCGATGCACTTATCATTTACAATTATAAAATTGCATCGCAAACGTGTCCTACTTTAACGCTCCGTAACTAACATACGGTCTGTGAGACCGACAACTTCAATTTTCTTCGCAAAAACGATACCGCGCCAACTTATGTTTCTGCGCGTTCCAGTAGTTTCCTATTTCGTCATCTTACACTTAGTGGTACTAGGACAGTCGTTCATGACGCTTATGTGTTGAGTTACTATCACTTTCGGTCTTGTGGACCGATGTTAGTAGGCGTGCAAGTGATTTTCTGAAAATACTAAGTAAGTCAATATTCTTTTTTTATTATGAAACAGGAGTCTTAATTTATATTTGGTACCCGTTTTGTTTAAAAAGACTAAATAGAACCTTTTGCTAAACAGAATGGCTGATTGGAGTTATGAAAAGGAGCAAGAAATGCTAGAACGCCTATGGCTGGAATCGATCGATGAACCAGAAAATGAAGCCGCAGAAAAAAGCGATGATAGCCTGGAAGATGGCGATTTTGAAATTATGCATCTAAAAAGAACAGAAAAACAAAGTATAACTGTCTTTTCTGCTATAAATTCATGTGCCTGGAACATCTAATTCCACTGTGCTCAGGATGCAGCTTGAAAATGAATACTTGATTCAATCTTGTTTTTTCAGTTTACGGTAGCCTTTATGTTCTTGGTACTCTACTTTTGTTATTAAGTATATACTTATATAGTTATCTGTTTTTGTTTATTCATTTCAGAGTTTGTTCTTCTTTTTATTTCTCTAATGAAAATGTTTATGATTTTTAATTGAAGAAATTTAATTTTTTTAATGTTTATTATAGGACTGAAGTTATAAATAAAATAAAAATTATCAAAAATTGTCAAGAAGTGTTTACTTAATCAAACTCTGAAATAATAATAAAAATATTGCACATTATAAAACAATTATTAACGTTTAATTGAAATTGGTCTCTGAAACCGATGTTAGCTACGGTGTACTACGAACGTATGTTAGTCACGGAGGGTTAATAATCATAAACCAATAATTACAAAGATTGAATGTACCGATTAAGTTCATAACTTCTAATTAGTTGATATATTTATATTATTCAATAATAAAATGTTTATTTTCATAACTTAAAAACTCATCAACTGAAAAATTATTAATTACCATTCTTTTATTTCTTTTCCATTTAACTAGGTACCTACTCTCAAACGTTTGTTAATTTATTTAATCGTGCCTGCTATTCAATACATAATATATAACCCCGTAAATATCGAAGAAACTTCGATCCGACCGGGTGTCCCACGACAACCCTCGTCTTTTTATTTATTTGACTGTGTGGAGCATAACAAACTTCTGGATAAAAATGGAATACCGTGGCAAAAGAGGACCGGTACAAAAACTGTTAGATTCTTATCTAAAGGATCGATGCCAGCAGGTGGAATGGAAGGGCAAAAAATCAGATATGGCGTGCCGCAGGGTTCCATCTTGGGACCAATTCTATTTGTATTATATATAGATGACTTAAAATTAAGTAAAGACAAGGAGAGAGTTGCAAGTAAAGACAGAAGAGGCCATCAAAGATTCTGAAACTTGGTTAACCGCGAACAATCTATCCCTTAACATCAGAAAGACCCAAACACTAACATTTTCATTAAGAATAATGAAAGAATCAGACCAGATTGAATTATTGGATTTTACGTTGGACAGTTTGTTGATATGGTCAGCACATGTTGGTATAATTTGCAGGAAGCTCAGTGCAGCTATTTTCAGCATCCGCAGGATCAACCACATGATGGGAATGAGACAAGCCTTGGCTACCTATTATGCCAATTTCCACAACTTGGCTAGGTATACAATCATACTTTGGGAAGCATCGCACGTGAGTGTTAGGATATTCCTGGAGCAGAAGGAGGGGGTAAGTGCGTTGTTTGGAGTGTCCCGGTTGAGCTTCTCAGGTCGCTAGGGATGTTGACCTTGCCGTGTTGTTATGTTATGCAGTGTCTCACCTATTTTCACGAACACAAGGAAAAATTTCTCCAACGCACATCTTTCCATGAACATCAAACAAGAAAACGTGACAACTATATCCTTCCCAAACATCGCTTGGTAAAAACACAAAATTATATAATTATATCGCCATTAAATTATATAATAAGCTACCTTCCAACTACAAGAATCTGAACAATGCAAAGTTCAAGAGAACGCTAAAGAAAATTTTATTGGAAGGCTGTTTTTATAGCATTGAGGAATTTATGTCAAATGACTTTTGAAGGCTGTTACAGATGAATTGGATGAATCTCCAATGATTTCTACGTGTATTTTTGAAATAGATAATAGAGTGTTGCTAAATAGATTTTCCCTCTTATCCTTGGAAAACAGAAGAACATATTATGCTTGTATCTTCATTTATAAATTGATTCATAATCTGATAGACTGTCCAGGTTTGTTATCTCAATTAGATTTTCACGTTCCGAGACTAAGTAGTAGAAACGAAATGTGTTTCTATTTGCCTCTGCCAAGAATCAATGTTTTAATAAAATCCCCAGTTTACAACATTTGTAAAACATATAATAGTTTCTATTCAGAATGTGATATTTTTGTTGTTCCATTTAGATGATTCAAGTATATAATTCGTAACAAGTTAATTAATATGCAAGTCCAACTACAATCTAATTGAAACCTCTCCTCATCCATCCTGTAGGGGTGATATATATATATATATATATATATATATATATATATATATATATATATATATATATATATATATATATATATATGCATTGTGTTCAAAATCTCTGTACTGCCAAGTCAATTAGAATTCTACAATATATATTATTTTATTGTTATTTGTATGGATCACTGTGTATTATATATTGTTCTATTGTTCTGTTGTTATACTTATACTCATTCATAACTGTAAACCATACTATGTCTGTCTTATAATTGGGATTACTCCTGTTAGACAATAAACCCTTTTTTTTTAAATGCTTGTGATTTTTATGTGCATTCAAATATGCTTGTTTGTAAAGTTTATGAGATTTTACACTTTATTATTTGGATTGAGTTGAGTTTCGATTGTGTTGACTTACTATGTAATTATTGATAGTGAATAAATTTCTATTCTATTCTAATTCGAATAAAAATCGAGTCGAATTGTCACTAATATAACCTTCATAATTCGAGCTACTGAATATAATCATACGCGCATCTCGATGAATAGAGAATCCCGAAGATAAGAGGTTTACGTCAAACAAAATATAACACAAGGGCGATATTTATCATCACAAGGCTGCATAGGTTATCTTTTTGTTAAATCCCTCCAGCTATGGTCGAAGTCTAAATTCTAAAGGGCAAAACACATTACTTAGTAAGATAACACGTTTATTTCATTTGGTCGAAATAATGAATTCCCAAATCGACATGATTATTCATTGAAAGCCTCGTTGAAAGCATAATAATACAGTAGGTAGAGTATTTATGTTACTCCTCTTCAAAATTACCCAAATATAAAATATGAGAGGTGTCGTGGAACATCCTGTTGGAACGAAGATCCTTTCGTTATATATCATGTATTAAATAGCATGCACAATTAAATAAATTAACAACGTTTGAGAGTAATTAAAGGAAAAAACGTTAATGATTAATTAAATGAAAAAATAAATAAATACAAGGAAAAGTTATGACATTGTCATTAATATTTTTTTAAGTTATGAAAATAAACAAATTATATTATAAGTTATTATAAAGATATGAACTAATTATCGACTTATCAGTATATTCAATATTATTAATGATTGGTAACTAAAGTAGAACACGTATTTTTTCGATTAAATTTGTCTGGAAAAAAAACTGCATCGATAATGGTACCTATTGTATCTTGTTGAGATTTTGAGGGATCATTGGTAATTCTAAAATCCAATTCATCCGAAAGAAATTGTAACAACGGCACAGTGTTTTTATCAAAAAAATTGGTTTATAATAGCATCTTTTTTGTATGAACAAATGTTGAAAATTTTTTTAATTCCGATCCCTGATTATCTTCATAAGAATATATTGAAGATTGTTTATAAATCTTCGGGACATCATGTTCACCTCCCTATTCCTTCACCTGAATTAACCTTCCACTAGTCACCCACGGTCTCTGAGACCGGGGTATTCAAATTCTGTCTATATTCAGAAGCGTAGTGGGGGTAGTGAGCCGACGCCGCAGCTATGCTCCTCATTTGCAGTGTTTCACTACTGGTCAAACTTTGGTAACCGTATGGTATGTGGTTTTCAAATTATAACGATTTCCGGATTCTGAGAACGGGGTGACTACTGAAGTTAACGGTGTGTGAGACCGGGGTGACTACTTTTTTAAATTAACCTTCCGGGGTATTCAAATTCTGTCTATATTCAGAAGCGTAGTGGGGGTAGTGAGCCGACGCCGCAGCTATGTTCCTCATTTGCAGTGTTTCACTACTGGTCAAACTTTGGTAACCGAATAGTATGTTTTTCAAATTATAACGATTTCCGGATTCTGAGAACGGGGTGACTACTGAAGTTAACGGTGTGTGAGACCGGGGTGACTACTTTTTTAAATTAACCTTCCGGGGTATTCAAATTCTGTCTATATTCAGAAGCGTAGTGGGGGTAGTGAGCCGACGCCGCAGCTATGCTCCTCATTTGCAGTGTTTCACTACTGGTCAAACTTTGGTAACCGTATGGTATGTGGTTTTCAAATTATAACGATTTCCGGATTCTGAGAACGGGGTGACTACTGAAGTTAACGGTGTGTGAGGCCGGGGTGACTACTTTTTTAAATTAACCTTCCGGGGTATTCAAATTCTGTCTATATTCAGAAGCGTAGTGGGGGTAGTGAGCCGACGCCGCAGCTATGTTCCTCATTTGCAGTGTTTCACTACTGGTCAAACTTTGGTAACCGAATAGTATGTGTTTTTCAAATTATAACGATTTCCGGATTCTGAGACCGGGGTGACTACTGAAGTTAACGGTGTGTAAGACCGGGGTGACTAATTTTTTAAATTAACCTTCCGGGGTATTTAAATTCTGTCTATATTCAGAAGCGTAGTGGGGGTAGTGAGCCGACGCCGCAGCTATGTTCCTCATTTGCAGTGTTTCACTACTGGTCAAACTTTGGTAACCGAATAGTATGTTTTTCAAATTATAACGATTTCCGGATTCTGAGACCGGGGTGACTACTGAAGTTAACGGTGTGTGAGACAGGGGTGACTACTTTTTTAAATTAACCTTCCGGGGTATTCAAATTCTGTCTATATTCAGAAGCGTAGTGGGGGTAGTGAGCCGACGCCGCAGCTATGTTCCTCATTTGTAGTGTTTCACTACTGGTCAAACTTTGGTAACCGAATAGTATGTGTTTTTCAAATTATAACGATTTCCGGATTCCGAGACCGGGGTGACTACTGAAGTTAACGGTGTGTGACACAGGGGTGACTACTTTTTTAAATTAACCTTCCGGGGTATTCAAATTCTGTCTATATTCAGAAGCGTAGTGGGGGTAGTGAGCCGACGCCGCAGCTATGTTCCTCATTTGTAGTGTTTCACTACTGGTCAAACTTTGGTAACCGAATAGTATGTGTTTTTCAAATTATAACGATTTCCGGATTCCGAGACCGGGGTGACTACTGAAGTTAACGGTGTGTGAGACCGGGGTGACTACTTTTTTATTTTTAGTGATAACGATGTTACATAATCAATTATTTGGGAGAAATTATCGAAATTGATGTACTGTGAATATATTATCCACAAAACAATCCTGATGTTTCCTTTTTCTAAAAAAAAAATAATTTGATTCTTTTACAGATGGCCTATTACGAGAAAGAACAACAACGCCTTCAAAACCTGTTGGAAGAGATTCTTACTGATGAAGAAGCACCAGGAATGCACTATGATGCGGAGTGAGATTTGGAATCAGATAAAGAAGAGCGACAAGAAACTGGCGAAAAGCATAAAACACTTCTGGTTACTGATTACAACAGAACTAAGGGTTTAGTTGACACAGTTGATAAGCTCTGTGCAAGCTATAATTGTGCCCATAATATCAGAAGATGGCCGATGGTCGTATTTTATCTAATGCTGAATGTGGGTGCGATAAATTCAAAGATCATTCATTATGACACTAATGCTCCTTCCAATTTGTTGAGGAGAAATTTCTTGAGAAAATTGTCTTATAATTTGGTTTTACCCCATATGAGGCAACGTGCTACCATGACCAACCTTCCAAGAATGTTAACGCTTAGATTGAGAGAAATATGTCAAATTGAAGATAATCCTGCACCTGCTGCCGGAGTAAGGAATGGAAGATGTGTATATTGTGATTGGAGGAAAAACCGGAAAACCAGATATTTCTGTTTTAGATGCAAAAAGTTTATGTGTTCAGAACATTCCACGGTAATATGCCATGATTGTTGTGAAAACATTGCCCAAACAGACTAATCAAATAGTTTATAATTACATTTAATTTAGTTGGTAAATATGAACAAGCAATTTTTTTAGTTCAAGATTATATTTTTTGTTATTCTTTTATAGTCAATATGAAGTTACTGAATAAAGTTATGTTGATATTCTACTACTCTTTATCGTAGGCATTGAAAGGTAATGTACTAAAAAATATATAAGTAAGAAACTAACGCCACTATGAAAAAAAAATTCAAAGGCAGGTCTCATGGACCGGGGTTACTACTCAAATCCAAAAATTTAGCGTGACTACAGGAGGGTTAATAAAGAAGTCCATCATTTACAATGCTAAGAAAATTTACAATCACCTTCCAGTTGAATTAAAATCTATTACATCCTTGGCCAATTTTCGGAGAACAAAATCTTATTTTCTTGATAGGCCTCATTACTCTATAGAGGACTACTATTCTGAGTATTTCTGAGCATTAATTGATCGATATGACCAAATTGAATAACACGGGCATCAGCTTCGATTGAGGAGTATTCGACACTCTCGGTTGTATTGTAAAGTTTGTATATATTTTGTATGAAAATATGGTGTGATGTGTTTTTATTTCTAGGTATTAGATTGTTTTGTTTGTATATTTTTTGATTGATGTGTGTTTTACATTATATTACTAAATTTTTCGCTTTGTGAATCAAGTGTATAATTTTAAAGACAATAAAGCATATTTCGATTTGATATAATTTCAAAAATTATACTCAAATCTTTATATTTATATAGAATAGATAATAGAGTATCTTAACATCTTCATTAATTGTGGCTACATTTTGGAGAACGTAGCATGAGTTACATTTTTGAATGTACAAAATTCACCTATGGTTCAAAAATAATGCACTAAAGTTTATAAAAGTTTTTGTTGAATGCATAAAGATTATGTGCACAGAACAAACCAATGAGACTAAAACAGCACCTAAACAGATATAAATTTGATTACACAAATATATAAAAACTACGAGTCGAGAAGAACCTTACACAAAGGGCAACAACGCCAAAGTACGATCTAAAGGTATACCGTAGAATAACAGAAGTAATTGGATGAATTTATATATTTTCCTGGAATTTTGCTTCAATAAATTTTACACAGTACAATAAAATCAGATATTTTACACCAATTACAACATAAAAAGTATGATTTTTTTTAAACAATGGTTACTTAATATATATTTTCTTCGGCTATATTCAATACAAGATATAAATAAATAACAAATTGGATCGAAAGGGTTAAAACAAAGATAACTTCAAATAATTAGTAAGAGAGTAAATTATATTCGAAACTGCTAGTCAGGTAGTTTTGCAAGATTAAGAGGGGGGCTTGTAGTACGATATATTTGTATTTACTAATGTGTAATGATACTAGGAAATATAGTTTAATTCCATTAGTTTAAGCATTTCATATTTTGAAGTCAAACTTAAATGGGTGATTTCACCTATATAAAGTTAGCACTACCACATGCGAGATGAAAGGTGCCATAATGTGATTAATTTGTCGCTTTTTTGTCGTGATTTTGTCGTGCAAAAAAAAAATTTGTCGCGAAATGATTTTTTTTTGAAACTAATGGTAGTGCTAACTTGATATTAAGTTAGCACTACCACCTATGGAAAACGGTCTTCCAATGATCGGACAAATGTCGCATCTGGTGCATAATTTGTCGCTTTTTTGTCGTGCAAAAAAAAGTTTTGTCGCTAATTTTTTTTCCCTTAAATCGATGATAACGCTAATTTGATATCAAGTTAGCACTACCAACCATCTTCTAATATTCTGATGAAAGTCTCATCTCGCGCATAATTTGTCGTTTTTTTGTCGTGATTTCGTCGTGCAAAAATTAAATATGTCGCGAAATTTTTTTTTTTTTATAAACCTAATGGTAGTGCTAACTTGATATTAAGTTAGCACTACCACCTCTTGAGAACGGTCTTCCGATGATCGGACAAATGTCGCATCTGGTGCATAATTTGTCGCTTTTTTGTCGTGCAAAAAAAAATTTGTCGCGAAATTATTTTTCCATAAATCGATGATAGTGCTAACTTGATATCAAGTTGCACTTCCAACCATCTTCTTATATTCTGATAGAAATCTCGTCTCGCGCATAATTCGTCATTTTCTTGTCGTGATTTTGTCGTGTAAAAATTAAATATGTCGCGCAATTTTTTTTTTTTGATGAATTTTATATTCCCATAGTTGACCCTAAAGTCACTTGGGTCACTATACAATGCATATTCTTAAGGCTCAATATTAATCAATTGATAATGGCTGTTTTTCATAAAAACTCAATTAAATTTATTCCAAACAAATGGCTTCTAATCTGTTCAAAAACAGAGTCTTAGTATAATACAAAATGAGTGGTGGTAAAAAAAAACTTCTCGCCCAAAATACTCATTTCCTTACACATGAAAAAAATTTGATTTGGAAACTTTGGGGAAACTGTGCTCGTTTTAATTTGATAAAAGTCGAATCTGGCCCAACTAATTTTCAAAAAGTCTCTCTCAATACTCCTGCGAAGCTTATGGAGGGTTGTCTTAGTACACACAAAACAGCAATAACTTACATTTACTGGATAATCATAGGGAATAAAGCGTAATGTGTGATAAAAATATGAAATATACGTCAGTTGCCATGCTTTTTTATTTTTAATCATATTCTTTTTATATTGCATAAAGAATAACATACGGAACATATTAAAAACGCGCAGTTCATTTCACAATCTAAATCGTACAGTAGAGGAGCACAGCTGGAGATACACTTCTCGTGCTCTTCATTTCCTCTGGCTTCTCCTTGAGATCATCATACGATACCCACTTCCCATCTTTTCTGAATATAACAGCTCAATGCTTTTAAAAGTGCTAGGGAGCATTGGCTGCCATCTAGCGGTGGGTACATGTCGAGAACATGCAAGCTTTCAAGCGCGGGAAATTTTGAATTTGGGAATGTATTTATAACAGTGACCTTAATGATTTAAATATTATTTTTCATGACGTGGGGAAGGAAATATAGCGCTACATGTAGGAAAACGATTTTTCATTCAATCAAATTCATATTTGTTGATATTAAATACATAATTCGTACAATATAATTTCACAATGTAACTTTGACAAATTTTTTATGGTACTACTATCGAAATAAAAATATAACATCCCCAACAGTGTATAGGTAGTAGGTAATTAATTTAGCAGCGGCTACATTTCTCATTTTCGATCGGCGAATTTTTATCGGAAATTTAACAGATTACGGCATGGTAAACATAGAATATAAAAAAAAGTTTAATTAAGTAATTAAATTTATTATTTTCCATTAAGCACTGTTAATTAATATAATAATTATAATTATGACTTAAAAAACAATGCGTTTTTATTGTTCTTGAAATTTTTTTTGTATATGTATTTGAATCATAACTCTGACTTTCATCAGAATATCAGAAGATGGTTGGAAGTGCAACTTGATATCAAGTTAGCACTATCATCGATTTATGGAAAAATAATTTCGCGACAAAATTTTTTTTGCACGACAAAATCACGACAAAAAAGCGACAAATTATGCACCAGATGCGACATTTGTCCGATCATCGGAAGACCGTTCTCAAGAGGTGGTAGTGCTAACTTAATATCAAGTTAGCACTATCATTAGGTTTATAAAAAAAAAATTCGCGACATATTTAATTTTTGCACGACGAAATCACGACAAAAAAACGACAAATTATGCGCGAGATGAGACTTTCATCAGAATATTAGAAGATGGTTGGTAGTGCTAACTTGATATCAAATTAGCGTTATCATCGATTTAAGGGAAAAAAAATTTGCGACAAAACTTTTTTTTGCACGACAAAATCACGACAAAAAGGCGACAAATTATGCACCAGATGCGACATTTGTCCGATCATTGGAAGACCGTTTTCCAGAGGTGGTAGTGCTAACTTGATATTAAGTTAGCACTACCATTGGTTTCAAAAAAAAATCATTTCGCGACAAATTTTTTTTTGCACGACAAAATCACGACAAATTAATCACATTATGGCATCTTTCATCTCGCATGTGGTAGTGCTAACTTTATATAGGTGGTGATTTCCTTCATGTAAAACTTATTACAATTGCCACAATTAATTATATACATTCCTGATTTATTATTTTTGTGAATTTTTGATTTATTATTCTTTATATGATTTCCTAAGGTATTTCCAGTACGGTAAGGAATGATGTTATTAGAAAAAATTGAAATGAGTTTTTTACTTGAATTTCCGATGTAAGTAAGGATATAGGTAATTGACAATAGGGATATAGGTAGGTAATAGACAATATGAACGATAATGAGATTTTCAAAAATGCAATTAGCCAGGCACCCCCGAGGGGGTAACCACTGGGGAGATTTTCTGCTCCTAGTGGAGGAGATCCGGGGAGATCTGAGAGGAGATCCAAGGAGATCCGGGGAGATCCAAGGAGATCCGGGGAGATCCAAGGAGATCCGGGGAGATCCAAGGAGATTCGAGGAGATCCGAGGAGATCCGAGAGGAGATCCAGGGAAATCCGGGGCGATCCAAGGAGATCCAAGTCAATTCGTCTATATTTTTCGCATGTTTCTGATGATAATTTATACTTCAGGGCCCAATTCTATAGATCTCTAAATAGCCCTAGATGTTCGGACTTCGTTTTGCATCTTTTCTCTAGAAAAATTCTTGCCCAAAAAAGTGCCATTTTTAACTATAATTAAAACTTTATTATGAAGAATCTTTAGCTCGTCGAAATTGTAATTCTCAACCAAAACTTTTTTTACTAGGGTATTCACCTGATTTCCATACTCAATTCTAAGAGCATAAAATAAATCAAGATTTATTTCGATATTCCCGTATCTTTGAGCAAAATCATCGAATCTATCTCGAAATCTATCCACGATAGATGGCGCGATATCTGATTTTCTGATCTTATTCATGGAGTTGTCCGCAAAATGATTTCTCCACTTGCGCGATGTCTCTAGCGTACAGTTGACAATATGGAGTGAGCTTTTTACATAGGGTGTTTCTCGGGGTGTTTTTTATAAATGTGTTCAATTTCAAGAATATTTTCAGATTGCTCAGAAAAGATGATCTTAGAGTATCATTTTTGAGAGAATACTCCTCGGAATACTCTAGTTTTTTCCAATTTTACCGAGACCTATGAACAGATGTCGGTGGCGGGGGGAGGTGTAGACCTCGTGAAGACCTCGTTGTAGGCAGAACTCGGAGCCAAGCTCGACGCCGATCGCTTCATTTTATTCAATATGACTTTTTCGGTATTCCGAAAATTAAATCTTCTAGAAAATCTATATTGGGATGATATTCAAGCGTGGTCAAAATATAATCGTATTGTATTTATATTTGGGCTGTAGGATCGAGTGTAGGACGCATTGTTCTTGAGTAAAACTCATTTTTTGAATTATTTTATTCATTAAATCGTGGTTTGAATAAACTTCCGAATGGAAGAGCACTCAAGAGAGCAATATAATTAAAATAAAATCATTTATAGTCTAGAAATTGTAAACTACAAATTTAATAATTTGTATTAATAAATCCACTATTGTATATTGCTTCATTTGTAAATTCTTCAAATTGAAATATTATGTTTCAGTATTCTCGTATATTCATCGCATTTTGCATCATAATTTATTTTTAGAAAATGTTCTTCATGTTTGATTTAATTTATTGGAAATAAATTTTTCTCGTAATGGGACATTCTGTACTGTCACAGAAATAGTGTACCCTCGAGTATACCTCGTTTATTATATATTACCCAGTTATGTATGATACAGGGTGGTATATTGGCAAAGTCATCAGTGAGAAAATACAAGATGAAGAAAATTAAAGGAAGATTAAAATTAAATTCCTGAAAGAAGAGTTGGAAGATTTTATTTGGCCTCAACAGGACGATATCCAAGAAATTGAAGAAGACCAAGTTTTTTATTGCCCAATTCAAATTCTTGGATGTTAACTGTTAAAACTGTCAAGATCAGATCGAGTTAAGATCGTCAGTTTGTACAAATTTTAGAGAAGGTTCTAACATGAAATCTTATTCTTTTTGTTATATTGTTTTACTTTTCATTATTCAAATGTTCTTATTTTTTGTTTCTTATACTTTTTGACCTGCTGTGTTTTGTTGAGATTTTTCTAGAATAAATATTCTTTGTTCTTTATTATATGTTTTCGTTACCTACTACTACTTACTAAATATTTGGTATAAATCTGTCTCGAATTTTTTCAAATGCATACTGGCATTTCATCTATAGTAGTATGTTTCGCTATTGGAAAGTTAGTATAATTTAATATATGATTCAACACTTCTTCAGTCGTAAATGCTACTTCACGCATACAGCAAACTCATTTATACGTCAACTTAAAGAGAATACGTTCTCTCCCAATAATTGAAAAAACTCAAAATAATTGAATTAAAAAGAGTTTTTAAAAATCGTACCATAATTTATTTTAATCGATAACGTGAGAAGGAACTTCAAATAAATAAGGTACAGGTAATTTCAAGATATTACATAGAATTCCATATATTTCAAGATTTTTCAACTAAATAATCTTGACTCGAACCATTAGATAAAGTAAAAAATATCTCAAAAAGATCCATAAATACTGTGTATAGCCCTCGGTACAGCCTATCTTCCCCGATAATTTCTGAAAGTTATTTAAATATATTCGTTTGTGTTGATTGATCCCTTGAAAATAGTAAGAGGTGTTCCGAAGAAATCCGAGGAGACCCAAAGATATCCGGAGGAGATCCGGGGAGATCCAAGAAAATCAGGAGGAGATTCGGGGAGATCCAAGGAAATCCGGAGGAGATCCGGGGAGATCCAAGGAAATCCAGAGGAGATCCGGGGAGATCCAAGGAAATCCGAAGGAGATCCGAGGAGATCCGAAGGAGATCCGAGGAGATCCAAGGAAATCCGGAGGAGATCCACGAGGGAGGAAATCTTTTGTCGCAAAAAATTTCCAGTGGTTACCCCCTCGGGCACCCCTTATCAGAGATTATATACAAACATTCAGATCTGCTACTGAATATCCAAATTGATCATACTATAAGCCCTCCCTTCATAATCTTCTCAATATAACGGAACCACCTAACTAGCTAGTTTAGTATGAAATTCCCTCTCTTAATAATTATCAATAACTGTCTTTGTATTTAACCTTCCTACCCAATTCCTTATTTATCCATTTATTGTATTAAATACTCCCAAGAAAAGCAATCATTTTGAACCCAGCATCTGAAGAAGGTGAAATTTCACCGAAACGTGCCACACGCGTATTTTATTTATTTAATTATTTTACAAAAACTGTTTTACAGGATAAATCCTAATAACAAAACAGGGGAAAAAACAAATTAACAAAAATAATCGACAAAAATCAAAAAACAAGTAATTTGTAACGTTTAAATTGTTGTAATTTACCATTGTTTGAATACAAAATATATGATTTCAACTATAATAAAGAATATTTAAGTTAAATCATAGCTTCATGGATTTTTATGAACTCGTGATTGAATATTAAGTACCAAGAAGGATTAAACATATCCGGAGTTTTTTTGACATTCATAACAAGGGCACTTGGAGTTGTACAAAATTGAACAAATAAAAAAATGAAATTTTGACTGAGAAACATTTATTTCATACTTTAAATGTTACGCACAGCTGGAATTTTCAGCATCAGAGTCTAACTCGTACATCTATTCAATTCAGATTTTGTGCAAAATTATGAAAATTTAGAGTCTCAAAGAATTAATCTAGAATTGCAACACCGCCGGCAAGCGATCTGAACGTGGGACACCGAGGTGACTATTTAGGAAACATTCCGTGGGAACCGAGGTGGGAACACAAACATCTAGTGTCAATTACTCGGTCAATTGTTATATTTAGTGCCTCTGAACACATCGTTTTCCTGCAAGACCGCCAAAAGCTTGGCCGAACGTATATCTTATAGTCCGGTCAATCTAGACCAAAAAATGAGAGTGAAGGTACATAAAATCCGAACAAGCTGAAAATCAGTAAAATTGTTCAAAACATAATTATAAATAATATTTAAAAGTTCCCCGTGATTCCCGTGTATGGAAAAAATTTTATTCAAGGTCAAAGGTCGAAAAAACGGTAGGTTTTATCATGAAAGTACCCTAGACAAAAATTGTAGATCATAAAACTATCTATGAAAAATGTATCAATACTTTTTTTCCTACGAGACACCGTTTCTGAGATATAACGATTCAAAAAGTTATAAAAGTTGTTATCGTCATAATATGCATGAATATCTCTAGAGTTGTTATATATTATATATTATATATATATATATATATATATATATATTAATATATATATATATATATATATATATATATATATATATACATATATAACATATATATATATATATATATATATATATTATTATATAATATATATATTATATATATATATATATATATATATATATAATATATATATATATATATATATATATATATATATAATAATATATATATTATATATATATTATAATATATATATTATATATATATATATATATATATATATATATATATATATATATATTATACTATGTTGAAATATTTTTCTATCGGTCATTGTAATATACTTAAAATATACATAAGTTATAACTATAAGAATATCAGGACTGTTTTGTTCTCTGGCATGCACAAATTGTCAAGGCCGGTCGTGCTCTAATAATGTTGAATACAAACAATGGAGGATTCGTTCGATTCCGACGAAGTGTCATGCGAAACATCGCTATTGACGAAATTTACTTGCATCCAAAATGAAGATGAAGAAGAAGCAGGAGAAGAATAAGAACAAGAAGAAGAAAAAGAAGAATTTGAAACTTACGAATCAGGCGAATGAACTTCCACCACTTTTTTTTAATTTACATCGCTTTTATTTTTTCCAATCTTTGAAAATTTCCGTTATTTTGCAATAGTTCCACATTAAAGAGGATCACAACTGACCCGTGGAGTAGGCCTACTGGGGAAACCACGTTAAAAAAACGCGCTAAGTACACTACCTCATAGGTGGCGTGGGAACGTGTGCATATTATGACTATGAAAACTTTTATAACTTTTTGAATCGTTATATCTCAGAAACGGGGCTCGTATGAAAAAAAGTATTGATACAATTTTTATAGATAATTTTATGATCTACAATTTTTGTCTGAGGTACTTTTATGATAAAACTTACCGTTTTGCTGGAAAAAAAAATTTAACCTTGAGTAAATTTTTTTCCATACTTGATACATATGATGGGGAACTTTTAAATAATATTTATAATTATGTTTCGAACAATTTTACTGATTTTCAGCTTGTTGGGATTTTATGCACCTTCGAATGTCTAAATTGACCGGACTATTAACCAGATGCGGATAGATTTGGATGTCCCGATACCCACACACGACACCCTAATTAATTGGGCGATAACACTGAGATCATCTGAAAAAATATTTCGATTCATTCCTCGTGGTTATCTCCGATTTTGAAACGGAGTTTCTTATCGCACGTTACACTCTCGAGACTTAGCGAAAGGAAGCTAAAAGTTGGAATCAGTTATTTATTATAGATTACGTATGATTCTGAAGTGGAGATTTGATTACAGTAGAACGTCGATAATCCGGATTAATTGGGACCGGACCCCCTCCGGATTATCAAATTATCCGGATTATCGAAATTACATTAAAAAACGGCCAGCACGCACTATTTGAGAAAAAAAGTTTTTAAAATTGTATATTTACCCCGAGGCGAAGCTAAGGGGGTTATAGTCTCACGACAAAAAGTTGGTAACTGGCCCGATTTTAAAAATTCCAACGGATATCGATAAAACACATATGATTTCATTAGGGAATTTGAATTCCCAATTTTTACCAACGAAGAATAAAAAAATATAGCGTTTTTTAGATAGGCATTACGACATGCGCATGCGCCAAGGTCGATATGTACGAAATCCTACAAAACATGCGTCGAAGTGCTCTGTGTGCCACGGTAACCAAGCGACGTTGATAGCTTAAGCTTGATTCTGCGTCTGCGTCTGCTCCCCATCCATAGAGATATCTTATCAATTTGATTCATAATTTGACAGTCAAACAATGAATTTTTTTGCTAAATTTTCACGGATTTTATTCGTAATATCGACTTATTAATACATGTATTGCAATTTTCCTTCATGTCATTCGTAAAATCGACTTTCATTGTTATTTAATTTATATAGCAGGTACATTCAAAAAATATTGACGACATGCACATGCGCCGAGGGGTTTTATCATTCCTAGTGCTACGCAAAGGGTGTCCTTCATTTATTTCTATTAGGTATTGGTATGTAGAGTATAAGATCTATAAATTAAAAAGATGTTTTTCAAGCACTGTATCGTATTCTATTCACAGCAACACGTGTACAACGTACTAGTAAAAACATCAGACACTACATAGGGTAGAAGGTACGCAATTTTATTTTTTGCTAGTGACGAATCCGGATTATTGACGGTCCGGATTTTTGACGTCCGAATGATCGAAGTTAGGAAATTGCGATCCTCCCCGATAGCCAAGCAGCCATCAAAGCGTTGAGCTCTTATAACATCAACTCAAAGATGGTTTGTGAATGCCTAGACAAACTAAACGATCTGGGCAGGAACAACAAAGTGATCCTCCTCTGGGTGCCGGAGCACGTCGGAGTGAAGGGTAATGAACAAGCAGACACCCTGGCACGAAAGGGTGCGTCAACGCCACTAATCGGGCCAGAGCCTTTCTGCGGACTTGGAAAATCTTACTTCCAAGAAGAACTCAACAAAGCTGAAGAAGCAATGAGAGCAACATACTGGCAAAGACTTCTAGGACTGAGGCAGGCCAAAAATCACCTCGGAAAGTTCAACCGAGCTAGATCGAAGACACTGATTAACCTCAGCAAAACTAGTCTAAAGACAATCACAGGATTTCTTACGGGGCATTGCAGACTCAAAGAACACCTAAGGAAGCTAGGTTTAGAGGGGGACAGCACCTGCAGATTCTGCAAGGAACGTCCAGAAACACCCCACCATATACTGATGGAGTGCTATGCTGTGCACCATGAAAGACTGAACACACTGGGATCATACCAGCTGACTGTAGAAGAAATACCACGAATAGACCCCCTTAAAATCCTCAAATTCCTGAAGGTATTGAGGCTTGAGGGGCTGCTGTAAAACGAGAACACATCGAGAAGCAGAAGAAGATGGGGCACAATAGATCTAATAAGGTCGCAGCGCATCGGTCACCATCCAAACCTACCAATACCAATACCAATGATCGAAGTTCTACTATATTAATTTTACAAAAAAAACGTGTACGATCGGAGAACGAAGTACCTTACGTATTTTTTTATCGCACTCGATTGTTGCTTTTAAGCTACAGTTCCACCGGAGGAACATTGAGGAAAATTTTGTTGCTGAATGTTTCTCCTTGTTGCCAAAAGTAGAAACTTATGGCAACATAAGTAAACTTCTTGTTTCCAATGAAGCAACTAAAATTGTCGATAGTTGCATATTATTAAGTAGAAACAATCAACATTTGTTGCCGAAACATAAAGAAATTTTAAGGAACATTTTGGAACATTTACGGAAACAAGCAATGACAACAAAAATGTTCCTCAGGTGGAAACGTAACTATATATTTATTCGTTTTCGTACTTTCTGCGACACGAATGTTCACTAGTTGCGTTCTCGATACGTTTCCACTGCGATAGCAATATGGATTCGACAGCGTTTTCATGAAAAACCCGAGGGGGTAACCACTGGAAATTTTTTGCGACAAAAGATTTCCTCCCTCGTGGATCTCCTCGGATCTCCTCCGGATTTCCTTGGATCTCCTCGGATCTCCTTCGGATTTCCTTGGATCTCCCCGGATCCCCTCTGGATTTCCTTGGATCTCCCCGAATCTCCTCCTGATTTCCTTGGATCTCCCCGGATCTCCTCCGGATATCCTTGGATCTCCTCGGATTTCTTCTGAACACCTCTTACTATTTTCAAGGGATCAATCAACACAAACGAATATATTTAAATTCACTAATAACTTTCAGAAATTATCGGGGTACACAGTATTATTTATGGATCTTTTTGAGATATTTTTTACTTTATCTGATGGTTCGAGTCAAGATTATTTAGTTGAAAAATCTTGAAATATATGGAATTCTATGTAATATCTTGAAATTACCTGTACCTTATTTTTTTGAAGTTCCTTCTCACGTTATCGATTAAAATAAATTATGGTACGATTTTTAAAAACTCTTTTTAATTCAATTATTTTGAGTTTTTTCAATTATTGGGTTGACGTATAAATGAGTTTGCTGTATGCGTGAAGTAGCAGTTATTACTGAAGAAGTGTTGAATCATATATTAAATTATACTAATTTTCCAATAGCGAAACATACTACTATAGATGAAATGCCAGTATGCATTTGAAAAAATTCGAGACAGATTTATACCAAATACTTAGTAAGTAGTAGTAGGTAACGAAAACATATAATAATGAACAAAGAATATTTATTCTAGAAAAATCTCAACAAAACACAGCAGGTCAAAAAGTATAAGAAACAAAAAATAAGAACATTTGAATAATGAAAAGTAAAACAATATAACAAAAAGAATAAGATTTTATGTTAGAACCTTCTCGAAAATTTGTACAAACTGACGATCTTAACTCGATCTGATCTTGACAGTTTTAACGGTTGACATCCAAGAATTTGAATAGGGCCATAAAAAACTTGGTCTTCTTCAATTTCTTGGATATCGTCCTGTTGAGGCCAAACAAAATCTTCCAACTCTTCTTTCAGGAATTTAATCTTAATCTTCCTTTTATTTTCTTCATCTTGTCTTTTCTCACTGATGACTTTGCCAATATACCACCCTGTATCATACATAACTGGGTAATATATAATAAACGAGGTATACTCGAGGGTACACTATTTCTGTGTCAGTACAGAATGTCCCATTACGAGAAAAATTTATTTCCAATAAATTAAATCAAACATGAAAAACATTTTCTAAAGTTAATTATGATGCAAAATGCGATAAATATACGAGAATACTGAAACATAATATTTCAATTTGAAGAATTTACAAATGAATATACAAAAGTGGATTTATTAATTCAAATTATTAAATTTGTAGTTAGACTATAAATGATTTTATTTTAATTATATTGCTCTCGTGAGTGCTCTTCCATTCGGAAGTTTATTCAAACCACGATTTAATGAATAAAATAATTCAAAAAATGAGTTTTACTCAAGAACAATGCGTCCTACACTCGATCCTACAGCCCAAATATAAATACAATACGATTATATTTTGACCACGCTTGAATATCATCCAAATATAGATTTTCTAGAAGATTTAATTTTCGGAATACCGAAAAAGTCATATTGAATAAAATGAAGCGATCGGCGTCGAGCTTGGCTCCGAGTTCTGCCTACACCGAGGTCTTCACGAGGTCTACACCTCCCCCCGCCACCGACATCTCTTCATAGGTTTCGGTAAAATTGGAAAAAACTAGAGTATTCCGAGGAGTATTTACTCAAAAATCATACTCTAAGATCATCTTTTCTGAGCAATCTGAAAATATTCTTGAAATTGAACACTTTTATAAAAAACACCCCGACAAACACACTATGTAAAAAGCTCACTCCATATTGTCAACTGTACGCTAGAGACATCGCGCAAGTGGAGAAATCATTTTGCGGACAACTCCATGAATAAGATCACAAAATCAGATATCGCGCCATCTATCGTGGATAGATTTCGAGATAGATTCGATGATTTTGCTCAAAGATACGGGAATATCGAAATAAATCTTGATTTATTTTATGCTCTTAGAATTGAGTATGAAAATCAGGTAAATACCCTAGTAAAAAAAGTTTTGGTTATGAATTACAATTTCGACGAGCTAAAGATTCTTCATAATAAAGTTTTAATTACTTATAGTTAAAAATGGCACTTTTTTGGGCAAGAATTTTTCTAGAGAAAAGATGCAAAACGAAGTCCGAACATCTAGGGCTATTTAGAGATCTATAGAATTGGGTCCTGAAGTATAAATTATCATCAGAAACATGCGAAAAAGATAGACGAATTGACTTGGATCTCCTCGGATCTCCTTGGATCGCCCCGGATTTCCCTGGATCTCCTCTCGGATCTCCTTGGATCTCCTCTCGGATCTCCTTGGATCTCCCCGGATCTCCTTGGATCTCCCCGGATCTCCTTGGATCTCCTCTCGGATCTCCCCGGATCTCCTCCACTAGGAGCAGAAAATCTCCCCAGTGGTTACCCCCTCAGAAAAACCAAGATAAACGTTTTGAACTATGAGAATTCTACTTTCAAAATCTTTTTTGTAAATTGAAATCAGACCATACCTGTCGCATTCAGGTCTGCTGGAAAATTGCATAGTAAAATATTCAAATGGCCACAGATCAAAAACTATGCATCGGACAGTTCTTGCTCTTCGCACAAATGAAGTTTATATTGATAAATAATACTAACCGGAGGATCTACGCTACAACTCAAAAAATAACCGAGTTATGAACTTTTGGAAAAACTGCATTTTGGCCGGTTTTTTCCAATTTTCCCTTAGACTAAGGGTCTGATCGAGTCGTCCGACCTCTCATTTTTTTTCGTCTTTTCATTTTCTACAATAAGTCTATTGACACCTCGATTGACACCATCACGATTACTCTGATAGTTTCAATTTTATAAGCAAAAAACTAAAAAAAAAACGCGATTTTTTGCATAAAATTGTTAATAACAAAGACATAAATAATAAAGTCGAGTGAAAAACATATCACTATATCATGTGGAACTATTTTACACACAATGGCGGAGCTGGTTTTCTTCTAACACTCTGTAGCTTGACCTAATTAGGGGGTATCCATTAATTACGTGAGGTGTTTAGGGGGGGTCGAGCGAAATCTCACTCAATCTTACGTGGGAGAGGGGGTGGTCTCGGAAATTATCACGTAATTTTTTTTCGCGAAAAACTGTATAAAATTGCGAGAAAACTTGGTTTAATTAAGTGAAAAACGTTTCTGTACTAAACTAAGGCTAAATCATACATAACAATATCCATCGCGGTTTAATTATGCACTGATATAAGAATTTATTAACTTTAAAAAAATTCATTTGTTTGGAAACAATTTATTAATTCATTAGGTGAATATGAACAAGTATTTTTCTAACATTATTCGTTAACTAAGTATTAATAAATATTCCAATGGTTTCAGTAGTCTTCCTGGATTGATTGGAGAGTGAATATTTTTTTACAAATTTAATTATTTCATATTTAAGTATTTTATTGTTAAATCTCATTTTGATTCTAGGCTACGTCATTAAAAATCTTTTCCGTCGACCTCTAAATAAAAGCTTACTTTAACGTACACAAAATTGATCATTAATGACCCATTTTAATGTACAATTTCTCCTATTTTAATGTATCATTGTCATGGGCAACCAACCAGACACAGAAGTATCCAGCACGGAATAGTTGAATTATTCTGTGTCTGTACTGTTGTTCCATAGAGAGAAGGAATTCATAATTCAAATCGAAAAATTTAACGCTATACAAAATAAAATAGAAACTGCGGAAAAAATTTCATGCAATAATCGTTCGAAAGTAATTAACACTTCAGCTTCCACCAGTTCCACATATTCCTTATCGGATATTGTAGGTAAGGTAAGAGCACCAGTTGTCGACACGTTAAGAAAAAAAATCAGTTATTCTGGCACAGATTCCAGGGAATTGAAGTTCATATCAAAACTACCATGCCTACCGGATGATCATAGTTTAGGCTTCACGTCGAATCAGAAATTGGCATGATTTCAAACCAAATAAGAAAAAAATAGATTTTTTTGTGAATATCTGCAAATCCTCGACACGCTAAATTAAGGATGTTCCAGTTCTTGACATTGTAAATGCTCCAGTAGTCGACACATGTAAATAACATCAGTTTTGATCATGGGAAATTACATAACAAGAAAAATGTATGTTGTGAAAGCAGAAAACAATAATAATATATTCAACACATTTGTGAATTAAATATCTTATAGGTAAAATGAAATAGAAAGATTTTAAGAACACAAATGTAACAAAAACTTTCTTTAGTCACTTTTATAGTTCATTTATTGCTAAGGCATTGAGAAATCGGTAGCTGGCCTTTTCCCCAAGTGTAGTCAGTTCTGGAGTCTCGACTTTACTGATTATCTGATCGAATGAAATATATGAAACAGCTGCAAATTCCTTTCTTCCACTGTCAAAGTTTTTCAACCCATAACTAATATGTTTCCACATGAAACAAATGCTTGAATAATACATAAGTATATGAATACATACGCATTCCTTATGCCACTCTTAAACTCTGATAATATAAAACTTCCTTGCTTCATCAAGTCCTCAAAGCTAGTATTTTCAGAATACACCTCTTCCCAGTCAGAATCTTCTGATTCTCGGTATGAAATCCTGTCTGAATCCTAAGAAGACTACTCTGGTGGCAATGGTTGTTTTGTCTTTATCAACTTAAGTTTCTTCTGTTGTGTGCTAACTCTTTCTTGGCATCTCTTGCATTTTTCCTTTCTTCTTTACGCCTTTCTTCTTCTTGTTCCTTACATTCTTTTCTTTTATAGTACTCTATCACAGCAGGTAGAATTTCTCTCTTTCATTTTTTGGCTGTGAAGAATGTTCTGGCCAAAGCAAAGCTAGTTCGAAAGGCGATAATAAAATAGGCAAATGTTATTTGTTCTGATCCGTATTGAATGAATAAACCATTACAGTTACATTGGGCTCTTTTCACATAAATATTTTCTTTTCCTCGACAACCGTGTCGACTATAGGAGATTACCACACCTGTACGATAACACCAAAGATCACACTCCGTTCCAATAGTCGACATGGGGTGACGAATATTGGATCCAGTTATCGTACAGTAAAGTTACGTATACATATCTGTATCAAATGAGCTGAACGTTCAAACCACACTGAGTTATTAGCTTATAAAAATGTTCCTTTTCTCGACACCCCTGTCTACTATAGGAACATAGCACTTTTCGTGAACCAGTACTCGACACATGCCAAAAAATATATCAAAACCTTAAAAAACCACAATATACTTACCTGGGCTGCAGCTTCGAAAGTTTCTTAGTTAATAGAACACAATAAAAACATTTTTAGTCAAAAAATACCACTAAACAACGCCATAACAAAATTAGCTTTTCTTAACCTACACCTTAACAAACACTGGTTATTGGCGGGAAAAGTCGAGGATGCTGGAAAAACTTTAATTGTATTCTTTTATGTTAGTGAGTTTCCATGGAACAACTATGGCAATGTGCACTAAAAAATCGGAGCTATCATTGGTTATTTCGGGAAGCCGATGTTTGCTATGGTTACGTTATTTTTTCCAATAATTACAATGGGTGTCGACTACAGGTACAGTGTCGACAACTGGTGCGTTTACCTTAATGTGAACTATTCAGAATGTCACATGTCTAATATTCCATCTATGAATTTCTCAAATTGTTCCATCGGGAGCATAAATATAAATATGAAATGAAAATAGTCTGTTATGCAAAATAAAAATTTATTTCAATCAAGAATTTATACTCAATTCATGATGAGGTCGACGGAAAAATTTTGTAATAAACTCGTTTATTAATGTAGCGATTAATGGTCTCGAAGATATTAAAATATCTCAACAATTAATCGCTGTCATTAATAAACTAGTTTATTAAATAACTATAAATACCTACTAACCTTAACTAGTCTTTAATAGAAATAATTATAAGTAAATTGTTTTTTTATAATCTAATGGAATCTAGTACAGATTAACTTATTTACATAACAAATACTCATTAAAAAAAATTTCACGTGAGATTCAGGGAGGGAGGGGGTGCCGGGCAAAATTTCACGACATATCACTAAGGGTGAGGGGTTGGTCGAAAATCGCCAAAATTCTCTCACGTAATTTATTAATGGGTGCCCCCTAAGTATGTCTCAAAAATTAAAATGTAAAATATAGGTACTTAGGCATTTAATGTTGAATTAAAATCAAAATTCAGTTACTTATGTGGAAACTAATTCACATATAAATTTTGCGTCAAATGAAAAATCGATTAGCTATAGTTCACCGTTTTTTTTTCGTCGTAAATTACTGAGTTTTGAAATCATAGAAAGAATACTATCTTGTTTTAGTGATTTGAAACCTTTTTTATACCATAATGTAAAGTTTCACCTAGTTTCCTAGCTTGAAAATGCAAACAGGTGGTATTTGTCGAAAGTTTTTGAAATTAAATTACCAAGAAAGTTTTCAAGTTCATGAAACCTTATCTGGTGATCAATCGAACTTCATTTTTAATCTTCAAACTGACATACAGACCTAGATCTATCTCAGCACTTTGGGGTGTTCGCCATCCCCTACTAGCATCTCCCGTAGTTACAGACAGCTAAAGAGGCCAGCCATTTCGTATTTGACTACCGTCAATTATCTACAGATAGTAATCGAAAAAGATCTATGACTTATAAACCAGTAACGAGTATAGTACGAGAAGTACCAGGCCCAACGAAAAATTGTGGAAGAAATATTTTTTTTTCTCAACATAGTCTCCTTTTAACTCGACATATCTTTTTAGAGATGTTCAATAACTTCAATACTTGTCGAGATTCTCATTATAAACTCCTTTGAGAAGATACCTAGGTAAGTTTCAGTGAAATTTAATAACTATAATGTCCGACGGCTATATTATTTGAAAAATAATGATATTATGTCAAAGTCAGTTAAGGTAAACGCACCAGTTGTCGACACTGTACCTGTAGTCGACACCCATTGTAATTATTGGAAAAAATAACGTAACCATAGCAAACATCGGCTTCCCGAAATAACCAATGATAGCTCCGACTTTTTAGTGCACATTGCCATAGTTATGCCATGGTAACTCACTAACATACAAGAATACAATTGAAGTTTTTCCAGCAACCTCGACTTTTCCCGCCAATAACCAGCGTTTGTTAAGGTGTAGGTTAAGGAAAGCTAATTTTGTTGTGGTGTTTTTTGACTAAAAATGTTTTTATTGTGCTCTATTAACTGAGAGACCTTCGAAGCTGCAGCCCAGGTAAGTATATTGTGATTTTTTAATTTTTTGACATATTTTTTGGCATGTGTCGAGTACTGGTACACCAAAAGTGCTATGTTCCTATAGTAGACGGGGGTGTCGGGAAAAGGAACATTTTTATAAGATAATAACTCAGTGTGATATGAACGTTCAGCTCATTTGATATAGATATGTATATGTAACTTTACTGTACGATAACTAGATCCAATTCGTCACCACCGACTATTGGAACGGAGTGTGATCCTCACCAAAGATCACACTCCGTTCCAATAGTCGACATGGGGTGTCGAATATTGGATCTAGTTATCGTACAGGTGTGGTAATTCAATACGGATCAGAACAAATAACATTTGCCTTTTTTGTTATCGCCTTTCGAATTAGCTTTGTTGTGGCCAGAACATTCTCCACAGCGAAAAAACGAAAGAGAGAAATTCTACCTGCTGCGATAGAGTACTATAAAAGAAAAGAATGTAAGGAACAAGAAGAAGAAAGGCGTAAAGAAGAAAGGCAAAAAGCAAGAGATGCCAAGAAAGAGTTAGCACACAACAGAAGAAACTTAAGTTGATAAAGACAAAACAACCATTGCCACCAGAGTCGTCTTCTTAGTATTCAGACAGGATTTTATACCGAGAATCAGATGATTCTGACTGGGAAGAGGTGCGTTCTGAAAATATTAGCTTTAAAGACTTGATAAAGCAAGGAAGTTTTATATTATCAGAGTTTAAGAGTGGCAAAAGGAATGCGTCTGTATTTATATACTTATATATTATTCAAGCATTCGTTTAACGTGGAAACATATTAGTTATGGGAAAGGAATTTGTAGCTGTTTTGATATCATGTATTTTATTCGATCAGATAATCAGTAAAGTCGAGACTCCAGAACTGACTACACTAGGGGAAAGGGCCAGCTACCGATTTCTCAATGCCTTAGCAATTAAAGAACTATAAAAGTGACTAATGAGAGTTTTTATTATATTTGTGTTCTTAAAATATATCTATACCTAGTACCAATACAAATAAAGAAAGTATTTACCACTGACAGTTAATTAAGTATTTTAAATATTCGTAAACGAAATTTTAAAGTAGTAAGAGAAGATTCAAAAATAACCTCCTACATCCAAACTTTACCTCTTCATAATATAAGTTTATTCAATATACCTACTTGCTCTAAAATCGTCATTTATATTTATCACACAACTAAATTGTATTTATCCCACAATTATATCGATTAGAGTTGTGGGGTGAGTCCGGTGTTCACGAATTCTGTACACAACAATGACTAATTTTCTTAATGAACAATGCCAGCAGTCTGACATTTCCAGTAATATCTCAAGCTTACGAAACAATTCCTCAGAATACAGGACAATGCCAAATAATGCAACCGATTTCACTACGTATTTGAAGAAGGAAAATGATTTGATAAATGAAAATCATTAAATAAACTTTCAAGGGAATGGATATGAGTGTCAATAACAAGAATATGGCATTATGTCAAAGGGGAAATTAGCTTTAAATGGAAAAGTAAAAAATTATTCACTCATAAAAATTTACACACAAAGGTTCTCGGCCATAAACTACTTTTCAAAGTAATGACAGTTTTCTACCACTTCCGGTTATACCGGAATTAGCTAAGTACCTACTTCCTTATTTTAAATGACAACCCCCATTTTTTATTCCACATCTGGATTTCCTTCGGTAAATTAAAGTCAATTCATTAAATACTTAATATCTATGGCCATCTTTGATATTTCCGGAGATGCTTTTTTCAAATTTGACGTTAGACGTAAAACAATAAAATTTCGGGGGTACCTATAAGAAATGCTGTTTATTGAGAAAATCATAATCATTTTTTACAAAAAAAATTTTTTTCAAATGAAATGCCTTTTTTATTTCAGAAATTAATTCTAGACAAAATTTTTTTTCGATTGATATGACATTAATAATCACGCTTGCCATGGAAATTATAATTAATAATACCTGTATTTATAAACTTATAAAAGATCATTGAAAACCTTTCGGTGAAATAATAAATTTTCTTCTAATTTGTCACTTAATCTGATGAGATATTTCAATTCATTTTCAAGTGGAGAGATAGTTTCTTTATGATGTAAAAGTGAAATAAAAACATATCCCTTTGATTTATTTTTAATTCAATTCACATTCAACAATTTTATTTCTTTCCCAGGGATAATACCCTATTCATCATATGAGTATATTTCCAGATTGCCTTATATGATGAATTCTTGAATGTCATTATACATTATATAATATATACATACTTATATATATAGATATATATATATATATATATATATATATATATATATATATATATATATATATATATATCGCAATTGCTTATATGTAGGCCAATTAACCAAATAAAACATATAATCCGTAATTCTTGGCAACAATATTAAGTTATGAGTAGTTTGAAGTCATTAACTCACTTTTTTGTTTACTTTTTTCCATCAACATCAAGTGGTCATGTTTGTGCCACGCCATTGGCTTCTGGAATACCATATAACACGGAAGTTTGGGTAATCGAGAGAAAACTTATTAAAAAACACCTCAATACAGTCTGTCTTCCATGCTGTCACCCAGTAAACAATCCAGCATGATCGAGGCCACTAACCTCGATGAGTCGATCCAAGGCCAAACGTTGATGCTGATGCTCCTAGAGCCACTGGTACTTCCGCCCTATCCTATAACCGGGAGTGAGACAGAGCGATAACAAACAGTTCACCCGACGAAGACACTGGCTATTTCGGTCCTAATATTCGATGTTGAAAAACAAAAGGCGACGAAGTTATAATCCTTAAAACTGCAACTTTCAATTAGCTAAAATAGTCATTTACCGCAATACGAATTATTTAAAAAAGGTAATAATGCTGGTAAACAGAGCAAAGTAGCAAACCTAACATGCGGATACCCCCGTCTAGAGAATGGACTCGACCTCAATTCAAACAGTGCTACGACACTCGCTTCCTCGGTTCGGGTCAAAAGCACACAAGCAAAATAACAACAATGTGCGTGCTATACACGTTGACTCAGAGCATTGATATTCCACAAAATCGAATAACAAATTTAAACTTCCTCGTGATCTGTATTCGATTACTCATGCCACTAGATAACCTCCAAAAACGTCACAAATTATGAAGCACCTAACCATGTATAACTATCAGTAGCTATTCACTTGTCTTCCATAAACTTAATCCACGTGTCGTAATTCTGTGACCACTTTCACGTTTATTGCACTAATCACATACATACATTCCCGATTATGTCAATCACGGTTTCACACACTAGCTGCCGTTTTACACCCTAATTTCCCTATGTAGTCTTTATGCTTTAAACATCATTTGTCGCACGAAGGCATCCTTCCCAGGGCGTGTTATTGTACACGATAGCGATATCGAGCTTCGTCGATAAACACTATTATTCCCTAGGTCTGTAGTCGGTATCTGTGCTCTTTCTGTTGGCCGCTTCTCCCGCAACGCAACTCACGTGGAGTTTGCGCGTTATTTCCCAATTTCTTTTATTTGGATTTGACGTTTTGACCGCCAAGATAGCCTAGTCTAGACTTTAACGTGATTTGAGGAAAATGTGAATTGATTTAGGGCACTTAATTCTTCGGGGGAATAACACCTTATTAGAAATCAATGAGTTTTGTGATTACATTGTGTTATTTATAAAGAAATAATTATATATATATATATATATATATATATATATATATATATATATAAATATATATATATATATATATATATATATATATATATATATATATATATATATATATATATATATATATATATATATATATATATATATATATATATATATATATTATATATATATATATATATATATATATATATATATATATATATATATATATATATATATATATATATATATATTATATTTTTATATATAATATATTATATATATATATATATATATATATAAATATATATTATATATATATATATATATATATATATATATATATATATATATATATATATATATATATAAGTTTATAAAGTGAACAAACAACAATTTATAATAAACGCAATTTTTTAGCTATATCGTTTGCTAATGGCTGATAAATGCTAATATATTTTATTTAATTTATGGATCTATAAAAAGATTTGCCTAAACATCAATATTGCTTTTTCAATCGGCTAAAGATTTGTATATGTTTATGTACATTTAGTAGTATACTTATGCTAATAAAAATATATCAGATCAGACGGACCAAGGCTGTGTTATTGTTTTTTTTTTCTGATACGTCATAAGAACCTTAATTGAATTTATTGATGCTTCAGATGTCTTTAATTTGCGTAGAAATACAAAAAGTGTTCAAAAAGAATTATCAAGCGCTTGTGTATTAGATCGTATTATTTATTATGTGGGTATAAAACGCTTCTATTCAACTGCAGCACAATATAAATCACGAATGATGTTCACAATGTTAGAATACCTTCTAAATATTTATGGCTTTTAGATATAAAGTACAATTTGTACAAAATTATAACTAAGGTAGTATATACTACCTACTAAAATACGCTTATTCCAGAGGATAGAAGTGTTTTATTTTCATTTCTTGAATTTTGTTCTGAAGTACTTCACAATTTGATCTTCTGATGTAAAACTTGTCAATCACGTACCAACTTGTTTCCTCATAATCTGATAGAAAGTAACTGTTTTCACAATAAACTAAAAGTCAGGCTATAAATTATGCAAAGGAACATTCTCATTAATCTGAAGTTTATAGAACCATTCACTCATAATTAAGTTTCCATATTCATTTAAAAAAATATTTATAATTTTATATCCTTTTGGTTAAGGTAAGAAATTTAAAATAAGAATTAACCATGACTGTTATATAATGAAAATGTTGTACATAAGGATAGTTCTTGAATGTACGTCCACTAAACTATTATTCTATAGTATGTTCTCTTAAAAATTTCCGACAGCGATGCCATTTTTTCTTCCTTACGCAAAATTGAGTGCAATTCATTCCATTAAGCTTGGTGTCTAGACTTAGGATTCGAACCTGGAACAACAACGCCGAAGCAGTTTCCACTATCACTGTACCATCGCAATAAAAATTGATAATTTAGTTAACAGGTTAGAATCGGCAAATATGATACATACTAAGCAAGTATATCAACGATTACTTAACGGTTATCAATATTTTTTTATATCATAATAAAAATGAATTCAAATGATTAAAAGGAAATAGGTATACTATTTTATCTAGCTTAGAGGTCGAAAAGGGCTCTCGCCATCGATATGCCCATCACTATAAATGTATTATCGGAATAGAATCAATTATTATTAAACGATTAGAACTGTTCTCTTTGTTCATTCGGTAAATTAAATCATTATTGATGGGCATAGACAATGGTCTATCTTATGCAATATATGCAGAAGTTTATTTTGAATGATCTATCCTCTCATCTGGAGTTGTGGATCTCGGTTTTTTCTAGAGATATTAGATAATTGTGGAATTAATTTTACGCACATTGAAGTCAACCAAGCTTTTTTAATTTGGTAACATAATATGCATCAGTTGTCGAAATTAGCCTATGAAAGAACTTTAAAACTACATCATAAAGTAACTGACAAGGAATGAGGTTCATATTCAGAGTTCCTCTTATTATATACCTACCTGTGCCAAGTTCCGCCAGCAGCTCTGCGTATGTCACGGACAACTGCTCTTAATTTTGCAAGGTTTGTCTGATCCTGATGATTTATATTTATATTGTAAGTACTTGCTGCTTATATGTTAAACTCGAAGCATCTTTCTAGCCTGGAGTTAGTTCTTGTTCAAAAAAATAAGCTCTTACAAAATGACATTATTTTGACAAAGAACTTTCTAGAACTTTTCAATCAAAAAAAAAGGTAAACTTATCCATAAAATAATTTTACGAAAACAAAAGAGTAATACAAATATTACATTTACCAACGAAATACATAGCCATAATACTCGTAACATAAATAATGTATATGTAAACTCTAATAGGATAAATCTGGGGCTTTATAGCCCAGTACAATGTGCGTCTAAACTTTATAATTCTTTACCAGAAAATCTAAGATTGATAAGAAACTACAATGTATTCCTTAAAAACCTAAGATTTTTTCTGGAAATAGAATAAAGTAAAATGTGTTATTTTTGCAATTAGTTGTCAAGTATACCTTAGTCATCTGTAAATTAATATTAAGAAAAAACAAATGGAAAAATAGTATATTGTTGAATCCTTATAATATTTTATCTCGAGGCCAGAGCTTATTTGGCACTGATTTGAGATTGTTATAATACATTGTTGTAAAATTTTATTGATAAAATAAAGGCTATTTTCAAACAAAACAAAAATTACACTGAAAAATTGGTTCTACAAATTACTGTCAGATTTCAAAATTAAACATAATCTGGGAATCAATATAGGTACCTATATAATAGACTGTCTTTCGGATAAGCACAGATATATCTATATATTAGCCTCATTCAGAATTTTGGATGAACACTATGAGCTTTCTATAAGCATATCAAAAATAATGGCGATCTTGGCTAATAATTCTTCTAAGTAGAATTTTCTCAGTTCATCATATTATAAACTGAAAACCGAGGAAATTCCAAAATGAGTTTATTTAGAGTACCTAATTATAATTTGAGTATTAGATAATAGTTTTTAGTAAACTCTATTAATTTATGATCGGTTCTTAGTAACCCTCCTCCCCCAGTGTACATTCCTGAATATCTCATTATTTTGGCCATTAAAAAGTTCGTACTTGGTCTATTCTTGTGAATTGAAACAAAATACCGCAGATGCTCTATTTCGCATTGATTCCACAATGTAATTAAATTATAGTTATTAATTATAGAACAGATAATTGAAGTTATTATATTAATTTTCCTATAGGTTTCAAGAAATTCTTGTTTAAAGTTTACTTTCTTCCATGTTTGAAATTATTTCGTGGATTATTATAGTATAATGTTATATTAATATATATTAAAATTAATATATAGATTTTGAAATTGGGCCATGGATTTTTCGAACTTATTTTGTAAATTAAAGCTGATATTCGGCAGTAATAATAATCAGAACTTATAAATTTGAATCATCAACATTACGTAATACGTGTACCGTGTACGTATAACCTACATAAATTATTTCTGTGGAATGTCTATGATTGCTCTATGCATGGTGAACCCACAGAATAAAAATAGGATATACAGAATAATGCATAGAATTTAGAATTTAAAACCGCTAATCAGAAGTAATAATAACTTTATTTGAGCAAAAAAACGAATTGAACCTCAGAAAATATATCACGGAAAACAACTGATAAAAACAATATTTATCAATTTTAAAACAGCAACATGCAACAAGAACCAAAATAATTAGATTGCAGAGAACCACTTTGTGATTATTGTCCCTAATTCGAATAGATAAGTCCTCGAAAAAACTTACGGATAAAATTGTTATAGATTTAGAGAGCAGAAATTTTTTTTTTCTCAAAAGTAGACTGGCCACGCTCATTACAAACCAAGTACCACAAGGACACGGAGGAATTAACACTTGACAGTTTGACAACGACAACGACTGCGTACTGTCAACTGATAAGGAGCGGATAAATATCATACCAAATACCGACGTTGCCAAATTTCAAGAAGAGAATAAAAATGAGGTTAAGTGTTTGTTTTGAGAAGTTCTGTTTCAGTTATTATTATTCTTGAAAACTTGATAATTATTATGGCAGAGTTTTTTGTACTGAAATGTGAAAAGGTTTTTTTCAAATCAAAGTTCTTTAAAACGTCACCGACGAGAAGTGAATAAAATGAATAGTAGCATTGTAAGTTATAAAGCAGACGAAAGTAATAACAAATTTGTACGCGGAAAACAAAACTGTAATACCTGATTTATTAACGCTAAAAATTTGAGACAGCATCTTTTTCATGTGCATGGTATCAATACACTTACAGTAAATGAGAAGAACTTCCCATCTAAAAAAGGTAAGGTTCATTCCCTGGAAATATGTTCTACATTTATAATTTAAATATTTTTTCCAGAATTTGAGAGCTGGTTCACTTTTGAACAGAGAAAACAGTAAATACAAGTTATTATTTGTCAACAATTAAGAAAGGTCATGATGAAGAAACCTCTTATTACTACTGCAATATATCTGGTATGTGAGTTACATTATAGGTATATATTGTGCTTTAAAGTTTGTTACTTAATGTGCAATTTGGAATTTTATTTGTACATATTATTATGTTCAACAGGAAAATCACAGATAAAACCAGTAGAAACTAGGAAACGTAGCATAAAAAGTCAAGGTTCTTGTAAAATTAATAAATATTGTACCAGTCAATTGATACTTCCCAAGAAAATATTCTGAGTGATGAATGCATTATCCAGTATTTTAGCAAACATTATGTCACAACATTGAAGTACAGCATCTACGAATTCACAAATCTGATAGAGAGTTGATAGCATCAAAATTTGATTGTAGGAGTATCAGCATCCAAGTGAGTTACTTTTTAAAAACAGAATAGTCTATTCATATTATTATTGTTTTATTTATACTGATGTTTTTTTTTTTATTTCAGTGTTTTTAAACAAAACAAGAAGTGAAGTGGGTGTTGAAGAAACCTTTAAGCGTGTAGATCTTTTAGTGCGTGAAGATATTAATAATATAAAGAATGCCTATGATATAAATATCATTGATGGGTGCAGACATAAAAATGATTCAACTAGTGTCCA